>SJYQ01002029.1:554496-721850 GCA_006410935.1 Redunca redunca | reverse complement strand
TATTCATTTATGTATCGTTCCTGTTATGATGCCCTCTGTGCTTCCAGGGCTCGCCACAGACTCGGCAGGGAGAGTGTTTCCTGGTGTTTGGAAACCTCTCTTCTTAAAGTTCCTTTCCCGGGTCGGGCTTCCCTACCCAGGACGGAGCTCCCTCCCCACCTCCTTTGTCTCTCTTTTCGTCTTTTATATTTTTTCCCTACCTGTTTTTGAAGGCAATGATCTGCTTTTCTGGGTGCTTGATGTCCTCTGCCAGCATTCAGAAGTTGTTTTGTGGATTTTGCTCGGCGTTGAAATGTTTTTTTTGAGGAATTTGTGAGGGAGAAAGTAATCTCCTGGTCCTATTCCTCCGCCATCTTCTCCCCCCCCTCTTCCCACTTACTTTTAAGTACAGTGACCCAAATTTAGATTTTATAGATTGGGGGCAGGAGGAGAAGGGGACGACAGAGGATGAGATGGCTGGATGGCATAACTGACTCGATGGACATAGTTTGAGTGAACTCCAGGAGTTGGTGATGGACGGGGAGGCCTGGCATGCTGCAATTCACGGGGTTGCAAAGAGTCGGACATGACTGAGTGACTGAACTGAACTGAAGGTTTTTAAAAACCAAAGGTTAAACATTAAAAATGGACTGCCAGTGAACCTAGGGTCTTTATTCTAGTTGTGCATTAGAATTGCCTGGAGCATCTTCCAAAATACAAAAACAAAGAAACATACATCCCTTCTCCCTCCCCCACTCCACCCAGGTAATCTGATCAAATCAGTCTGAGCTGAGGTCCCAAGCATCAGTATTTCTTCAAAGATCTGGTGTGATTCTGATGTACACCCTGGTTGAGAACCGCAGGACAGGATGCTTGTTCTGTCTGGTTCTCCTAAAGAAGAGTTGTACAGAGTGCTCCCATCCCACTGGAAGAGCTAAGAGGGTCCGGGTGGCTCCTGGCTGAGGAACCCCGGGGAACCTGGCTTCTGACTCGGTGTCCCTCCCCAGGCATGCCCGGGAAGAACAATGTGGCTGCAGCTCTGCGCCAGGCCCCTGGGCAGAATGGCACCAGCTTCCACGGTTGTATCCGGAACCTTTACATCAACAGCGAACTTCAGGACTTCCGGAAGGTGCCCATGCAGACCGGCATCCTGCCCGGCTGTGAACCATGCCACAAGAAGGTGTGTGCCCACGGCACATGCCAGCCCAGCAGCCAGGCCGGCTTCACCTGCGAGTGCGAGGAAGGATGGACAGGGCCCCTCTGTGATCAGAGGACCAATGACCCCTGTCTTGGAAATAAGTGAGTTTGGGCTGCTTGGGAGTTAAACCCACACTCTCCAACCCTGAAACCCATACTGAAGAAAGGAAAGGGGGAAGGGATAGAGGGGAGAGAAAGAAGTCAGTCCATTAGCACTGTCTCCCTTATATTCCCTCCATCATCGCCCCTCTGTTCCTATCCTCTCTGCCTAATGCATTTCCATCCTTGCGTTCCTCCTCCTCTGTAGATGCGTTCATGGCACCTGTCTGCCCATCAATGCGTTCTCCTACAGCTGCAAGTGCCTAGAGGGCCATGGGGGCGTCCTCTGTGATGAAGAGGAGGATCTGTTTAACCCGTGCCAGGCGATCAAGTGCAAGCATGGGAAATGCAGACTCTCAGGACTGGGGCAGCCCTACTGTGAATGCAGCAGTGGCTATACCGGGGACAGCTGTGATCGAGGTAAGCCGAGCCAGCTGGGCCTCTCCCTGTCTCTTGGCAGAGCAAGAGGGGCCGTCATCTTTGAAAAGAGAGAAAGGGAGACACACACAGAGGAGAGTGACTTGAGAAATGCCAGCTCTTTGCACTATTTGCAGTTGCTCTTATTGATTTACTTTCTAGTGTAAGGCAGGCACAGATATGGAAGGTACTAAACCTCCATGGCAGGCTTCCCTTGGGGCTCAGCTGGTAAAGAACCTGCTTGCAGTGAGAGACCTGGGTTCGATTCCTGGGTTGGGAAGATTCCCCTGGAGAAGGGAAAGGCTACGCACTCCAGTATTCTGGCCTGGAGAATTCCATGGACTGTATAGTCCATGGGATCGCCAAGAGTCGGACACGACTAAGTGACTTTCACTGTCAAACCTCCGTGGCAGAATTTTACATGGACTTCACATGTCTTCCCATGTTGTGATTTGCTATGAAAATGCTCCTTTTTCTGTTATGCAGAAGCTCATTTCCTTCAGTCCTTCTTACCTTTGGGCTTCCCAGTGGCTCAGGTGGTAAAAAAAATCTGCCTGCAATGCTGGAGATCCAGGTTCGATCCCTGGGTCAGGAAGGTTATCTGGAGAAGGAAATGGCAACCCACTCCAATATTCTTGCCTGGAGAATCCCTTGAACAAGGAAGCCTGGTGGTCTATAGTCCATGGGGTTGCAAAGAGTCGGACATGACTGAGCGACTGACGCTTTCACTTTTCTTACCTTCATCTGCTGTTCTCCTCTGTATAGATCACTCATTCATCTTCTGGCACAGAAAAGAATGTGCTAATAATTCTGTTCTAGCTTTAGGACAAAATCACCTTTGACTGTAGAATTAACTGATTTAAGATAGCAAATTATGCAGGAGAGAGGGACAGAAATGGGCCGACATTTCAACCCACGTACTTCCTTCTGTGTCTGCATGATCAGGACGTGCTTCACCTCCAGCCGGCAGAGATTTTGTTGTGTGGATAGGGGTGATGAGATGAAAGGAATGTGCCCGTGGAGGCTTCTAGCAGATGGCCCTTTTTGAACTAGTTCGTACTTGGGTGATTTATGAAGTTAGTGGAATGTTACTTGTATTAAGTAACAGATTGAATGGTATTAAACTCTAGGTCTAATAAATTAAATTGCATACTCTGAAACGGTGCCCTGTGGTAAGCAAAACCAGCTGTTAGTAGTATAAAAACAGAAGATGTATATTTTTGATACATAAAAGAGAAGATTTAGGAATCCAATTTTCTTGTCGGCCCAAAAGCATAGTATCTTTATAGTCCACATATAGAGTATTCACTTGCTCAAAATAAAGGCCAAGAAGTCTTCTGCAAAGAACAGAGCAGACTGTGCCACCAGCCTGTAATACCAAATTTGAGCAAAATGCTGAAAATAGCCCTTACAAACCGGAAGCCAAAGTAGCATCTCCCTAATTTTAGAGCAGTAGATTCATAGCCGCTTCACACAACTTAGAGCAACTGCCCTTACACTGCCTGTGCCTTTTGTTCTTTTCTAGAAGTCTCTTGTCGAGGGGAACGGATAAGAGATTATTACCAAAAGCAACAGGGCTACGCCGCTTGTCAGACGACCAAGAAGGTGTCTCGGTTGGAATGCAGAGGGGGCTGTGCAGGCGGGCAGTGCTGCGGACCTCTGAGGAGCAAGCGAAGGAAATACTCTTTCGAATGCACTGATGGGTCCTCGTTTGTGGACGAGGTGGAGAAGGTGGTAAAGTGTGGCTGTACCCGCTGTACCTCCTAAACGCATCCCTGGCACCTTTGGTCTTTGGAAAATGTTGTCTACTTCTTGACCCTGTTGGACTCATGAATGCTTCATAGTGGAAATATTTGAAATATATTGTAAAATACAGAACAGACTTATTTTTATTATGAGAATGAAGACTTTTTTTCTGCATTTAGAAAAAAAAGAAATGCTTGAACTAAAGCTTCCCCAGTGCTGGAGAAGTATAAAGAATGATACACCTGGAGGCATTAGAACAATGATGCGAACCATGATAACTTGGATTCAGCCTTTAATTTGCTGGAGACCAGCAGAAGCACATACCCAAGAGAGAGACAAGGTTCTCTCTGCTGATGAGAAGTTGCCCAGAGCATAATTCTCTGCGCCCTGGTTCTCATCTACATGGTTCATAAGGAAGGACAGACCAAGCACATGTGTGTGAGTGAGGGTGCAAGGCAGATGAATGGAACTCCAGAATTCACAGCCGGAATGAATGGATGAGAAATATTTTATGCAAAACATAAGGTATCCTGAGAACCGGGGTTCCATTCATGAGAGGAGATGAGAGTGCTAAAATAAATTTTATCTTCTTTTTAAACGTCAGCATGTTAGCAGGAGAAGCACACAAAAGTGTTTATCTACCGTTTTCCAGTATTAATTTTTTGTAATATAAATGACAAAGGAGATGATAAAGAACCAATAGATTATTGATAAATAAATTAGTAATAATATGAATTTTTGTTTCTATGAGTTCTAAACAGCCCTATACAGTATTCGGTTTCAATGAGAAATATTTATTGTATCAAAGTACATTGTACTTAACATTTTAGGCCATGCTTTTGCTGTTTCTCGATGCTTTAATATATATTAATTTATAATTGTCCTGATATTTTTGTACATTTTTCAAACTTAAAAATCAGGATTCTTTTGTGGGTTTTTTTTTCCCTTGGCAATAGTACTAACATAGGGTGTTATCTTGGGATAAATGTGTGTTGATCTGTTTGTTTACCTTGACATCTGACCACTGGTGTCACTGACCTACTGGCCTCATTCAGGACACCTGCAGAGGGTATGTAAAGTCTATGCGTGAGACGCTCACTGTACAGAAAGAAGCACCCCTCTGCAGCATGTCCTCACAGAACAGAAATGGTGTGTAGCAATCGACACTAGAAAAGTAGATCTTTTACAAATTAATATTTTCCTTGACCTTTTTTTGCCCTTTTACTGGGGTTGGGGAGGGGAGAGAAAAGGCTGTAATGTCAAGAACTGTGATTTTTTTTTTTCACAAACAATAAAGCTCCTTTATGACTTTAATGTTCCCATGTTAACATGTTTGCTGCTAAATTACAATGTAGAATTAATAGAATTTATAGTGGACTGTGCTCTTCCCTCGTTAAAATCCCAGGGTACCTTGTAAAGTTGCAGATGTTTCTTTCCAAAACCTTTTTTTTACAAAGAAAACTAGACGTACATGTATAATTCAATGTGCTTTGTCTTTCTCCAGACTAATATCAGTTACACTACTGATGTATGTAAATTAAACAGATATTTACTTCATCTTCAGTTTGTTGGTTTTCTTAGAAACTGCATGCTATTTAGAGCTCCTTCTGGAAGAATGTCTTAATCAAGGTGATACCAAGAGAACAGGGAAGGAAACTTGTACCTTTTTGTTGCCAGAAATTGGTTTGAGATTAGCATACGGTCACATCTTGGGGTTTGGGGTGGCCACATGAAAGAGATGGAGGGCAGAACACATTCTTGGCTAATAAAAAAAAGTGCATATTCAATTCATTTCTTCCCCCCAGATATTATAAAATGAAATCTAACTAAACCAAAATGGGACTATGTTTCTGTTGTTCTTTTCCCCACAGTTAGAACCAAAATGGAAAACTTTTGAAAAGACAAAGAGAACTTTTCTCCACAGGTGCTCTCAGGCAAGAGTTGGTCATATCAATATATACCACGCAGAACAGGGAAATAACACTGACTGAGTAATGTTAACCCTGACCTATCAGGAGTTCTTTGGTTCCCTGCAAGAAAATCTAGTCTTTTTATTTTTTTCGTCAAGCCATGCCACACATGGGATCTTATTTGCTTTGCCAGGGACTGAACCTGCGCCCCTTGCGTTGGAAGCATGGAGTCTTAACCCCTGGACCACCAGGGAAGTCCCCTGTAGGAAAATCATGTGTATGTGAGCTTGCATTGATGAGCGCATGCACACACACAGACACACACAACACATACTCCGCCTCTTTCACAGACACAAATGTCTAATTATTCACTATTCTTTAAAATGTCTGCATTTTAATTATATAAATATTATATAGTCCTTGTAAAACTTTTATAGTATTTATTCTGGCTGGTTGCTTGGTTGTTTCTTTTTGCAAAGGTTTGTGTTATCTTAATAGTCATTGTTTTTTAAGGGCTTATTATACGGCAGGTGCTATACAAAGGACTTTATGTGAAATATTCATGTCCCACGACAAACCTGTGAGTTTTTATGCTCTTTGTTTTCTACAGGCATGAACAGCTCAAAAATGGGGGAACTGAATTTCAGCCTTTCAGACCGAACATGCTTTGTGTTCAAGAGATAGAAACAGCAGCTCAGTAATTGCTACCCTTTCTACTAAGGGACTTTAAAGCCTTGGTGCCTTATTTCCACAGCCCAATTATTCTCTGTACTAATTATGTCAACTTAAATAATCTACATTATACACTTTTTGTTGTTTTTTAAGCAAAAAAGTTGAAATATTAGCTGTTTCCAGAATGTTATCCTTTCTCCTTCTTGCTTATAAAGACACAAAATATAATTATGTTTGCTGGAAATTGGGTTGATTCAGCAAGTTTCTTAGGGGATTATTTGCCTCGTGATACAACTGCTTTCTACAAGAGCTCTTCTTTGAGGAAATTCAGTAGTCAAATAATTACCAGTAAATGAAACAAATTAAGGGCAGTTATTCATGTTATGAAAGTCTGCTTACTTATAAGGCTTGACCATAGGATTTCTTCCATAGGAAACTACTTTGGAGCATTTCCGACAGAATTCAACATGATAAAATCCATTTTGCCTATTTCAGAATCAAGGCTACTACACAGAATAATGTACATTTGTAATCTGAAATGATAAAGTAATTAAACATACCTAATGTGTTTACTTAAGTCTCACATGAGTGAGGAGGCCCCTTCAGATAACATACCGTGAAGATTTGACATGTGTTCCATTTAAGATGTGTTTGCTGAATAATAGCTATCTCAATCTTCAGAATGTTTTCACCACAGATTTCCTGAAATTATTTCTAAGCAATAATAGACTAACCTCAGCTTTAGAATTGCTCTCAGCATTTTCTTTTTGGATGGCTTGCTTTATCAGCAGCAATTCTTTCTGGGGAAATGATTGAAAGACTTGTGGAAATCGATCCAGGACTTAAAGATTGTGACTGTTATGATGTCATCTGCCTCATATAGTGACCATTATTTCAAAGTTATGCTTTTAAAAATCTTTATAAAAGTATATGAAGCTTTATATAAAGTATATAAAGCTTTATAAAGTACTTAAGCTATTTTCATTCTTAATCTTCTCTTGTGCACTCAAAAATAACTATTTCTTATCTTCTATTAAGTGCAATAAGCTATGCTAAACTTTTGATACATAGTCTAAAGTGAAATAGACTTTGTCTCTGCCATTTTGAGCTTCCCAGGTGGCGCAGTGGTAAAGAGTCTCCCGGCCAATGCAGGAGATGCAGGAGATGTGGGTTCAATTCCTAGGTCAGAAAGATCCCCGAGAGGAGGAAATGGCAACCCACTTCAGTATTATTGCCTGGAAAATTCGATGGACAGAGGAGTCTGGCAGGCTATACAGTCCATGGGGTGACAAACAATTGGACACAACTGAGCACTATTCTTACTCTGCCATTTCAGCGCATATGCTCTATGCAGTTGTAATTAAGGTTAAAACAGGTAATGGGTATTATATAAATCAGTAAAATAATATGTAATCTCCAATTGTGATAAGCACCCTGAAGGAAAGTATAAGGTACTAGATAAACATAGAACAGAGGGATCCAATCAAATACATGTTGGGAGGTTAGGGAATGCCTGTGAGGAAGTGACATTGAAGCCAAATTATGAGGATAAAGTCAGATCTAGGATGGAGACAAATGGAAATATATGAGGGTCAAGTGTGTGGGGGTTCATGCCAAGACAGCAGTCTGTTTATATGCCTGAGGAGAGGAAAAACATATGTAGTCAAGGAAACAAAAGAAGTTAATGTGATCAGAGTGAGGCATGTATTTATTTCATGTGCGCAATAGAACAATGACCATTTTCTGACTTTATTAACTCACTTCATCTAGTCCATTTTTTTTTTTTTCGAGCATCTGTTTACAGTAAGCTTTTAAAGTGCCAACAGAAGTAGATTTCCATTTTAAAATAGCAACTAGTTATGTGTAATGTAGTTCCAAATGAAATGCCTCTGGAGACACAGAAAATATGAACACTTACAATAGCACTGAAAAGTAATAATATTCCTGGAATCCCAAAGGAATTTCCATGACCTCAAAGGCTGATGAGGTTGGAGTAAATGAAACAACTGCTGGCCAATCCATGCTTTAAAACTCATGCACATTCTTTGCTCTGGACATCAAAGCCAGAGATTCAGGAAAGCGGTCAACTGGAAAACCGGCAAAAGTACACTTCAGGGTGCCACTTTGCCAGGATGCCAGAGGACTATTCCTCAAACCTGTGAGGTAAAATTATTCTTCCTCTGTTAACATGTTCCAGTTCTCATTAAAGAAACCAAAACAGTCCAAGAAATACTAGGGAAGACCAGTAGTGTTAAGCTGAATCTTGAGAGATATAGTCTCTATAAATAAGTCGTTGCATATATGGATTGAGCCATGGTAACACTGCAGGCTTAAAATGATGGAGGAGGAAGAACTTCATCAGTTCAGAAAATCAGAGAATAATTTCACTATATGAATTCACTATGAAGCAAACAAAATTGTTTGAGCAAAAGCATGGTTGTGGAACTATACAAGCTATACTTGAGGATAAGGGCTAAGAAGTTCAGAATTCTTGTGGCAAGAATACTATTAATATGACGAGTAAAAGAATGATTTGTCAAGACCTGAATTATGGGAATTTTAGATAAGTAGCAGAATTTAAAATCAATTGACCAGGAGGCTGTTTCTTAACTGTAAAAACATGTAAGGGCCAGGAGTCAAAAAAGGGTGGGGATGGTAAATGAATTGGAAGAGACTGTATACCGTGTGTTGTTACAGTAGTAGAATTAATCATGCATGATGAATTGTGTATGTTTGCAAGGAAGAACGAGAAGTCAAGCATAACATCTTGTGAACTTGTTTCACAAGGATTGGAATCTCGGTTTAGCAGCAGCATGGCGACTGCACAGAGCTGGCAACAACTTGCCAATAGGAGTTGCTGACCTGGGAAGCCCCAGCCCTGTGATTTCAACCCATCCTCCACTCCACTGAATGAAAACAGTACATTTCTCTAAATCATGTCTTTAATATCTTCACATATCTTTAATTAAATATCTTTAATCAACCCCTTCTGTAGGATAAAATCCAAACTCTTCAGTGTGGTATTCCAGATTTCTCACAAAATGACAGCCCTCCCCTGCCCCACCCCACCCCCCACCACATAAAGCCTCTGATATGGCTTCTCTGGTGGCTCAGATGGTTAAGAATCTGCCTGCAATGCAGGAAACCTGGGTTCAGTTCCTAGGTAGGGATGATCCCCTGGAGAAGGGAAGGGCAACCTATGCCAGTATCCTTGCCTGGAGAATTCCATGGACCAAGGAGCCTGACAGACTACAGTCCGTGATATCAACAAGAGTTGGACACGACTGAGCAACTAACACGTTCAAAAAGTGTTTAATATATGCTCTTAGAGTGACAAGTTGTAGAAAAAGATATTTTAAAACAAATTATGGCCTTGGATGTCTAAAAGCGTGGGTATAAGAGTTTTACATATAATTGGTCACTGAAGCAAAGAAAATGGATAAGCTAATTTAGATACACAAAAGAATGAGCTTGATCTGAAGAACAAGACCCAACTTTAAGTAATGATCATGTTTCTAGAAAGATGTGGTCCCAGAATGGAGATGAAGAAAGAGCAGTTTTAACAGAGTGATGGGATAATAGATGGATAGCTATAGAAAGGAATGGAAATTATGAGTACTAGACTTCCCTTTCCATAAGTCTGATAGCAAAAGAAGAGGTGAGTCAGGATGGCAATTGGAAGAATCGGTGAGATCCCAGGGAGGAGAGAGACCACACCATGTCATCACCTACATGAGCAAGCTGAACATCGGGAGGTTTCAGTGGAGTTGAAGAAACAGGATTCCTGAGAGCAAGAAGCCAAAAAATTACTGAAACAGTAGGGACAGTGATATATATGCAACAGTGCTTTTCCAAATGTACTTCATTGCTTTCCTCGTCCTCCCACAAGGGGAAATAGAGGACATTGCAAGTGCTGACTGCATCCAGAAATACAAAATCCAGTCCAGGGGAGGCACTGCCATCTTACATTTGAAAGTACCTTTGTCTTTGTGTCAATATGTGGGTGGCTGAATTTGGATTCTAAAGAAAATCAAACATGAAAAAAAAAAGCACACACAAAATGAGGGCGTGGGAGAAAGAGCCACAGAGACAATCATCCAAAATCCTTGCTGTCATTAATCTTACTCTCCATTTCTGAAATGGCTAGAATTATTTTCAGTTCCTTCATATAGATTGTGGCAGAGAGATTAAGTGACTTGCCCAAGGTCACCCAGCCCAGATCTCCGGACTCCAACCGTAATGCAATATTGATTTTACTGGAATTGATGGGCAAAGGCTGTGAATGCCCTCATGAGACAACACCGGAGGAATGAGTATTTCTCAAAGGGAGTTATTTTGCTTTTTTAAAAAAAATGTCCATGAATAACAATTCCCCAATAAAAACACACTAAAATTTTCTTTATATCTGTCATTTGGTAAAGATAAATAAATAGTACTTTTTTTATAGGACTTTTCTTTCAGAAACTGAGCCTAGAGAGAGGGAATAAATTTTATGGGGAATGAATTTTATGCTGAAGGATTTTGGGTCATCCTTCCAGTCGGGTGAGCCTTGATAAAGGGGGTCAACTTGGAGCAATTGAATTTGGTGGCTAAGCTAGTCACAGAAGACAGGATGGAACCTGCCCTGGTCCAGTTACATCAGCTGCAAAGTCACAGCCCTGGATTTATTCCAGGTCTCAACACATTCTCTATAAAGAGAAGGAAAAAAAAGGACATGGAGAAGAACTAGAGAGAAACTTCTCTTTGAATAAGCATGTCTGATAAAGTCCCTGTCCACAATTTCAAAGGCCCCCATTGTCCCAGAAAGGAGAAAGATGCGCATCTGTGAGTGGCCTGATCTTGCAGTGACTTGATCCTGCTTCGTTTCTACTCACGAAATGGGCAGAATCAATTGCCTCAACCACCAGTTCTTACTTTCAATTACATCTCCACATTGATTTTTTTCATTCCTATTATTCGTACGTTAGCTACAATTCTTCCCTTTTGATGCCTGTCAACTCCTTTTCCGAGCTGTGAAATGAGCAGGAACACATTTCTGAATGACGTGCACAATACTCCATTTGATTAGGAAATAAATCTCTTACTATTTGGCACAAAAGAGCGTGGTGGTCTCACAGTTCAGAGCATGAAGTGAAAATTCCTGTCCCTGTCTTTTCATTTAACCTAATTTTCCTTTTTTTCTCCTTTCTTCTAAATGCTTCCATATTTTAGAACATTAGCACAGGACTTTACCAGCAGGAAGGAGAGCCTTAGACTGAAGAGCGGGAGTGTAGTCAGCTGTTACGACAGCCCTGCGCACTCAAAGGCTAAGCGTACGAAGAGGGAAGAGGCCCTGGCAGTTCTACTTAGTCAGACCTAGAGTTGCTCCCCTCAGCCCTAAGTGTGCAGGTACAGGCCCGCACACACACACACACACACACACACACACACACACACACACACACCATGTGGTTTCCTAGAACAAAATTTCACCTATAAACTCACTAATTCCAAAGTCAGAAGAAATTAAGGAAAATCCCATGATATCTGGTCACCTGAGCTTTTCGCTCCAACTAAAGAACCTACATTTGAGGAACTTTGGGATCACGCAATTCAGAGACCTGACAACATGTGAGCTCACCAGCTGAGGGGGACTGATAGGATTCCAGAAATCTAATCTTCCTCCACATGGGAAGAAAGGTAAAAATTACATTACTTAAGGAACTGCTTGAGAGCAAATCGAAGAGAATAATAGTTGCAGCTTTGTGTGCTCCTATTTTCCTATTCTTTTTAAAACAGTCTCCATATATACAAAGAAGCAATTTCCGTTGTGACAGTCAGGGTAAAATATGGAACTGATCAGTGAGCTCATGGTAAGGAAAGCGCCACGTCTGGAAAGACATCCTTGGCCTAAGGAGAGGTTACTTTTTCAAGTTCCTTTTCCTCATCTCAGCTTGGATCGTCCTGCTTTCACATTCCAGCTTAATGGACGTGTGTATCCAACCCTTGTCATCAGGATATACCAATATGCCCTCGTCCACCTCACGCAGACACCATGACAGAGCTGCCAGAAACACTTCAGGACCAAAGGAATTACCCTGCCAGGGCCCTGTCACTGGACAGCCCCTTACTATCACACCAGTTCGGTCTTACCTAACTTAAGAGAAGGCTGTTTTCCAGGGTTCCACGTTTCTTACAGAGTGCGTGCATTTCTACATGCAGTAGCTAGAGGGTGAGGGCATATACATGCTTCCTCCCTTCTCTTCAATGTAGGACATGGAGGAAGGGCCGGCCCAGCCCCAGAGCTCCCCATGGGATTAGCCAAAGCATCCCTTAAGGCTCCATCACAATGCCACTTCTCCCTCTGCCACACCTGCTTCCTTCCCCTCCTTTCCATGGATGATGATTCTGAGAGCTCTCTTTCGTAAGCCTTATGCATACACTGTCAGCTTCCTGGGGATGCAACCAGGAATACACACCGTCTCCAGGCCACGCGGTGAACAGGAAGATGCAGCGCAGCCATGAGACGAGCCTTGGAGGTGGTAAACTTCCACTTCGGGGAAACTGGGGAGGTAGTAGTTGTCGTTTCTGAAATGAGGTTCGATGGCAGAGTGGCAACCCGCTTGAGGGAGCCAGTCAGCACTGCTGAACCCCCAGGGGTTTAGTGCCCCAGACTAAAGCAGTGTGAGTGAAGGTCTCAGCACTGAGTCAGGTTACAACAAACACTCAAAGAGCATCACACTTCCCTCCTCCACTTGCTCCTCTATAGTGTTCATCTTAAAATACTATTCATTTCTTGAAACGTCAGTTTCTATATCTGAAATATTGCAGTAATAATAGCACCTACTTCATAGAAATAATTAATAAATCCATTCAATGTGATCATTCGGTATTCCTTTGCTGAGCATGTACTTTGTGCCAAATACTACACTGATTTCTGGAGATCCAAAGATAATTAGGTGAGTTGATAGCCTGAGGGGACAGGGTAGGAATAAATGAAGTATGGCAAATAAATAAAGGGACCAGCACCATGCCTGTCACACAGAAAGCTTACATTCCAGGCTGAAACATCTGTCTTCCTTTCCCTACCCCTGTGGATCAGGCATTGTATCCAGCATCAGTCGATTAAACGAGGAGGGAGACACAGGTCTCCAGCTCAGGACTTGGTTTTGAGATGTGGTTAAGATAGGTCTGTAGAGTGAGCTAGGTTCAAATTCTTGTTCCCCCACTTACTAATTATGTAAACTGCTTACTTGCAGTGCCCAAACACAGAAGTTGAGACAAGATGTAGATGCGAGCAGTTTGTTTTGGAGGTATTCCCGTGAAGCATACGAGGAAAGAGGGGAATGAGGGGGAGAATGACAGGAAGACAGTAAAGGGTGTGCCATCACAGGTCGCTGCCCTGGACAATTGACAGTAGCACGTGGGGTCTGCTGACGCTGTGGACCACATATCAGAAGGGTGCCATGGATGGATAGAAAGTTCTGGGGAACCACTAACTCTTGCACCCCACATTGACTGGTCTCACTCTGAAACTTTAACTCTGACAGCTATCCAGCTCTATCCATTGCTGGAGATCTTTCCCAAAGATTCCAGGAAAGTGCCACAGGAGCCATCGATAAGAGTTCTGTCTGTGGATGTACACACAAAATGCCCCGTGGTGATTTAATCTCTCTAAGCCTGTCTCACCCCATAAAACTGAGTGAATAACTGTTTACCTGTATTACCTATATTTCCTCTAATGCTTATAATTCCTAGTGCCTGTTGAAGTCAACTCTTGTCTTGACTCATAGAAGAGAATTATGCCCAGTGAGACTGTACTTCCCAGCTTTCTTTGCTTTTAACTCTGTCCATGTGACTAAGTTCTGACTAACGGAACATAGTGGCAGGATATGAGCCTCTTTCAGACCTAGGAATTAAGATATTGGCATATCCTCTCCACGCTCTTCATTTCCATGTAGACAGCTGAAATGCAAATATGGCATAGATCCAGCTTTGACCATGCAGATGAGAACAGTGCCCTGAAAATGACAGAGAAACACAGATGCAAGGAACTGGGTCTCTGAATGGCCCACAGGCCAGAGCTGACCCAGCCACTGTGGACCCATTGATCAGGACTATCCTAGAAGATGTAAATCAGCTTCTGTGTTGCTTAAGCCACAATATTCTGGGGTCCTAGGTAATCTTGTCTTCATCATGCATTCCTTCATGGTGTGGCTGTAGATTGCAAATGAGACCAACCATAGAAAGTGTTTAGAACAATGCCTGGCACCTGGTAAAGTTCTTGTGAATAATTAGTTCCTATTACTATTACTGTTTGCTGAGGCACGATCTTCTTGGCAAGATCTGAACCACTTAAACTCAGAGTGGGAAGAAAGAAAATTAGAAGTGTTATAAGAACTACTGGAACTGGATTCAATTATAGGAACTAGATTCTGGATAAACCAAAGCAAATGTTCCTCTCACACAGTAATGATGGCAACGTCTACATTATGGAGGGTCTATTCTATGCTTGGCCCTTCACTAGGAAGTTCACATAATTTTATTCATTCTTATAGTGTTCTAATGGTATATTTATCCATAGTTTCCTGTTGAGAAACAAAGACCCATGGAGTATCATCCAAAAGGCAATCATCATTTGAGAAAAAGAAATAAGAGAGAACGTTCTTCCATAGAGATACTCACTAACCTTTCAGATATTTGAAAATGCAACTGACTTTGAAGAGGACACAACGAATGACAAACATGCAGGGAGTTGCAGAGCCACCTGAGGGAAGGTTAGGTAACATGCAGCATTTTAATTCTATTTTGTCTGGCTCCTCCACAGCTCATTCTTAAGGGATCCTAATCATTAATCACCCACAGACTTTGTGTCTACACTCAGGCTGCTGGGAAGTGATATATCTTGAATTTTAAAGTCACAGTAATGGTCCTCAAATGAGACCAGAGTACTGATTTTTACCATTACCCACACAAAGTGTCTAGACCTACAGGACATTAGCAGTTTTCTCTCCTGGGCTATGACTTCGTATAAGGATGCATGCAAACACCATAGGACTTTGCATGGGGAAAGGTCACAGAATCACTGTACAGACTCCGCATTTCCACTAAGGAGATATCCTGGGAGCAGGAAGGTAGCAGAAAATTCCCTGATATTTAGAACTCAGGAAGTGATTTCTCAGAAAATAAATTATACCACAAGAGCAAATTTCTAGGTAACCTTCCCCTCTCCCTGACCACCATCAACCATCACTTTCCTTCCACTCATCCTTTTTTCTCTGGCCTTCAACCAGCCTAGGACAAACGGAACAGATAGCAAGGAAGTGATCACCCCAGATTGCAGACTTAGTTTCCAAGAGAAGGGAGTAGGAAAAAGAAGAAATTCTTGGGTGGCGAAAAGCAAGGAGAGTTCAGGAGCTGTTCTTACTTCATAGTAGTACCCATGACAAAGACTCCTTCTTTGACCAAACTTCAGTCAAGCTCTTCTGAGTGTCGCTTTAACCTCTGAGCCATCAGGGAAGCCCTCTTCTTAGCTAAGCCTTGTCTTTTCCAGCTGTTCTCAATTTTAACAAAGAATCCTGCTATGCCAGTTTATCAAGAATCCCTGCCCCCTTAGTCAGGATAGCCATCATCAAAAAATCTACAAACAGTAAATGCTGGAGGGGATGTGGAGAAAAGAAAATCTTCTTGCACTGTTGGTGAGAATGTAAACTGGTACAGCCACTATGGAGAACAGTGCTGAAGTTCCTTAAAAAAATGAAAATTAGTAGCTCTATATGACCTAGAAATCCCACTCCTAGGCATATACCCAGTTGTTGTTCAGTCACTAAGTCACATCACATCTGATTCTTTGCAATTCCATGAATTGCAGCACGCTGGGCTTCCCTGTCCTTCACTATCTCCCTGAGTTTGCTCAAACTCACGTCCATTGAGTCAGGGATGCCGTCATCTCATCCTCAGTCACCCCCTTCTCCTCTTGCCCTCAACCTTTCCCGGCATCAGGTCTTTTCCAATGAGTCTGCTCTTCGCATCAGGAGGGCAAAGTATTGGAGCTTCAGCGTCAGTCCTTCCAATGAATATTCAAGGTCGATTTCCTTTCGAGTTGATTGGTTTGATCTCCTTGCTGTCTAAGGGGCTCTCCCGTCTTCTCCAGCACCACAATTTGAAAGCATCAATTCTTTGACGCTCAGCCTTCTTTATGGTTCAAGTCTCATACCCATACAAGAAAACCAAAGTGATATCTCTGCTTTTTAATATGCTATCTAGGTTTGTCATAGAAATGAAAATTAGTTATTTCTCGTAATTCTCAGCTACTCTTATTGCAGTGCCTGTTATACTCCATTAGTTAATTAGAGCTGAAAGTTTGTCCTTTTCCTGTTCAGAGCAGTTCTGTGAGAGCAGAGGGTATTTCTTCTCTGTGATATGTTAAATTCAAGAACAGAGTATAAGAAATAATACTTATCACACTGGGATAAGTGTTCAAAATATCTGTCAACTGTAAGATCAACATATTTGCTAAAATGGAAATTTAATCAAAGGATCATTTCCTTAGTGGGATTGTGAAGCAGGTCAAAAGCGACCCAGCCAGGGTTCAAATCTCAGGCGTCTCCTTGCTGAAATTGTGATTTGGGGCACTTATCAAGCTCTCTGCACTTCAGTTTTCTCATTTGTAAACTGAAGAAAATGTTATCAGCTGCCATCAGGGTCATTGTGGGATTATTGATTGAAACACCTAAAGTGCTTAGAACAGTTCCTGGCACCCAAGTAAGTTTCCTTTAAGAGGTGGCTTTAATTTTGTGATATATTTAAGATGCCTGTACTTTCCCAAATCAGAGACACAAAACCTCAGACACACCCTTGCCATCCCTCTTCCATTCCTAGCCTTGAAGTCTCCCACAGAAACCAAAAGCATAGATGGGAATACAAGGATCCTATGTAATTTCCCAACAGCTTCAATCATTTTCATCTTTCCAGTGCTCTTCATAATGTAAGAAAGAAAAAAAATAAATAAAGGAAATGCTGCCTCTATTTGGAGAGATTCTGGGTTAGTGAATGTGTGAGACTGGGGAGAGTGGCAAGCTAGGAGAAGCCACGTGCCCTTTCCCCACACCTTCCCTTTGCTTCTCTTCATCTGACTGTTGATTGCATTCTTTTTCTTTTGTCTTTTTTTGTAAGCCAGTAATCTGATGAACTAATGGTTTTGCCTGAGTTCTGTGAGCCATTCTAGCAAATTAATCAAACCCAAGGAGGGGGTCATGGGAACCTTTGATTCACAGCCACATAATCAGAGGCACAGGTGAGAACCTGGACTTGCAATGGCATCTGAAGCAGGGTGGTTTGGGGGCAGCCCAGGGGGGTCTGAGGCTCCCCCAGTGGTAAAGAATCTGCCTGCAGCGCGGGAGATGGAGGAGACATGGGCTCCATCCCTGGGTCGGGAAGATGCCCTGGAGCAGGACATGGCAGCCCCCTCCAGAATTCTTGCCTGGAGAATCCCATGGACAGGAGTCTGGTGGGTTACAGTGCATAGAGCCACAAAGAAAGGGACACGACGGAAGCGACTGGGCACACATGCATGCGTGGAGTCCTATGCTATCTCTGGCAGTGCCAGAATCGCGTGGACTGCTAGGACCCCAGCTGGGGTTGCAGGATTCCTGGGTGATGGGGAATCCTTCTTCCCTCTGGTCCCCCTACCCAACCCCTTTCTTCTTTCCCACCCCTGTCCACACTCACATATTGGAAGTGGGTGTTAGACTCTTTAAGGTGGCAAAGTAAATGAAGGTGGAATGAGAAAGAGTCTGAAGAAGCAGGCCTCTGGCACACTGCCCCACTCACCAAACTTTAGTGAAGGGAGTCTCACTTTTATTTCCTTCTATATCCCTTTTTGATGCTGCATGTGTGTGTGGATGTCTTTTCCTTAAAAAGAAAAAAGAATGATAATTATCACTCTACTCCTATTCAAGTACCAGTTCAATTAGATAATGTGGTACTTGGGATTCACTTCAAGTCTCCATTGCTGACCGTGTTGACTTTAGGATGTTGTAAGCATTTATTACAGTGGTCCAGATTTAAGGGTGACATGTGTTTCCAAAGAGGAACATTTTTAATGAATTCATCATAGACTGTGCATACAGTTACAGTATAATTTTCAAAAAAAGTAATGCAAATCTTTCATATAAATATAAAATGAACACATGACAAAGATTTTATTTAACATAGTAGTTAATGAGGGAATCTATAAGATATTTTAAATATTCAGAAGCACATTTCAAGGGCTCCACAATCACATGTGACTTATGGCTACCATATTGGACAACATTACTGCCATTATAGAAAATTTTTTTGAAGAGCATATTGGACAGTGAAGATAAAGAACATTCCTGCTGTACAGAAAATTTTGCTGGAGAGCACTGCCCTAGGTAATGGTAAGTTCTGTGCATAACAGACTGGTAACTATGGAGGCTGCTCAGAATCTGGACAGATTGAGGGAACTCTCTGTGGTTTTGAGTGGGAGGAAGGAGCCTTTGGGTTGAATGACAAAGAGTTCTATTACCCCAATTTATAGAAAGGAAGTTGACCACTATAACAACCCCAAATCTCAGAAGCTTTCCAAAAAGAAGTTAATTTCTCCTTCAAGTAAAATGAAAAAGGAAGTTCTTCCTGGGCAAGGAGTTCTCCTCCAAGGGGCCGACCCAGACCCCTTTCCCCTTGTGGCTCTATCATAGTCAATGGCAATAATCTGCATCTTTCTGGAAGGAGGGAAGTGATTGCCAGGGAGTTTGATGTGCCTACTCCTGAAAGTCACTTCTGATGACATCCCATGGACTAGATCGCAGATTGTGGCCACATCTGACTTCAGTAGGGCTGGGGAAGGAAGACTCACAGTTTCCTCCAAAAGAAGAAATGAGTTTGGGCAAACAACAGCCAGTTTCCCTGGCATCTTTCCTTGCAGCTGATCTAGGAATGTCAGAGGAGAGATTTGAAATGAGATTTTTTGGTTTATCTGGATTCCAGGATACTGTTTGAATACATATGTTTAACATTTGGGAGTTATTCAGTTTATAGATTTGTTGGTTTATAAGCCTCAGTTTCTAAAATGAACTTGAGCTAGGTTTCCTCACCTACAGCAAAAGTATGGAGAGAACAATATATTTGGAGCAAATAAATCTGGCTTACCTCATCTATAAACTGGGGCGAATAGTATTTTTTACTCTGTCAATCAGTCAGTTCAGTTCAGTCGCTCAGTCATGTCCAACTCTTTGCGACCCCATGAATCGCAGCATGCCAGGCCTCCCTGTCCATCACCAACTCCCGGAGTTCACTCAGACTCATGTCCATTGAGTCGGTGATGCCTTCCACCCATCTCATCCTCTGTTGTCCCCTTCTCCTGCCCCCAATCCCTCCCAGCATCAGAGTCTTTTCCAATGAGTCAACTCTTCGCATGAGGTGGCCAAAGTACTGGAGTTTCAGCTTTAGCATCAGTCCTTCCAATGAACACCCAGGACTGATCTCCTTCAGAATGGACTGGTTGGATCTCCTTGCAGTCCAAGGGACTCTCAAGAGTCTTCTCCAGCACCACAGTTTAAAAGCATTAATTCTTCAGCGCTCAGCTTTCTTCACAGTCTAACTCTCACATCCATACATGACCATTGGAAAAACTGTAGCCTTGACTAGACGGACCTTTGTTGACAAAGTAATGTCTCTGCTTTTTAATATGCTATCTAGGTTGGTTATAACTTTCCTTCCAAGGAGTAAGCGTCTTTTAATTTCATGGCTGCAATCACCATCTGCAGTGATTTTGAAGCCCAAAACAATAAAGCCTGACACTGTTTCCACTGTTTCCCCATCTATTTCCCATGAAGTGATGGGACCGGATGCCATGATCCTCGTTTTCTGAATGTTGAGCTTTAAGCCAAATTTTTCACTCTCCTCTTTCACTTTCATCACTTTCATTTTACCCTGTAGTAGTTACAAATACAAAATGCACATAAAGCAACCCTCAAAATGCCTGGTATGTAATACAGGTTCAATGAATAGTGGTTCTTCTGATGTGTTTTTCCTAATAAGATAAATACAGTAAGGTGAAATGACTTTTGGCTAACAAAAGAGAGTCAACATATTTAGTACATGAGTGTCTTAAAGCTTTGAATAAAATGGTCATTAGAGGCTGGCACATTAAATTCTGAGAAAACTAGTGACCAAAACAGTGAGAAACATGATCACAGCCCATGTGCAGAACACGAGTCAGTGGTCTGGAGAAACCCAGAATTTCCTGACACTGAAGCTTGAGAGAAATTTTAGGAAAGGGACAATGGTTTAGGAAGTGGGTCATATTCTCAACCAAAGACCTCAAATGAGTAACAAATGTCCTAAACCATCTCTTATTGTCATGACTCCCCTCAGGGACATATTTCCAAAACCAAATTTTGGGGGGAGAAACCCCAAACAGTCAATTTTATCAGAATCAATTAAATAAAATCCAAACAGCAGTATTCTGATGATTTAACTTAACCCAGTAGCAACTTTAAAGATCCACAGGGATGAATTACTGTATCCTTTATGTGTTCCTCTACACTTTGCTCACCTAAGGGCCTACTAACACTCCAGGATGTGTGCAAAAACCATCCAAGAGGTAAGGGAGGAAAACACGGCAAATTTCAGCTACGTTTATTTTTACCCATCCTATGAAGGGGACAACAGAGGATGAGATGGTTGGATGGCATCACCAACTCAATGGACATGAGTTTGAGCAAGCTTCAGGAGATGGTGAAGGACAGGAAAGCCTGGTGTGCTATAGTCCATGGGTTCACAAAGACTTGGATATGACTGAGTGACTTATCAATAACAATTCTGATTTTGTTTCACCAAGTGTATATTTTCTTAGTACTATATGCATATAATCAATTAATAAATGAATATACCTACATTTGCCAAATATGCTCAAAATGTTTTTTAACTAAAATGATTAAAAAAAACCTCTGTTTTAGTTGATCATCCATGAATTTTGAATTAATTTTTTGGTCACAATTCAGCTTTTAATGAGAGTTGCCAGGCAGGCTGCTAAGGTTATGAACTCTAACTGACCAGAGTCTGTGAAGTTTCAATTTTCAGTTTCACTTGAATTTGGGAGCTGATAAGTAGAAAGGATGCCAATAATTGAGTAAATTACAGTGTTCATGTTCAAATGCCACCAAGGTCAGACAAATACAGCTGAGCTACAGCTATTAGAAGATGCCTCCCAGTTCTGTTTTCCTTATGGAGTACACAGCATCTCTACTTAATATCGCTTGTGGCTACTGCCTTAACCTGGGTGTTTGACGCACAGTGTATGTGTGTGCTAAGTCGCTCAGTTGTATCTGACTCTTTGCAACCCCATGGACTGTAGACTGCCAGACTCCTCTGTCCATGGGATTATCAAGGCAAGAACTGGCGTGGGATGCCATTTCCTATGCCAGGAGGTCTTCCCAACCCAGGGACCCAACCCATATCTCCTGCGCCTCCTGCATTGGCAGGTGAATTCTTTACCACTGTGCCACCTGGGAAGCCCCCTTGATGCACAGTAGGTACTCTCAGTCGGTTACTTGACTCTCCTCAAAGGTTCTCCCTAAGGGCTCAACTGTTTTGTCTCAGGTGCTGTCCCATTTGCTCCAGCTTAATCATCCCTGGGGCTGATTGGATCTTGCAGTCCACAGGACTCTCAAGAGTCAGCTCTGCCACAAGGGAAGCCCAAGAGAGAGCAAATGTTTGGTCAGATTTAGCTAACACAATTCCCTTAAAGCAACTGCAAAATCATGATATCATATCAGCACTATGCTAAGATCTCTAAGATCTTATCAGTCAACCCTAAAGGAGATCAATCCTGAATATTCATTGGAAGGACTGATGCTGAAGCTGAAGCTCCAATAATTTGGTCACCTGATGTGAAGAGCTGACTTATGGGAAAAGATCCTGATGCTAAGAAAGATTGAGGGCAGGAGGAGAAGGGGATGACAGAGGATGGATGGTTTGATGGCATCACTGACTCAATGGACACGAGTTTGAACAGACTCAGGAAGATAGGGAAGGACAGGGAAGCTTGACGCGCTATAGTTCATGGGGTGGCAAAGATTTGGACATGACTGAGCAACTGAATAAAGGATCTCTAAAACCAGATAAACAACAAGATCTCTAAAATTTATGTTTTAGAAAAGAGAGGTGACACCAAGGAAAAATTAAGCATTATGACAAAGGATATTCAATTCCCTTCCTCACCCTGGAGTGAAATTCCCCAATCTATTGGAGGGAATGCGATTGAACAGAAACAGTCAGCATATATCACTCATCTACCATGAAGTACCATCACCCAATATGGTGGCTGGTGGCTGACCTCTGACATCCAGGGTCTAGTTTTTGAACCCAACATCTGCCATACAGCCACTGTGTAACCTTGGGCAACTCAAGTTGACCTCTAGTGCCTGAGAATAGCACCTACCTTGAAGGTTTGTTGTAAGAGTAAAATGACTTGCACTATATGGAGTACTTAAAATAAGCACTTATTAAACTTTCAGTAAATATTAGCTATTATTATCAGTGATTCTTTCTCACTCCCTTCATGCAGTGTTTCTGTTGAAAATGGATTTTTTCTTTTTTTATTTTTTTGGAGATAGCTACTCATAGGGAGATTCCATACCCAACAGAACATGTGAGAACATCCTCATCCAGCGCTTTGGTTACTACTTTGGAATTGCTTCTGCTCACTGGTTTCTTGTAGCATCACGACCCTAAACCGCCCTCCTGTTTTTCAGAGTTCATGGTCAACCGAGTTCTCCCTTTGACCACACAGACGTCTTCTTCCAGTCCATTCAGTACTTCCAGTCCTGTTCCCAACCGCATGTGCTGTCAGTGATGATGTGGTGCGGGGGGGACCTCTTCCTCCCTCCAGCTCTCTGGACCACAGTTCCCAAGCCACACAGACATGCTCTTTTCCTTTCTAAACCTCATCCCAAACTTTCCACTCTGTTCACATGATGATGGTGGCTCCACTCTGCCCACTTGGACTCTGTGTGTGTATTCAGCTTTTTGCCTCTTCTCAGAACTGGACTTAAAGCCTGTTTTACTTTGCTCTTTAATAATTTTTCTTTTGCCTAGTTTGACAGTATTTAGAGCTGATTATTCTTAAAATCTTCTAAGTAGCCTATTGTCTTTTTCTCTGGGGGCCAGCATTAGGAAATACTTTCAATATGAAATAAGAATCTTAGCAGTCTATTAAGTGTGTTGCTGCTGGCTTCATTGGAGACACCCAAGTCGGAAATCCACTGGGCATTCACATCCAGGTCAAGACCACAGTATTCAGTGAAGTGTCTTTATCTGACAAATTTTGAAAGACCCCTTTAAAAATATGGCTTTTTACTTAATGCTTGAATAGTATTTCCTACATCAAAGTTTTCCCAGTCTGGATTCTCAAGCACCAATATTCTAGCAACATAATAAAGATACAGAACTTGTGCAAAAGGGACTTAAGATTCAAATCTACGTTACTAGCTGAGGAAGGCAGACGATGAGTCTTTTGTTTTGAATCTGCAGAATGGGGATGAAAATGTCTTTATCACAGGACCTGGGAAAGATTAATGATAAGATAAATAAGATGCCCAGTACCACGACTGGCATATAAAAGATTCTTAATAAAGAGTTATGATTATTCTCAGCCCTTCAGGACAATATAATTTATTTCCCAGCGATGAGTCTGCACTTTATTCCCTTTTGATTGGGAATTTATGAGCTCAGTGTCCTGACACCAGTTAGCTCATGCTGACCAAAAGCTACGATCAGCAGTTATATAGATGTCTGTATTTGAAATCAGGAAAATAAATAATTTGGAAGTGGAGAGTGGAGCAAATCTTTTACACAGTGAAGTCCATGGGTGAAAAATTAAACAAGTGAGTGATGACAAGTAGGTACTATTAAAGAACTTGGGTTTTGGAGTCAGCTGACCACAAGCAAGCTTTCGAACCACTGTGAGGTTTGGGCTCATCCTCTGAGAATGTTGATAATATAGTGTGCCTTCCTGGGGTTATTGTGATGATGAAAATGGAGATAATATGTAAACTTCCTAGCACTGGCCCAGGACACAGTAGGTTCCCCACAAATGATCATTTTCAGCTCTTCCTTTATGGCCAAGTGGTGGGAACCACTGTTTTATCCGCCCATACACTCACCAACGCACACATGCCTGGGAAGAAGTTTTATTCCTGAGAATGACAGCCTCGTATATCATTACTAGCAGGTGATTAGGTTAGACTGCAAGCCTGAGCCTGGGAGATTCCGTGCTGGCTCCCATAGATCTAATTAATCTCACAGCTCTATCCTGATTTCCTAAACAGGAGGCCACTCTCAAAATTCCTTCAGAAAACGTTTCTTTTTGTTTTCTCTCACTCATGTTTTAACTTCTAACATGGACTCTGCTGTATTCTGGCAGCCTTCTGGCGTCCTTCATGGGCCACCACCTCACCCCTCATCCTGATGGGCTCCTTAAAGCCTCGTGCAACTTTTTTGTGTGTCCATCAGCCTCTCAAATCTCCCCTTTCTGTCCTTGAGAGAAAAGTGCTTCTAAGAGCTGGGGGAGGAGCGTGCTGGGGAAAAGCCTCAGAATCATCCTGGCTGGATCTGGTATTTGCTTCAATCTTTGATCTCGGATGCAGTCAAGTGTCAGCCAGACCAAAGTCATTTTATACATAGGCCTGCATAAGTGAAGTGGAGGGACTTCATGGTTAATTGATTAAAACGTTCCATAGAAGGTGTGAGATCAAAGGGCTGCTGGCTGGTTTTATATTTCGCTGGGGTCCCACAGGCCATGTGGGTGACACGAATGACCTTGGGCGTGAAAGTATTCAAAGGCTGATGTTTGTTTGTTTTATTCCAAAATGCGATTTGTGTTTCCCAGGGCTGCCTGGTGACAGGTCGTATTGTGGCCTCCCTACAGCCCCAGTCTGTGTTTAAGTGTGTGGGGGGGTGCTCCATTGGAACAGCCACAGTAGGCAAGAGGGCATGACCCTGTCATGTTGCCATCAGCACCTCTTTCTGCCAAACCCCAAGGAAACAGACTCCATTATGTTACTGGAAGGCAAAGACCACAGCTTCTTCTCTCTTTTTTCTTATTTCCAGTAAGAGTCAAAGAGAGGTTCACAAACTCCGGGGTCAGTCCATAGACATGAGACAAAAGAGAAATCAGAAATTTCCCCGTTGTCCCAACTATCCTGGTAAGAGGGCCAGTATCTGCTGGCAGACGTTTTTATCAAAGTCCTCTAGTGACAGGAAATTTAGCAGAGGAAGAAGTCACGGGAGAGGGTCTGTTGTCCAGAGAACCATCATCAACTATCTTTGGTGACATGGAGTCTTAACAATGGAACAGCTATCATTTATCAAGGAGCTGCCCTTTGCCAGACATCAGCTCCAGTGCAGCCTACCACCTGCAAAGTCTCATTCATCCTCTTTCTTAATGGACACAGTGGAGGCCAGAGTGTGGAGGTGACTCCCTGAGAGCACACAGTTTGGACTGAGGTTTGAATTCATGTTGTTCGGTCTCTGCGCTCCACAGCTCCTCAGTCACCTGGCGATGGGGTGAATAGTGTCCATCACAACAAGATTGATATGGGGAAGTTCTGGCCTCAGAGTGTGACTGTACTCCAGGATGGGGTCTTTCAAGGGATCATTAAGTTGATGTGAATTTATTTGTTGTGGTGATTCAGTTGCTCAGTCATATTTGACTCTTTGCAACCCCATAACTGCAACATGCCAGGCTTCCCTGTCCTTCGCTATCTCCTGGAGTTTGTTCAGATTGATGTCCATTGAGTCAATGATGACATTCGACCATCTCATCCTATGTTGCCGCCTTCTCTTGCCCTCAATCTTTCCCAGCATCAGGGTCTTTTGGTGTCCTTATACAAAGGAGGGTTTGGACACGGACTGTTAAGAGGGAAGACCACGTGAAAACAGGAGAAGAAGGACGTCTCAAGGCCTCAGAAGAAACCAGTCCTGCTGACGTCTTGAGCTTGGACTTTCAGCCTTCTGTAGAACTGTGAAAAAAATGCATTGCTGTTGTTTAAGCCACCTGGTCTATGACACTTGGTTATGGCAGTCTTGATAAATTAATACATACTCCTAGAGTTTGTCTGTTTCCCAAAGGAACAATCCAGGCAAGCAGATGCTAGACACATATCCCTCCAACGTGTAAGATTTCCGCAGTGAACTTATCAATGAGTTGCTTTTTAAGGTACTTGTGTATAAGTCCTGTTGAAAGAATATTGGTTCTTGTATGGGGAAGATCTGATCATGGTACAGAAGGTTCTGGATAAAGACTTTACATCCTTTGAGAAGCCTTCCCTAACTCCATACTTCCAGATCAATCCCTTTTTTGTACCTGAAGAACTGATACATACCTCCTTCTCAGCACTTAATATCCTTCCCTATAATTACTAATTTAACTCTGTATCCTATGCCCAAAATATCTTCAAATTCTGAACTTGTCTTATTTGGCTTTGTGTTGTGAAGACAAAAAAAAAAAAAAAAGAAAGACTTAGTTCAGGATAAAGGAGTCAGTGAAGGCAGATAGACACTCCTGAAGGAAGCTAGCCTCCACCACGATTACCTTGGCAGGTACACAGTGACGTCAATGGACTCAAGTGAAACTTCTGACTTAGGAACAGAAACAGAAAGGAGGGATTCTCTTTCAAAAATGGAAGAGCCTGTGGCCTTTTGAGCTTGTCAGAAGGAATGCTGATGCAGGTGCTTGACTCTCAGAGAATAGGAAAGCTTGGGGCATGCACAGGATGTGGGCAGAAAGGGAGCTGTGGGGGAGGAACCAGGCAAGGTGTGTGAAAAGGGCCCTGGTCCACTGGACAGGGCCGAGGTGGGGTGGGCAGGCTGGCAGAGCCCAGTAGTCTGGCAGGCCAGACCCAAAGCCTCAGGGGCGCCCACCACGTGGCCCTGCCTCCAGTGCACTGTGGCCATAGGAACTCTTAAGCAGTGCCCTGTTTCTTTTTCCTTTTCCCTTCCTTTGCCTTTTAGTCCTGCCTTCTTTCTCACTTTCCTCACCTCTCTCTTTTTCCCTTGGATTTCTGTCCTGCTTGTATCCTTTAAAACTTTGTTGAAATCTCTAGCCTCTTTCATTATGCAAAGATAATCGTGGGCAGCAGCTGTGTTGACAGAATATCCTGAGTTCTGTACAAGGGCCTCCCCTTGTGGAGGGTGACAGTGAGGAATCCCCCTAAAAAGCAAACATCTTGGGCTTGCTTTTTCAACAACCATAGCCTAACTCATACCCTTCTTATCAAAACTATAGAGTCTTGTGTTTTGCCTTAAGAAAGGTGACTCTGTTCTTTTGTGTGACTCTTAGAGATCAGAGTTACAAGCTCTGAAGAATATTATGTTGTGCTTAGTCACTCAGTCATGTCCAACTCTTTGCAATCCCATGGACTGTAGCCCTCCAGGCTCCTCTGTTCATGGGGATTCTCCAGACAGGAAGACTGGAGTGGGTTGCCACGCCCTCCTCCAGAGGATCTTCCCAACTCAGAGATCGAACCCAGGTCTCCCTCATTGCATATGGATTCTTTACCATCTGAGCCACCAGGGAAGCTTAGGAGGGAGCAGAAGTGTCAGCAAAGGGCTGTTGGTAGAAGTATAGTCAGTAGATATTTGAGTGAGATCTCAGCATGACTCCTTGGATGCTGTTCTTTCTCATTCAAGTCTCTTTCCCTTGTCATGCAAACTATAACATTTGAACTGTGCACTCCAGCCTGACAGGCTGTTTTCTTCTTTATAGTCCAATAATCTACCAAGGAAGGGTGGCTTAAACAACAGATACTTATTTCTCACTGTTCTGGAGTCTAGAAAGCACACGATCAAGGTGCTAGGAAATCTGGCTCTTGGTGAGGGCTCATTTTCTCGCTTGTAGATAGTCACCTTCCCACTGCGTGTTCACATGACCATTCCTCTGTGCATTTATGTTCATAGAAAGAGGTAGATATTTCTCTTTCAGTCTATTTTTATAGGGACACTAATCTCTTCATGAAGGCCCCATCATCATGACCTCTTCTAATCCTAATTATCTCCCAAGGGCTCTGCTGCAAATATCACATTAGGGGTTAGAGCTTTGACATAGGATTTGGAGGGATTACAAACACTCAGCCAGAAGAGGTAGCAAAACTAAAATGGATTATATAATCTACATCCATACAGAGTAACACAGTGAAAACCTCAGTATACTATTATCTGTTGATGTTCTACTATAAATGTTAGATTTTCTAAAATAGAACACACAAAATGATATTTTCCTTTTCCCAACATTTTCACTTTTACTTTGTGTCGAAGGCAGCAACAGCAGTAGAAGCCACCTTAGAGAACTCCTGTCTTGGAAAATGCAGGATCTTTTGGCTCTAAGACAAGTTACACTAGCAAAGAGAGAGGCAGTTGAGACATAGTAGAATAATATCAGTTGAAAAAAGAAGTTTGGCAGGCCAGAAATACATACCCACATCAGATTAAATTTTGACTGCTGTCCTGGGATAGTTGTTCAACCCTTTCCAGACTGTGCCTTTGTGAGTGAAAACTTAAACTGAACATTTTAACAAGTGGTTAAAAAATTGGATTTTCAAATCTGTGAAGTCATTGCCTCTTCCCAACAGGAAGAGACTGGGAGGCAGCTCTCCTGTCACAGGCTGGCTGGTGAATTCCTCCGGGTTGATCTTACAGCTCACAGAGCTATTCATCATTTTAGTGAGCATCCTCGGAGGGGGCCCCTGGTGATTTACATGCTCCAGATAAATTATGATGCCTCTCATGATGTTATCATCATTTCGGCTCACGGATTTGAACACTTTCTGGGAGAGGACTTTTTTCACCCTTTCTTAAATGATGAACAACCCCCAGACAGATTATATTGTAGTTGTCAAGAAAAAAGATATAGGTATGTTTTCTTAAAGATAAACAACTTGGCCACCACAGCTAGTTGGCCCAGCAACAGGAAAACGTTGTCCACTGAGAGTTCACTGTTTATCCCACCTGGAAAAGATCATCAAACTTGCTTGGTCTTTTATTCCTATTCTATTTAATGATGAATTCTCTCCTGTAGTTTTACCAGGCTATTCCATCTCTAACAGAGGCTACCCTAAATAAAGCAAAATGGAATATGTTTCTCAATTCCAATAAATTTACAAGGTATCAATGTTCATCTTTGACTTCATTTGATCCTGAGTAGACAGGGCTTTGCATTCTGTTCTGGTCACAAACCAGGTGATGGAAAAGGTGTTTTCCTTTTCCTGAGCCTGTCTTGGGGCTTCTATTGGTGGTATATCTCACCAAAATCTTTTGGTGCTAGACAATAAACTTCCAAGATGAGTGTGATGGGCAGAATAATATCCCCACCTCAAAGATGTCTATGTCCTAATTCCTGGGACCTATGATTATACTGAAACTTCCCTGGTGACCCAGATGGTGAAAAATCTGCCTGCAATGCAGGAGACCCAGGTTTGATCCCTGGGTTGGGAAGATCCCCTGGGGAAGGGGATGGCTACCCACTCCAGTACTCTTGGCTGGACAATTCCGTAGACATAGGAACCTGGCCAGCTACAGCCCATGGGGTCACAAAGAGTAGGACACAACTGAGTGGCCACCACTTATGAATGTATTCTGCTATGTGTTTTTATATATTTGCATATAAAATATGCTATGTTTTATTGCTTTGGGAATTAAGGTTGCAGATAAAATTGTTTGCTAATTAGCTGATATTGAAATGGGAAAGAGTTCCTGGATTATACAGGTGGGCCTGATAGAATTATGGTGGTCCTTAAAAATGGAAAAAGAAGGCAGTGTTCTGTTTAGTGTGATGCAACCTGAGGGATGGCATTGGTGGTAAAGAACCCACCTGCCAATGCAGGAGACATAAAAGACAATGGTTTGATCCCCAGGTCAGGAAGAAGCCCCTGGAGGAGGGCATGGCTACCCACTCCAGCATTCTTGCCTGGAGAATCCCATGGACAGAGGAGCCTGGCAGGCTACAGTGCCTAGGGTAGCACAGAGTCAGACACAACTAAAGTGACTTAGCACGCACGAACGTACAACTTGAGGGAAATCTGACTGGCCATTGCTAGCTTTGAAGATAAGGATGGCAACCACAAGCCAAGAAAAGAAGGTGGCCTCTAAAAACTGGCAAAGCAAGAAAATGTATTTTTGCCTCAAGCCTTCAGAGAGAAATGCAGCCTGCCAACACCTTGATCATAGTCCAGTGGGACACACATGGGCTTCCGACCTCCAGAACTGTGAGTTAATAAATTTGCATTGTCAACATTCATGGTGTTGGTTAAAGCATCAATAGGCAACTAATCAAAGGAGACACATTTGAACTGTCTTTTACTTTGAACACCCAGCCCAATGCCGGCACATAGCAGCCTCTTAATAAATGCTGGGTGAATGAATGAATGATGGCCGCATGTTACAGAGCAAACATCCTGTCTTTCAAAGCCTCCGATCCCACTGAAGCGCTCTCAGTTCCTCTCTGTAGACGCTTCTGGTTCTCTTTCACCTGCACACAGTTGGGAACCGCTCCTTGGGCTCCAGTGAGCCAGTCTGCTCCCTTTGACAGCTCAGTCACAGCCCCTGGATGCTCTCAGATGATCCATCATTACTTCAAAGGGAAGGGTCACCAGGTTTCTCATCTCTGCAGCCTCATCCTATTCTTTTGTTCACCTTGATGTTCAAAGCCCAACATGCCTGGAGCTTCCCAGTGCCCCACCGCACTGATATGATATGGCCATATCCCAGATATGCAGATGCTGTTTCACGTTTTGTCATGTTTCCTGTGTTTTGTTAGTTTTATCATGAGTATTTCCTCATGCTCTTGGTTCAGGTGACAAGCTCATGATTGTTGTTCAAAAATCACATCATACAGTATTTCCAGGAGACTTCTTTGACCCCTTGGATATAACTATTTAAATCTTCCTACTGGCTTTTCTTTTAAACTTCCTTACTATGGTTATTGAATCATTTAGTTTTTACTGTACAACTTGGCTTCCTCCTTTTCTTTCTTGTCATTTTAGTATTAACAACCTATGCATAATAACAGTATCTTTTACACAGAAGGTTTTCAATTACTGTGTAATAATTAATGAATACATAGTGGTTAGGAATTTGACCTTTGAAATTTTAAGTAAAAAGATATTACATCTAAATTAGGAAAAGCAGACACAATTTTCACCTAAAAGAGAAGAAGCTTCTATTGTATTATCACTGTGCCTGGAGATTTAGGAAGGCAAACCATTAAACTTTATTTTTTTAATAGTATGTTTTTTAACTAATACAAATCGCCAATATATTGTCAGAAGGATTCTGTTTATTTCGGGTTGTGAAGTTGGGGCTGAATTCCATAGTGTGTGGCAGTCAATTCAGAGCAGACGTTTTGTATGACTAAAATTTTATAGTGTGTGTTCTCGCTTAAGGTAAAGAAAAGGAAAAGGAAAAAACAAAAAGATTCCTAAAGCTGGTAAATTGTGTTTAATGGAATCAGTTAAAATTACTGGTTTGTCAGATGGAAAGTTTTGAGGAAAACATTACTTCCAAAACTTTTATTTTTTTCATGTCTGTTGAAATCTCTTTGAAATGAGCATAGATTGAGAGGAGGTTAAGGTCAGGTTTGTATAACGGAATCAACCGACTTGATGATTATTTTGGCTGCCCTCATGATTGATTTCTCTGTGTCATTCAGAATTAATCCGGAGAACACTCAGGTAATCAGATCAGCTGAGTCTGAGTCTCGTTTGATGCCCATACGTGACATGGCTAAGGAGTTATTTTCTTCTCATGCCATGACCACTGGTCATCAACCAAAAGGGGAATCATTGGGTTTTCCCCATGGAAATATGATTAAGGAAGGAGAGGGGACTGAGTTTTAGTTGCATTCGAGCATAAAGGAAATAACAACCACGTTCTTTTTAAATGATCGGCATCATAGAGCCTGTTTTCAGGATATCGTGGGTCCATAATTTGAAACTATAATTCATCACTGCATTATTTTCAGTGATGTAAGCCTTCCTACGGACTTTTGAATATTCTTTCATTAGAAGAAGAGTCCATGAATTGCATAAAAAGGATATAGTCTCACTAACATCACTTAGAATGAATTCTGTATTATAGCAGCTTACAGAGATGTAAGCCCTTGGCAGAGAAGCACTAAGACTGTGAGATTAACAAAGTAAAATACAGGATACCCACTTAAACTTGTATTTCATATAAACCACAAAACTTTTAGTTAAAGTGTGTCTCACATATTACAAGAGACACAGTTACATTGAAAAAAAAAAAAACAAGAAACTGTTTATCTGATATTTAACTGGACAGTTCTATTTTATCTGGCAGGCTTCACAGGTATGCTCTGGTATATGCTATCTTTAATGGCTTTAAACAACTGCAATTGTAGCAGCATGTGTGTGAGCCCAGCTAAATGTCGTTTTAATGACCATATTTAATTATCTGATTAGTGGAGTTGTAATTTAAAGGATGATAAATAAGGACGAAGACTCAAATGTGTTTACTAAAAGTTAGTAAGTCTAGTTTGGAAAGAGGATGACACTAAGTAATGACTCTGGGAATTGTGCTGGAAAAATTTATGATAGTCACATAGTACTTTGTATTCCATTTGATATATTAGATGGGATTACTGCCATACACGGAGAAGAAAAATATACCTCTTGGATATTTTGGTAGCTAAAATGATAGAGTGAACTTGTTCAAGGAAGTGTGGGAGTAGAAGAAGCAGCTTAGGGTTGGAGTTCATCTGAATAACAATTACCCAAATGGGTCAGTATTTTTAAGAAAATAGAGTTTGATCATTGAAGTCCAGGAGGAAACCACGTGGTTTATCCAAAATGACCTTCGAAATGCAAATACCCAAGTGATTTGTGTCACTTTTATACTCTGGATCTCCAGTTAATCGCTACTTGCTGGATTATTTGGGGGAAAACAGCTGGCTCTTGTAATTATTACGGGATTGGCATCGATATAAAGAAGACACTCTGTTCTTTTAAACATGTCTTATGTACCTTCATAAACAACCTGCTGCACCCTCCCACCAGCTATCACCTCACTATCCCCTTTTAATCATAGGCTCTATCTCTAATAACTAAAAAAACTCCAGCCAAAGAGACAGTCATCTGGATATTTGAAAAACAAACAAACATTTGGGTCTTTGGCCATGATCAAGACAGTTATATCTTTTTTGAAAACACTTGGCTTTGCATAGATAAATTCACAATACCAAAACGTGCCTGAAAAGATTATCTGAAGAGTCTCTTGCTTCTAAACAGGTTAATGCCTAAACCAGAGTTGCTAGATAGCAGCATTCATGACATTTTGGACAGATAATTCGTTGTTTTTGGAGAGGTGTCTTGCATTTTGTTCCATGTGCAGCAGCATCCTTGGCCCCTACCCACAGAATGCAAGAAGGCCCTTCACCTCCCAGTCCTGACAACCTAGAAAGTCTCCAGACATTGCCAAATGTCCCTAGGGGAGGTCGTTTAAGAAACACTGACCTAAGCTACCCAGTATTAATTGTTTCATTATGTACCAACTAGCCGGGAGGGGGGTGGCGGGTGGCAGTTAGAGCTGAATTTAGACTAGGAATTGTAACAGAGTGGCACAGATGGGAACGGGCAGGGTTAGTAGACAGAAGGAGGGTAAGAGCAGTAGATCGGCAATAGCCATCACCGTTTTGTTCGTTCGTGCATGTATGCGTGCATTCAGCATTCTTCATTCATTTATTTGTTCATTCAACAAATGTGTAAATCGAGGAACCGTTCCAAGGGCTGGGGATTCAGTAGGAAAGCAGATATAAATTCTCTGCTCTACGGGAGCTTATATTCAAGTGGAATGTAGCAGAGAATGAATCACTAATGTATTAGGTGTTAAATCACCAGGGGAGGATGGTAGTCTGTGTCTGGTTAGGAGAACAGAAAACACACCAGCAACTTTGACAGCAAAAATGTCATATAGAGAAAGGGTTGCCAGGGTGTCATGGCGGCGGCGGTGGTGGTTTAGCTGCCAAGTCATGTCTGACTCTTGCAAGCCCATGAATCCACCAGGTAAAGGAGGACAACAAAGGCTATCAAAATGAAGCGAGGACACTAAGGTTACATAAATATAGAACTTTAGGAAGCTGCTGCTACCCCCAGGGTTGGGGGAGCAAAGGGAACAGGAGGGAGTGACTAGAACCTGGAACCTAAGAAAAGGTGGTGGTGGTGGGATCCAGGTCACTGAATAGATGGCCCCTCTGGCTGCTGTTGATGCCTATGAGGCTGGGGTTAAGTTTAGAGGGAGCTAGGAGGGAAACAGTGGAAACAGTGTCAGACTTTATTTTTTTGGGCTCCAAAATCACTGCAGATGGTGACTACAGCCATGAAATTAAAAGATGCTTACTCCTTGGAAGAAAAGTTATGACCAACCTAGATAGCATATTCAAAAGCAGAGACATTACTTTGCCGACTAAGGTCCGTCTAGTCAAGGCTATGGTTTTTCCAGTGGTCATGTATGGATGCGAGAGTTGGACTGTGGAGAAGGCTGAGCGCCGAAGAATTGATGCTTTTGAACTGTGGTGTTGGAGAAGACCCTTGAGAGTCCCTTGGACTGCAAGGAGATCCAACCAGTCCATTCTGAGGGAGATCAGTCCTGGGTGTTCATTGGAAGGACTGATGCTAAAGCTGAAACTCCAATACTTTGGCCACCTCATGCGAAGAGTTGACTCATTGGAAAAGACTCTGATGCTGGGAAGGATTGGGGGCAGGAGGCGAAGGGGACGACAGAGGATGAGATGGCTGGATGGCATCACCAACTCGATGGACTTGAGTTTGAGTGAACTCTTGGAGTTGGTGATGGACAGGGAGGCCTGGTGTGCTGCTGTTCACGGGGTCACAGAGAGTTGGACACGACTGAGCGACTGAACTGAACTGAACTGAGGGGTGACTGGCTCATTCCTATCTCTGAGGGATGTGGTAAGGCTGCTTCTGAAAATATGGAACCAATCTGTTCACTGAAACCAGCAGCTGAGCTGGCCTGACACAGACAAGAAGGGCAAACCAACCATAGGGGTGAGTCAGTGCCTTACCTTAGCAGCTCTCTGGCGCCTCCTATTGGCAGCGTTTAATAGGGTGTCAACTGTGGCAGCGAAAATGTAGTCTGCAAAGACCCATCTCCAGCGTCACACAGGACGGTGTGGAACAGAAGGTTGAAGCTGAGTCAGGGCCACAGAACCCACGTAGGAAGGCTATTGCTTTACATAGGAGTAGCTTGGAGTCTACTCCACCCTGACCCAGAAACTGCCTTGTGCATGGATGTGCCTCAGAAGAATCATACACTCTACTATGTAAGTATCTCCAATACAGGGGCAGCCTAATTACCTTTCTCATCACAAAATGTTTCTTAAGTGAGTAAATGAATGAATTCAATAATGCCTTTATCATAATGATGTTCTTATTTTTCTGAATTCATTTAATCTCAAACTCTAGTTTTAAGTTGTATATAAAATTGAACACAAGTGCCCTGAAAATTACCACATCAAGTAAGATTGTAGCGTTAGCAACTTTTTCAGCTTATGTTCTTATTACCACCCGTGTGTGTGTGTGTGTGTGTGTGTGTGTGTGTATTTGTGTCTGTTTCAATCTGATTAAAAAAAATATTAACTAGGTACCCAGTAAGTGCAAATCTGTGTGTCAGATGCTACATGGAACCTGAAAGAATTAAACCAGTCCCTAAAGTACTCAGAGTATTGATTTCTATGAGTGCCATATGGCACTTATCACTATTTTTAAAAGGCCTTTTCTTTGATTTATTGAGGTACCTTGAATCCTATTCTTTTCTGTTTTTAAAGATATTAACAATGTATGTCCGCCCCCACCTCACTTCAGACTCCAGCTTCATCTCTTTTATGAGTAGAATAAAGAGATTTCCTCCCAGAAGTAACCCTTTGGTAGTAATTCTCTAAAGAGAGAAATGAACTCTTTCAGACTCCCAGGGCACCATTGCTAAATGTTCTGTAAAGCTCCTTCCTAATTACTACCTGGAGAGAGACTTGGCATCTGGAGAAAAGCACCCAAGGTGTATACACTTATCTCCTTCATTGTGATCTCAGAAAGGGGCATGAGTTCATCACTCTAAAGAGAAGGAAGCCTCAGACATGCTTATTCAAAAATAAGAATACGATGAGTCTGTGCACCAGGGGTTAATAATCCCCCAACATATTTTGGAAATTTGACTCCTCAGATAACCTGAGGATTTGTTATGGAATTGGTCGACAGGACATGCACCAAGGTTTTAACCTGTGTTGGACAGGAAGGTTCTTTTGCCAATTCACATATGCAGTAAAGAAACTGATGCTCGGCTTCCATTGTTTAAGAATCTGTCTTACAATACAAGAGACATTGGTTTGATCCCTGGTCCCAGAAGATTCCACGCGCTGCAGAGCAGCTAAGCCTGCACCCCACAACTGCTGTGCCAACACAATGCCAAAGAATGGAGAAGGGGAGCCTAGTTCACAAGTCAACTTCTCAAACCAACACAGGTGGAGAGAGCAAATACACGAGAGAGTGGAAGTAACAGGGAAGGATTTGGAAAGAATGGGAGGGATATTCATGACTTATCTGAGAACAGGGTGTGGTTTGGACTTGGAACGGATGCAGCTCTCCTTTCCAGTCCTCCTATGGGCTTTTCCAGTTAGTGTCATGGCAAGCGTAACAGCCCTGGCACCAGTGGGTGTGTCATTTAGCATATGCTAATGTATTACAATGAGTGTATAATGAGGCTCAAAGTCTGCTGAAAGTTAAATCTCCTACCATCAAACTGATTCTTATTTTTTTTCTCTCTGCAGCTTTCTCCTGAAACTTAGATAGGAATAGTTGGTTTTTATTTGAGGGAGGGGCGCAGAATTGATTCTAGGGCCATAGCCTTGGTGATATATTGACTGCAGCCCTGAAAGGATGCAGGGAGAAGGCTGATGGGTCGGGGGCTGCCCTGACTAGGGCTGTTAGACTAACTTTGGTTGTTAAGGGTGACCTTCTTTAGACCACTCTGAAAAATGCTGATACATACTTCACATGCTGTTACATTTAATCTCATATCTTGCCTTTTTGGAGAAGCATTCTGGGGTTTCCCAGGTGGTTGTGTGGTAAAGAATTGGCCTGCCAATGCAGAAGACGCAGGTTCAATCCCTGGTTGGGGAGAAGCCCTTGGAGGAGGAAATGGCAACCCACTCCAGTATTCTTGCCTGGAGAATCCCCATGGACAGAGGAGCCTGAGGGACTACAGTCCATGGGGTCTCAAAGAGTCAGACACGACAGAGCACTCAGCACATGGGGGCACTTGCTATCACTTCTGCAAGGATTCAATCATGTGCTGCTGCTGCCAACCTTCAATACTCCCTGATAGAGTTCAGGGCGGAGAGCAGAAATGAGGCACTCTGCTCTGGGAAAAACTCGCAGCTGGTGAGTTTCCAACCTAGATAGCATATTCAAAAGCAGAGACATTACTTTGCCGACTAAGGTCCGTCTAGTCAAGGCTATGGTTTTCCCAGTGGTCATGTATGGATGTGAGAGTTGGACTGTGAAGAAGGCTGAGTGCCGAAGAATTGATGCTTTTGAACTGTGGTGTTGGAGAAGACTCTTGAGAGTCCCTTGGACTGCAAGGAGATCCAACCAGTCCATTCTGAAGGAGATCAGCCCTGGGATTTCTTTGGAAGGAATGATGCTGAAGCTGAAACTCCAGTACTTTGGCCACCTCATGTGAGGAGTTGACTCACTGGAAAAGACTCTGATGCTGGGAGGGATTGGGGGCAGGAGGAAAAGGGGACGACAGAGGATGAGATGGCTGGATGACATCACTGACTCGATGGACGTGAGTCTGAGTGAACTCCTGGAGTTGGTGATGGACAGGGAGGCCTGGCGTGCTGCGATTCATGGGGTCGCAAAGAGTCAGACACGACTGAGCAACTGAACTGAACTGAACTGAACCTTCTTTTGAAGTTTAAAACTTTCTTCCCCTGTTGCTTCAACATATTTTGTAGGCCCAACAATATCTTGCTCAACATGTGTGATTTTTTAATATTCTCTGATTTAGGCTTTCAGGGAGGAAGGCCTACAGTGTTCTTTGAGTTGCTTCATTATTGATATTCTCCAAATCCTCACCACTTATTTTGCCAAAGATCTTTGCATTTTAAATTCAGAGTTTTGCTTCTGAAAAGGTTTGAAAAACTAGTAGGTAGTTTTTTTCATGTCTCATGTGATTCCTCTACTTTGTAATCAGGCCATCACTGAAAGGCCTTTATAGACCACAGTAAATGATTTATTCAGGCTAGACAAGTCTAGGGGTAAATATAATCCAAAGGGACAAGCAGAAATACAATTTAAATACTGGGCCCCAAAGAAAATTTCTTACAGAGACGCTTTTTCTTTACTTTGAGGTAAAATTCTCCAGCAGAGAGAATTTCTCTTGACGTTTGCAAGTCCTACTCATGTTCTTGGGTACAGGAATGATGAAAATGCAAATGGTCTATTATGTCTGGTCAAAACCAATTTTTCAAAGCAGCTCAGCAGATGTATTATGTTATAGTCATTTCCCTCCACTTGTTATTTGGTCAAGATAAGCACTCCCATCAATGCTGATTGTATTTAGTCTGACCATATTTTTTGTCCATGTTTCAATGCTGATCCTATTTCCTGCTTTTAACCGTACAGATATATGATAATAAAGAAAATAATTTTGCTAGCAATTGAATTACAAAATGTGTTCAGTTCTCCATTAATAAAACCTCTATCTTGTTAAACATCATCAGTAAATAGCCTTTATATTTTTCCTCTCTTCAATTTACCCACTGACAATAGAAAACATTAACTGAGGTTGAAGGCTTCGAAGCCAAAAAGAAAAAAGAGAGACAGAGAGACAGAGATGGTTAGTCAGCGCCATCTAGTGTCTAAAACTCAAAATTTAATCAGAGCTTTTGAATTTTCATTTCCCTTCCCCCTATTAGAGAAATAAATGCTGGTGGTATTTTATCTAACATTTTTAACTAATTCTTTGAAAACTCAAATAAACATTCTAATTTCTAATAAATACATTAAATTTGAATTTATTTTAACTCCAGTATTCATAAGTCAACCATAGTAAGTCAGATAAAATCATCTATGTGGAGCAAACAGTAGAAGCAAGAACTGGCAATTACCTGGTAATTTTCTCAGTGAAGACAGCTAATCAAGAAAGTTCCAGCCTAACTGTATTTGATGTTTATTGTAAACTATGTAGACATCCCTGATGCAGCTAACTTGGCCATTTGCCTTTACTCTGTTCTTTGAATTTATTCCAGCACTGACCTTTCTTTAAACTAATGTGGGAACTAGAGAATATACACAAGTATTTTAGAGATTGTGCAGTTGAGAGCTAGAGACTCGGACTGTGTGCTCAATCCCTCAGTCATGTCCCATCTTTGTGACCCTATGGACTGCAGCCTGCCAGGCTTCTCTGCCCATGGGGTTTTCCCAGCAAGAATGCTAGAGTAGGTTACCACTTTCTCCTCCAGGGCATCTTCCTGACCCAGGGATTGAACCCATGTCTCCTGTGTATCCTGCATTGGCAGGCGGGCTCTCTATGACTGAGCCACCAGGGAAAGCCAGAGATTCAGATTATAGAGTACTTATTTTTATAGAATTTTGATACTTCTTATCACGGCTGCTCTATTGAACAATTAGAAATTACCCCACAGCTTGGAGAAATCTGGTGTATTATTTTACAAATAAATAAATAACCAATAGGATATGTATTTAAGAGACTAGCTGATGCAATTTTGAAAATTAGCAAGATTCACATCTTCAGGGTGGACCAGCTGGCTGAAAACCAGGAGAGAGCCATGTTTCAGTTCGAGTCCAAAGACTGACACCACAGAATTTCCTTTTGCTCAGGGGAGGGCATTCTTCTATTCTACTAGGGCCTTCAGCTGAGGGGATGAGGCCCACTCATTATGCGGAGCATTTTGTTTTATTCAAATTCCACTAATAAAAATATAATCTAAATCACCCTTACAGAAGCATCCAGAATACTGCTTGACTGACTACATACATAGGTCCTGTGGCCCAGCCAAGTTGACAGGCAAAATGAACCATTTGGTGAAGTATGCAGAGGGAAAAATAAAGAATAAAGGAGAACTTGGGAGAAAATTTTAAACCGGCTTATTTTTTACCTCAATAAAAGGACTGCTTTAGGTCAGAGGTTCTAAACACCAGCTTTATTTGGCACTGACATCTCAAGTACATTGGATCTTCTGGGCCATTACAGAATGGCCTGCAAAGCAGCCTGGACCCTTTGCAGAGCTTTCTCTTGTCTGGGCCCTACTTAAAACTAGCAGCTCTTTGGTTCACTCAGTAAATGGCTTAGCGTAACACACCTGAATGACAAATATGTTGCTTCCACATTGCAAAGAGGCCCAGGAGGCATGGTATATATTTTCTGGTTGTAGGAGGAGTCAGATACAATTTATTCCACCTTAGAAGGAATATCTTGACATGACCCATGCTACTGAACCCCTAGATATTCCACTGAGGTGGTGGCCTCTGAATTTTATTTAGGTTAATTTTCCACACTCTGACAAGCAAATGCCTTACCCATAAGTCTAGTTGGTACATTTTGTTCACTAGATCCTATCACCATGATAATATCAAGGTAATAGACTAGTGTGATAACTTGTGAAAAGGACTTTCATGTTGGCCTGGCCAGATGAAAGCAAACTGCTTCTGGTGGGCATTATGGACAGGTATGGAGGAAAGAGCTTTTGCCAGATAAGTTGCTACAAACCAGGTATATGTTCATTTTCCCCAGCAATGAAACCATTTCTTGTCCAGCAGATGCCACAGGAATTACCACCTAGTTGAGTATATGATAATCCATTTTCTCCAAGATACATGTGTTTTCCACATAGGGAAGCCTCAAGGGCCACTTGCGTGAACTAAATGAGGATGTGGTGGGAACCATCACTGCTACATGATGGTGCTATTAATCTCTACTATTCTACTAGGAACATGGTACTGATTATGCTTTACTATTTTCCTAGGTAGGGCTTACCTGGTGGCTAAAGAATCTGCCTGCCAATGAGGGAGATACAGGTTTAATCCCTAGGATGGAAAGATCCCCTGGAGAAGGAAATGGCAACCCATTTCAGTATTCTTGCCAGGGAAATCCCATGGACAGAGGAAATTGGTGGGCTACAGTCCATGGAGTCATGAAAGAGTCAGACACAATTTAGCAACTGCTGCTGCTGATAAGTCACTTCAGTCGTGTCTGACTCTGTGCGACCCCAGAGATGGCAGCCCACCAGCCTCCGCTGTCCCTGGGATTCTCTAGGCAAGAACACTGGAGTGGGTTGCCATTTCCTTCTCCAGTGCATGAAAGTGAAAAGTGAAAGTGAAGTCACTCAGTCGCGTCTGACTCTTAGCGATCCCATGGACTGCAACCTACCAGGCTCCTCCATCCATGGGATTTTCCAGGCAAGAGTACCGGAGTGGGGTGCCATTGCCTTCTCTGGAGGCTGTTCTAGTGGCTTCTAATTCTACGACCCGTGGCTTCTCTCCATAGGTTGGAGAGTGAGTGCGGAAATTCTGCCATTGTCTGTCTGTTCTACCTATGCATTCTGGAATTGGAGAAATAACCAGCAACGGTTTGGGAGATTCACTGAGGCCACAATGGGCAGATCTGAAAACTCCATCAATCACCTGACTTTGGTAAGCCTCTATTCTGATTTGGTGGGTCACAGTGATGTTTGTATCTCCTGGAATTCAGTTCAGAGCCAGTGTTGAGCCATCTTTGAGAAGTATGCTTTTTTCTTTTTTCCCAATACACAGTCAGCCTGGAAAAAGGTCAGAGTTCCATTTCGGAAAAGATTTGGAGAAAGATTAACAGTTTAGATTTTTGTGAGCGTGGCAGAGTCTTCAAAATTCATGGATTCTGGGTTTGTAAATTTCCTCAAGTTTGGGGATTCATTGAGGGCCTGTCACTCTCTTGGTATGGATGATTTAAGGTAAGTTTCTGTTCACTTGACCTATAGACACTTCCGCTTATACAGAGCTGGTAATATTGAACTGCTCATCTATATTCTGCCAGGGACACCAGCATCAATAGCTAACTCCATAGGTCTCTATGAGACAGGCTATTCTCACTGCTGCTTTGATTCCAATGTCAACACGGCAACCACGCCTCCCTTACCTTTGGTGGTTACGTGTGGCCACATAGCCTCAGGCACCCTTGGATCAGTTTGTCCTCAATGCATTTAGGGACCCAACTTCAGTGACAGCCGTTTCCATGTAATTTCTGACCAACACGGAGTGACCACAGAGCTCTTCAAGGATTTTGAGACTCCCCTCACACCTTTATTTCTGAACTGTCATGTTGGAGAAGGGTCTTGAGTCCCTTAGACTGCCAGGTGATCAAACCAGCCCATCCTAAAGGAAATCAATCCTGAATATTCATTGGAAAGACTGATGCTGAAGCTGAAGCTCCAATACTTTGGCCACCTGACGTGAAGAGCTGACTCATTGGAAAAGACCCTGATGCAGGGAAAGATTGAAGGCAGGAGAAGGGGATGATAGAGGTCAAGATGGTTGGATAGTATCGCTGACTCAATGAACACAAGTTTGAGCAAGCTCTGGGAGATGGTTAAGGATAGGGAAGCCTGGCACGCTGCAGTCCTTGAGGTTGCAAAAAAGTCGGACACGACTGAGTGACTGAACAACAAATGGTGAAAACTACCTTCCACTTGCCCCAGCGGCTTCCAGCGCCCTCCTAGGCTGGGTGAGCACATCTCACATGGTAAATTCACTCTGCTGCTGCTGCTGCTGCTAAGTCACTTCGGTCGTGTCCGACTCTGGGACCCCCTAGATGGCACCCACTTAATGTTCCAGTATACCCTTGCTGTGGATACCTTCCTCTACAATATAGCCAGGCTGTTCTGACATTTCAACTAGATCTCCTGTGGGAAACTCTTTTGGTCCATGTTTCAGCCAACCAAACAGTTAGAGCCCTTTCTAGCCCCTCAGACTACAGCTAGATTCAATAAATAACCCTGCAGTTAAGTGAGCAATGTTTTTTTTTTTTTTTAATTTTCTTTCCCAGTGAAACTATTAGTTAGCTTATCCAGCAATTATTTATTGGGTAGTTAAATGTGCACTTTGAACATACAGTCTGCCTTTAGGAAGAAACTGCAAAATTTATTCTGTGCCTTCTGTTTTGTTTGGATAATGAGATTTTTCTATCACATAATATTTTCACTCAAGAGCCTGTTATTTTTTGTGTTTTTTTCCCCATAATCTGAAATCTATTTCAAAAAAGGCTTACTTTTGAAAAATGTAAAGTTCTTAATTGTTATATGCTGCTGGGCTGATTTTAAATGTTATCGTAATGATCTAAGCCTCCAATCATATTTTATGTTTACATTCTTAAAGTTTATTCGCACCTTTCCTCTTTTGACAATTCTTTTAAAAATTTCCTTTGCCGAATTCAGATCCCATAACCAGAATATAACTATCAATATGTCTTTTATACCTAACCCAAACTATTTGAGGGGGGCATCTCTTTACAGCTCTGGGCAACACCGAGTATTTCTTTTCTCATGTTAGTAAGGAAGATACTAGAAAAAAGTTAGCATCTTCAGATTTTTAATTAGGTCAACACCAGAGTATAGAAAATTAACAAAACAGAGTCTCAATTCCTTCTGGATTAATTATTATATATGCATGAATTCTAAAATGTTGTCAGTATAAATACATTTCTGCAATTGTGTCAGTCTTCATAAAAGCCAATTTAAGGTCACGTGTTCAGAGACTGGCATACAGGTCAACAAATATTTGTTTTACATGTGTCAACAAGTTGATCTGTTTGGTCCAAAAGAAATATTTTGTTTCTAGGTTTGACATATCTCTTCAACAGAAGACAATCATAACACACATTATAGGATGAGGTAGAGGGCTCTGAATGTTTTCTGTGCTCTTGTATTAGTTTGGCAGGAAGGGGCATGTCATGATAAAAAGAAACTGATATGAGTCAAATTTTTTGCTTTGAAATTTCAAAAATCATGTTCAATGGATTAGTCATTATTTGGAAGTTTAGAAGAATAAATTATAACTCAAAGTCAAGGTCCAGATCTGAGTGCAAAGAGACAGTGTCTTTTGATTTGTATTTCACTTGTGACTGATTCTTAATTACATGTATTTGGTCACCAACATTTTAAAGAAAATATCAAAGGTATTATTGGCTTCATGTAATTACTTCAAAGAAACTCTGTTCCTTTTTGTACAAATTACAGACCAACTGATCATCTCCAATCATACTTGCCTTCCCCTCCCTCCGTATGGGTCCCAGGGCAATGTCACAGAACTAATAAGGATCTGGCTACCTCTGATCCCAGCAGGGTGCAAAATCAGAAGAAACGGACCCATGGTGTGTCTAGGCAAAACTCAAAGGCAGTTTCACTAGATTTCCATGACCTCCACAGCGTGGAACCTGACAGGTGGATTCCTCTCACTTCAGTTGGAAAGAAAAGAATATTTCCTGGGTTCTTGGGAGAAGAAAAGAATTAGCTCTAAATGAGAACCCCGAAGGAGAGATATGCTATCCACAAGGACGGCGACTGAAGGACTGAGGACCAAAAAGGTGAAAGTACATCTCAGCAGAAGGCAGCACTGGCAGATGACAACAGAGGGCTAGTTGCCCCCCCCTCCTAGCCTCACTGCCCTTCCACAGTGATGGGATAAGTTCCTCCTTTAATCCAATATTTATCCAAATTTCTTCTACTGACAGAAAGAAAACCTGCAAAAGAAATTAAATTCAACTTTGAACCGAAAAGGGAGTTATATGAACTTATTCTAACATCAGCAATTCATAATCAATTAACTTTCCTTTTATATTTTGCATTGATTTTCCAACAGCTAATGGTATGTTTTACATACAGTGTGTACTTGGTAGGTATCCATTTACTTTTTTCTATATTTGTACAACTTTCTTACACTCCAGGCAAAGAGGCTAAAATATCATGAGCTAGGTGCTGCCAAGGCTGCCACTGAAGATGCTAGGAATGAAGAAAGGGGCAGGTGAAACAGTAAATCTTCAGGAAGCTAGAGAAGAGAGATGATAAGGTGAAAATAGCTAAGAAATAGGATTTTCTTTTCTTTTTTCTTAAAAAATTACTTAAATATGCATTGGGCTAGATACTGGGGATAGGAAAGTGATGGAAATAATTTCAGTCTGGCAGAGACCATAGGAAAATACAATATAGTGAATTTTAAGTTAAGATAGACTTGTATGCAACTTTTGCAGAACATTAGAGAAATTACATATGCATAGAATTCATTCGTACAGTGCATTTATTTAAAGAGTATTTCCTGAGGCACTACTGTAATGCCCTAGAAACGGAGAATCAGAATGAAAAAAGGCACAGTCTGGTCCTGAAGAAACTCAGTCTAGTGAAAATGCTTCTCGGGCATCAATTAAGAGAACAAGCATGGCGTATCAGGGGTGGGGAAAGATTACACTTCCTGCAGTGTTCAAACAGTGTCAACTGTATAGTCAGATATTACCTGAGCAAAAAGTTAAGGCCATGGGTTGACCAAAAAAGAGGACGCTAGAAAGGTACACAATAGACAGGGCTGGAAGGGTTTGGGTTTTTTACTATGACACCAAATGCTTTTGTTGCAGTTGCCAGGGGACACGCATTTTCCTGCAGTATTCATTTTATTGAAATAATCTGGGGGTACATAAACACACTTATTTTAAAATTAAAGTATGGATGTAACATGTGCTAAGTCGCTTCAGTCGCGTCCAACTCTTTGCGACCCTATGGAGGCCACCAGGCTCCTCTATCCATGAGATTCTTCAGGCAAGGATACTGGAGTGGGTTGCCGTTTCCCACTCCAGGGGATCTTCGGGACCCAGGGATTGAACCCGCGTCTCCTACGACTCCTGCCGTACAGTTGACTGCAACAGCATCAGTTCAGTTCAGTTCAGTCGCTCAGTCGTGTCCGACTCTTTGAGACCCCATGAACTGCAGCACGCCAGGCCTCCCTGTCCATCACCAACTCCCGGAGTTCACTCACGTCCATCGAGTTGGTGATGCCATCCAGCCATCTCATCCTCTGTCGTCCCCTTCTTCTCTGCCCCCAGTCCCTCCCAGCATCAGAGTCTTCATATGAATTAGTAAAATATGACAGGAAAGGAAATTCCACAGCTCGGCTGGCAGATGGCTCTGGCCTTATCCGTAGAACACACTGGGGCGAGAGTTCAGGGTCTTCAGCTATTAGAGGATTTAGGGCAATAATACACGGAGATCATTGAGCTAAGTGTGCGGGAGAAACGTACGAGTTAAATACATTGACTAGGGTAAGGCTGCGGCGCAGGTAGTACAAGGAACCTGTATTCTCCTTTGTTCCTTGACTCAATCATTCCGAAAATACTCTGCTCCTGGTACCCCTTTGCCACCGGAGACTGAGCGCCAGTTCGCGAGCTGCCCTTTCAATACTGGGCGCCTCGTTGCCAGGGCAACCATTCCTACGCCGCACAACTCTGCGACCTCCATGCTATTGGCTTGAGGACGCAGCGTGCGTGCTACGTCACTGCGCGGCGCCGCAAGATCCGGGAACTCTGGGAAACCTGATTTTTCCCGGTCCCCAGCGGCCGGCGACGGGACCGGCGGCTGGTGGCCCAGCGGGTGCTGGCTGGCTAGTGTGCAGATCGCGGTGGGAAAGAGGAGCGGTAGACACGGGTCCCTAGAGCGGTGAGCTACACACGTGCGGGGATCCGCTGTGCCACTCTCATTCTCTTGGCGGAGGCGGCTTCCTGTCTGATCAGTTGCTATGGCCACGGGACCGCGTTGCTAAAGAGCCTGGAGATGCTGAGCGCCATGAGCGCGCCTTCCTGTTCTGGCTTTGGTTGAGAGTTGCCTTATTTGAAACTGGCGCCTTTAACCACTCTTATCTGACTTTCTTTAAAAAAAAAAAAAAAGCAAAACACAACTCTTGTTTTTCTCCATGTTTTCCTCTCCATGCCCTCATTTTCTAACTTTGACAACATTCCTGCCCTGGACTAGTCTTAGGTATTGGGAAATGTGTGATGTTGGAGGCGAAGAGGCTAGGGAAATGGAAAGGAAATATGAAGACCCTTAATACTGGCTCTTTGGATTTTCTTTACGGTGAAAGGGGTTGGGATAGGTGAATACTGGGCTGTGTCGCTATTCTTTGAAATTTGAAGGAGCTTTAGAGATGGAGCTCACCTTCTTTTGTCGGGCTCCTGTTAACACTTTTGGGACCTTCCAAACACCAGATTAGAGTGTAGGAAAAAAAGTGACTTCTGTCTCTGGGAATTTAGCAGGTAGTTTAGTGCAGTGGTCTCAAAGGCAAGTGTGGGAAGAATAGGTACGTGGAAAAAGAAATAAGATATACTGAGCTGTCCAAAACAATCAAAGAGAAGTACTCTTTCCTAGCACAGACCCAGATGCCTGTAACCCCTTGTAGATGACCCGCGGCATCTAAGGAAACCTAAGGTGAAAAATGAGGGGTCCACAGTGGGGCCTTGCTTAGTTTGTTTGCTCTCTTGATATTGTGACATAGTTTAGGTGTTGGGGTTAAGTGGATTAATAGATTTTAGTGTCTATTTAGAATCTTTATATTGTTTTGTAAAAGATTGAATGGTATCCTTTGTAATATTTATAACACAAAAGAGTTACTTTTTCACTTCTTCCCACCATTAACCACCCTCACATGTTATTTAATGAAAAAGCTAGTGTAAGATGAATTAACCTTTTTTCCCTTTTACAAACGATTCATGTTCTGGGTTTGTTGGTGGTGGTATGCTCCCAGGTGGATATTATTTTTTAAACATTGAGTACACTTCATTTGTCTGTAAGGTAAAGGGTGATACTTTTAACAGTAACTGAAAAACTATTTTGGAAAAAAGTTCTGACATAGGTGTTTTGGAAGTGGGCAGGGAAATGTTTGCATCATTGTGTGTGTGTATGTTTTGGTATTGTTGCTGAAAATTGCATAATTGTATCACACATAAAAACTGTCCTGTATACTTAAAACCTTTGGAAGCTTGATATTCCAACATGTTTTTCAAATGAAGAGTTTCAGTAGTCTTTTGAACTTATTCAAAATCTAATGTAGCACTTTCCAGTTAGTACCTTATAGAAACAGCTGTTTGACATAAAGGAACATAGAAATTGTGTCATTCCAACTTGTTGAATAATCACTGAATGGCAGTATTAGGTTGCACTTTAAATAGGTCATAATTAAAGTCTGTGTTAGCTTAGGATAGGATCTAACAAATTTAATGAGCTAATAATTACCATATTTTTAGAAAATGCCTTGGGGATGAATGTGAAGTGTGATATTGGGAAGTAACTCATCTGCTGGTAGTAGGCTGAGAAAATTAGGTCAGCATATCAAATTAAGAAAATTGAAATTTAAAATTACTCTGTTACAGAAATAATCTTACATTTAGTTTATCTTGGCAGGGCACTTTGATCTGGTCACATTGTATTTAAAATATTTGGAGGCTGAATGTTATTACATGGAACTTTGCCCTCCTTGTAAATATTTCTAATTTGTCCAGTAAATTAGAATAATCTCATCTTGTTACTCATTTAAGGAGGCATCAATGTTTATATTGAAGGGAGAAGTAAAGAGTTGTGATTTGTGTCCCCAAATATTTGAAGAGCAGTCATTTACAAGTAGAAGACTATATCTGTGTGGCCTTAAGAGAAGATCTTCTAGAAAAATGACTCTATTAAAGATTTAAAGTGGGAAGTACTCTAATGGAAGAATATCTGGAGTGTTATGTAAATGGGGGAAGGAGAAATAAGGAAGCAAGGCAGAAATCCAAGTGCTGTGGAAACATGCATTTGAGAAACTGATGATCAGGAAAGCCTGCATGGAACTTGGAATTGGAGCTAGACCTAGAAATACCAGCGGGCAGTTGAGTGTATAAGTCTGGGTGTGTGGTGGAAGATTCTTTGAAATAATTTGATTCGGCAGGAAAACAAGGGCTACAAATTAGAGACCGCCTGTTAGCAAAGAGGGAATTACGGGAGAGGGAGAAGTGAACCATCATTCACTGGGTAAGCTTGACATATCATCTTCTTTAACCTTCAGTAATAGCTTTGATAGGATTAGTATCTCCCCCATTTTCAGAGCTCAAGAAATCAAGGCTTAGGAAGATTAAACAATCTGCTTCAGTTCATAAACCTGTGATTAGTAAAGAGGAGAGGCAGTCCCAAATCTGAGCCCAGAGCTCCTTCTATTTCATCATGTCACATTGATCATATCTGTAGGGTTGAGTGTGGGAAATGGAAGAAAAGGAGACAATAGAGATCCTGCATTTTCCAGCCCGAGAGATCAGAAAACTGGTGGTACTTTGATCTGACAGGTGGTTTATAATTTCAGTGTGAAAACCTCAGTTCGGGTGATGTTAAGTTTAGGGGGTCCATTTAGTAGGAGAGTTCATTACGTCACTGGAAATGTAGGACTTGATTTGCAGATGTGAACACTGGGACTCTGGAAATACAGAGGCCAGAGAAAGTGGAGACAGGAAGGGACTTGCCAACCACTTTCCCAGAAATCTACTCTATATTTTCTGTATGTGGCCAGAGGATTACAATTGAGTTTCTAAGTGTATTTGGACTATTTGAATGGAAAAATGCATATTTTTATACATTTTGCTTACAGATATTTAAAAAAAATTTTTCATTGGAGTGAGAGATGGTTTTTAATTTACTGTTATTGGTATTATTAAAGTTGATGATTTTCATATTTTCTTACTGGCGTTTTAGGCATTTTCCTCCATGTCATACCTTTTCTGTGGGACTTTTACTGTATTTCCTACTCTATTAGTTTTTATATTGTTTTTATATTGTTAATGAATCCTCCTCCCCAGAAACAATGCTGAAATCAAGTTTCATGTAACTGCAGGAATAAAGGAGAAGCAATGCAGAAATCAGAGTGCCATAGGGGCATACAGATGAGAAACAGACTGACAGGTACAGAATGTTGCTTTTTAAATGAAGAGGTATATTTTGTTAATGACACACTGTTTTGTACAGAGGAATGCAGGGTGAGCTTTCACTTCTTTTTTGTTGATGTTCTGTTTTTTTCAGATAACTGTGATCAAAGGACATCATCAAGTGCACAAGTAAAACATGGGACTACAGTTCAACAGAGCAAATCTTCATCATCAACCAGTTCTCCAGAATCTGCAAGAAAACTTCATCCTCGACCAAGTGATAAACTTAACCCTAAAACAATTAACCCGGTAGGTGCAAAAGAGATTCCTGACTTAGTAGGTTTTCCAAAGTATTAGACTTTTATATACTGTTGAGCCATTCTGAATGATATCCCATTTCTTTTATTAGTTTTAAGTTAGTTGTGAAGGAAGGCATATGGTAATCATGATGAAGAATGGAGGTAATAATGAGTATGGGAATGAGAAGGTGTAAAATCAGTTGGCTTTGGTATGTCATATCACATTCATGGATGAGTACTGTAGAGTATAAAATAAATTGCATATCAACTTTCTTTCTTTTAAAATTTACTGTGATTACTGTCCTTCCCAATATCAATGAATAACCTTGTAATTCCATTGCCTAGAATGAATTACATGCTTTCATAGTTGCATAAAGACCTCTGACCATTTCTTTATGACCTGCAAATTAACTCCACCAGAATTCTGCTTTCTTTTGCTTTCTCAGAGCAGATTAATCACATTTAACGTAAGGTTTATATACATAAAAGTACATAACTGTAAGTTTCTTGGTCAGTTTATCCACAGAGTAAACACACTTGTGCTCCAACACCAGACGGTCTTTGGTCTAGCCTTACATAGATGATGATGGTTTCAGCGTTTAAAGGGGATTATGAGAGTGGCTGAGACACAGGCTTCGATGACAGGTAGAATACAGCAGCTGCTTAAGCAAGGATATGATGGACTATCCAAAGTCAAGAGGAGATTGTCTGACTTTATAAAAGAAAAATGGAAAATAGTTTAAGCTTCTGTGTTCCTTTACTTCTTTCTGTCATTTGCAGCATCAAGAAATTTTAGGTTCTTTGACCATCCAGACTGTACATATTTGAATGGAGGACAAGTAGGACGTATGTGATATGCAGGAATCTACTTTGCCTGTACACCTTTTCTCCATTTAGCCTTCACTTTGAAAGGTCACAGTGGAGGAGGGGTGTAAAGATATATTATCTTTATTGTATTTGTTTATAATATTTAGATTAAAAAATACTTATCTATAGTATGCTTATTTTATATGCGGTTTCAGCTACCTCCAAGCCTCTGAAACAAAGGTTAAAGGAAATACAAAATGTGGAGGGGACTGATCATTTTTCTGAGTAGAATGATACAAGCTTGGTGGGCTTGAAAGTCAGGGTGTCTGTTTGCCTCTGACCTCAGCAGAATTGAAATTGATTAGGTATCACTAAGTGGAGATGATAGTAATAATTATTGTATTCTTGTCTTTTTTTTCTTTAATTTTAGTTTGGTGAACAGTCACGAGCCCCTTCTGCCTTTGCAGCTATTTACTCCAAGGGAGGTATTCCTTGCAGGTAAGATCAATATGAGTTATAACTGACCATATTATTCAAATAATTGAGTAAAATCAATACAGTTTTCATTTTAAATGTATTGAAAGTTTTATTTACTAGGAAGGTTAAAATAAGGGTGAATTATTTATTCATACTTTGTCTTTTGGATTCAAATAGATCCTGGGACGCTGTTGAAAAAAATAATTTTAATTCCAAAAGAGAATTATTGATAAATCTATAGTAAACCACCAGATAATTGAAGAAATTGACTAAAACAGTTTCTAAAACAGTTTAAACATTCATAGGCTTGGGAAATTTTCAGATAAATAATCCCTTTTGTCTGAACTGGAAGTTGGCAATTCAATGAAATTGTTTTGTTATTTTTAAAGTATATTTTAGAAATCAGATATTTCAAATTTTATTTGAACTTATATTTCTTAATGAGTAGTATAGCTGTTTTTGTTTTCTTTTGATGTAATTTTTGTATTCTTTCTGGGTAGACATCAAGCTATTTTAAAGAAAGCAATGCAGGTTACTAATAGAGGGCTATCCTTTTAAGAGTTCACTACTGAGAAACATTAATTTCTTCTAAGTATATCCAGTTTTAACCTGTTGTAGATGATAGAACATTTTATTTTCATTGTGAAAAGAATAATCATAGCATTCTTTTTGGTGTTTGAAATGTAAAGAAATGTAGTTTTTAATGATATTTTCAGATTTGGAGGGCTAGGAGTAAAAAGTAAGCTCAGGAGGCATTTTTTAATTTATTATTGTTACTATTTTGTATTTACATTCTGAACTGAAACTATTTTAAAGGTCTTATACCTTCTCCCCACTCTGAGAATTTATTATTGCTAAAAATGTAAAAACAGCGCTGCCTAGGCTTCTTGGGATTATGAAAATAACACTTTAGTGTTCTTTAGAGGATGCCGAGTTGAGAACATTACAAAAGGAGTGTGAAATAACAGTTGAATGTAATGAATAAATTCTCTGTCATGAGTGTGGTGATGTTTCCATGGATGGATTCATACATCAAAACTTACCAAATTTTACACTGTATTAACAGTGTCCATTTTTATTTCAAGTTCTGCTTCAATAAAGGCTGTTAAAATATTTTTTTTAAAAAAAAGCAGCAACAGCAGAGACTTTAATCCAAGGGGCTACCACTTTTTTACCCTGCATGGGCCATTGCATATTCCTGGCCTCAGTTTTCTTCTCTTTAACAGGAATAAAACCTGGCTTTCCTTTAGATTATTTCTGTTTAGGTTAAATGATATATGGGTTTCCCACGTGTCGTTAGTTGTAAAGAACTCACCTGCTAGTGCAGATGTAAGAGACACCAACCAGTTCAATCTCTGGGCCGGGGCCCTGGAGGAGGGCTTGGCAACCTACTCCAGTATTCTTTTTTTTTTTTAATTAATTATTTTAATTGGAGGCTAATTACTTTACAGTATTGTGGTAGTTTTTGCCATACACTGATATGAATTGGCCACGGGTGTACATGTGTCCCCCTGGCCTGAACCCCCCTGCCACCTCCCTCCCCATCCCATCCCTCAGGGTTGTCCCAGTGCACCGGCTTTGAGTGCCCCATTTCATGCGTCAAACTTGGACTGGTCATCTATTTCACATATGGTAATATACATGTTTCAGTGCTATTCTCTCAAATCATTCCACCCTCTCTCCCAGAGTCCAAAAGTCTGTTCTTTATATTTGTGTCTCTTTTGCTGTCTTGTATATAGGGTCATCATTATCATCTTTCTAAATTCCATATATGTATGCGTTAATATACTGTATTGTTATTTTTCTTTCTGACTTACTTCACTTTGTATAATAGGCTCCAGTTTCATCCACCTCATTAGAACTGATTCAAATGCATTCTTTTTAATAGCTGAGTAATATTCCACTGTGTATATGTACCACAACTTTCTTATCCATTTGTCTGCTAATGGACATCTAGGTTGTTTCCATGTCTTGGCTATTGTAAACAGTGCTGTAGTGAACATTGTCTCCAGTATTCTTGCCCGGAGAAGCCCATGGATGGAGGAACCTGGTGGGCTACAGTTCCTAGGGTCACAGAGTTGGAAACAACTGAAGTAACTTAGCATGCACAAAATACATACCTGAAAATTAATATTGCTTATGAAAAAAACAATTATTTCTAATTATCACATTTGTTTGCTTATTTTGTGATTGGTTTGCTATTGGTTTGTCTATGGATTACCTATTTTGTTATAGTTATGACAAGTGTAACATTTGCATTAAGACGCAAATAGCACCCCAAAACTGTAGGCTTAACAAATGTGGAGATGAGTAGTTTAGTCATCAAACAATTTTGTTAAAAGGGTAGGAATTTGTAGGATTGTAAATATGCAATTATTGCTCTAGAAGGTGCCTTTGTAATATCTTTTAAAGTCATGAAGTTCCTGCGTGTTACAAGATACTTCTAATATGGTTATGGTGAAGAAAGAATATGTATATCCTGATTAATCACTGTTGAGTATATAAGTCTCTTGTTCTTATCACGTTCACTGATTTTTGTATTTTAGGTTAGTCCATGGTTCAGTAAAACACAGGTTACAGTGGGAATGTCCTCCTGAAAAGCTTCCATTCGATCCTCTTCTTATTACTTTAGCTGAGGTAAATATCTTTCCTGAGTGTTTATTTTTTCTAATTGCATTAAATGTTATTTTGTAACTCATCAGTAAATCTCATTCTTTACTTTTGAAATAAAAGCCAAAGAACAGATATTAAAACACCACACTTCCTTAGGAACTAATTATGAATGGTATATGTTTCTTAGAAACTGATTAATCAGCTTTATAAACATGAAATTAATCTGCACAGGGATTTGTAGATAAGTAGATAAAATATTCATACTTAATTTAAAGTGCTTGGAATCATATTGAGCTAGTCAAATCGGGAAGATATCATCATTTAAACTCATGCTAGAATCAGTGAACAGTAACTGTTTGGTCTTTCCTTATAGAACCTTTATTAAGTCACCTTTAATATGATATGTTTCTTAGGGAACTGATATCAACTACCTAAACGTTCTTTTGGGTAATTTTCAGGGCTTTTGCCTTCTTGTACATTTTAACTGAAATATCATAGAGATGATTTTTGTAGAGGATTTCAGAAAAACTTCTCATATATTCCTTTCTATTAACATTTGTTGGCAGAGTATTAGCCTGAAGTGAGTCAGATATCTTTTGTGAATGTTATTATTTATAAATGTAGAGAATTAGAGATAGAATTTGAGAAATGAATTAACCAGTTGTTCTTAACCTTAACTCGTCTTCTTTAAGACTTCAGGATCATTTTTGTTCTTGTTGCTGTTAAGAAGCAAGTCCTTACATTAGAGCCTTGATGGTATTAATCTGAATTGGCAGTGCCTCTGGGATAAGTCATACAGTAGTCAGGAATCCAAAAGATATGACACTGAAAAATTTCAGATTATTTTTTTCTTCACTCAGAAACATTTGCTTTTCCTGTAAAACTTGTGGGATGGGCCAGATGTCAGCAGAGCTGAAAAAGTAGACAGTTGTGCTGATTGAGATATCTTAATTGTAGTGAATGCTTAGAACTGCTAATTCCTCGTTTAGTTTTCCAAGTTTATTTACTCTTTTAAATGGACACATTAGTTACTACTGGGGCTTCCCAGGTGGTGCTAGTGGTAAAGAACCTACCTGCAAATGCTAGAGATGTAACAGATGTGGGTTCAATCCCTGGTTGGGAAGATCCCTTGGAGAAGGAAATGGCAACCCACTCCAGTATTCTTGTCTGGTAAATCCCATGGACAGAGGAGCCTGGCGGGCTACAGCCCATCGTGTCACAGAGTCAGACATGACTGAAGCAGCTTAGCACACAGACATCAATTACTTCTGAAGACTACCAAGTTATCTTAGGTCTTAGCTTTTCTTAATTTGTACCTCAGCCTGCAGAATGTATTTTGGTGTAGGAAGTAGTGTATTTTTATGGATAGCCTATTTTGAAATTAAATTTTAATCAGTCTCTTTTAAACTTTGTGTTACAAACTAAAGATGTTCGTATTTCATTGGTGCTTTTTTGAGCTTTGAACTTTTTATATATGGTAGCACACAATTTTTTAGATAAATCAAAACTATAGTGATACCTTTGAAAACATCTGGAATTAAGTATATTATCTTAGCTTAAGTATATCATTTAGCTAATCATAAGACAGCGGCAGTGCTTTGACTTGAGGAATCCTCAAAGGAACTCTGAGTTTAGTTTAGATCTCATAGAATCAATCTTTTAAATATCTGTTTTTCCAAACACCAGTGTTTTTATTTCTGTCCTGGATAAACTTTTCTCTTTCCCCTCTCTTCATTTAATAATGGGGAAGCAGTGACAGAACCACTATTGCTGAATCCATTTCACCTTGACCTAAGGTTCCTCAGCTTTGAAATGAACAGGATGGGGTGCTCCCAAGGCCATAGAACCTGTGTTCTGTGGTGCCAGTGTGCTTGGCAGCATAGTTTTCAAAAGCATGACGACATGTAGGAAAAGAAGTGTTTCATCACCATTTAGAAGCAGAGAGTTTTGTTTGGAGATTTTTTTTTTTTGGCTACATGGCATGCAGGCATGCAGGATTAATTTCCTAATCTAGGATCAAACATTTGTCCCTTACAATGGAAGCATGGAGTCCTAAGCAGTGGAAGCATGGAGTCCTAACCTGGACTGCCAGGGAATTCCCCTGGAAGCAGATGGTTTGGCCACAGGGACAAATTGGTTGAAAATTAGTATTTTTTAGGCATGACCCTGCAACTGGTTATACTTAATTCCGGATAATAATTAGTCAAACTGAGGGAGTATTGCTATTACTTTCTTTGTTTTATCTTTTCAAAAAAGATGCCTATTTTATCGTGACTCAATAATTAAAAAGAGTACTGTCTAATTGTTCCTAATGCATTTAGGGCAAAAGGCTTTGGTGAGAAATGATTTACACAAGTTTTTTTTTTTCCCCCTATATTTTTGTTTGACTTTCTGATGTTAAAAATGGCATTTGAAATCTTACAATACATTGTAAACATAGTATAAGATTTGTCTTCTGAGTATTTTAGTATTTAAATGTGAAGGAGATATAATATTTTAGAGACTCATTAAATAAGTTGCAAAGTCATTTTTAAGGTAGGGGGTCCAACAATTTTGCAGTTATAAAGTGGGATTTAGTAACACAGATTTTAGACTAATCTGTTGTGATTTCTGGCAGTGTTTGGGAGTATAAACAACATATTTTTGGTATCATAGTAAGTTTTTTTCTTCTCTTTCTTTTTATTTACCTTTCATCTCTTTCATCCTCCTTCCTCTTTTTTTTCTTTTTTCATTTATTTTTCCTTGCTTCTCCTTTGCTTTTCCCTGTTCCTTTTATTGTTTTCTTATTACTTTTTTTCCTTTCCTTCTTGGTTAAAGATCCTTTTTGTCTCATGCATATCCCATGTTCCACAATTTCTTAGTTTGATTGAAATTGTAATTATTGAAATTATATTTCACAAATAGGAAAATAATACTAAAACTTGATTTCACTTACATGAGTAAGGATTACATTTTTTTTCTATTATCATCACTAAAATGGGTAGTGAATCTGTTTTTTGTTTGTTTTGGCAGGGTCTGAGAGAGACTAAACACCCGTACACCTTTGTATCAAAGGAGGGTTTTAGAGAATTGCTTTTGGTCGCAGGCGCTCTTGAGAAAGCTGTGCCTTTGCTTCCTAGACTGACTCCTGTGCTGAAGGCAGCTCTGGTATGTCCTTTGTTCCTTTAGACTTTCTGCAGTGCATTTAGAATATTTTACATCTTTTCTTTCTTTCAAATATTATGCAAATTTGTTCTTTACCTGTGATTTCAATGTGAGTGCAGAATTTGGCCACTGTTTTTCAGGGCCAGATGATTCCTTACTGGAAGATACCTTTAGAAGATGTACTGAAGGTAAAGAGGGACATCTTGAGTAGTTAGAGAAAATAATGAACCTGAAGTCAGTCTTTCTGTAGGCCACAGTGTATTTTATTTAATGTTTCAGTCAACCCAAATTTATTTTTTTGCTTCTAGATGTCCTGTATTAAAGATTATTTTTTAAATCCTGGATTTGGTTGGTCATTTTCTAATATTGAATGTTCACTTTTTCTCCACCTGCTTACCCTGTCTCCTTATCCACCGTTCCTTTTCCCTTTCCCTCCCTGCCTGTGCACCATGAACCACCCACCCCTCCGCAGGTCCATGTGGATGATGAAGTGTTTGAAAGAGGGTTGAATGCTCTGGTACAGTTGAGTGTCGTCGTTGGTCCTTCTCTAAACGACCATCTGAAACATCTGCTCACCAGTGTAAGTGCTGGGAAGACTGGAGAGGGCTTGTGTATACGTATTGTTTTCTGATGTAATGGCTTCAAACTAATCATTAAAATGATTCAAAACCTTGAAAAAAACCTCATCATTGTAACCAAAAAGTATAGACATCAGACCTAGTTGTTCTTAAACATTTTTACTAATGAGCAATATAGTCTCTTCAGTTTTTTTGTTTTTTGTTTTTTTAATGGGAAGCATCTGCATGAGCAAATGTAGAGTTGTGATAAAAGTAAACAGAATTGAATGGGCAAAACTTAATGAACAGTGTGAGGTCTTCATGGCCATGTGGATCATCTATGAATTCTAGGCAGAGCTTATCAGTATTCTTGTGGAATTGGATGTTGCTATGTTATTCATCTTTTTTCTTTGTTTTACATTGTAATTCTTTTATCGAGTCTCTAGGATTCAGGTTGAGACATTTTCCTGTTATGAGTTTAACCCTGTCACAACCTAAATTGGGGTACTCTGCAGTTCAGGAGGTCCCCAGGACCACCCTTAGGTTTGCTGAAATGACTCATGGAACTCAAGAGAAGCTGGTACTCAGTGTTGCAGTTTATTACAGTGAAAGGATACAGGCTGAAGTCGCCCAGGGGAGGAGCTGCGTAGAGCAGGGCCAGAGGAGACGAGGTGTGGAGCTTCTGGTTGTCTCTCCGCTGGAGCGGGGCCCAGCGCTTGTGTTTCCCAGCAGTGGTGCGTCGCAACACGCACGGAGCATTGCCAGGGTGGGAAGCTCACTGGAGCCTGGGTGTCCAGGGTTCTCATTAGATGTTTGTCACACGACATCACTGTTTGCCTGCCTGGTGGACCTTGGTCTCCAGCCTCTAGAGGTTGAACTGGTACCTGGTGCCTGGAGGCCCTGACTGTAAATCACATTGTTAGCACTGACTATCTGGTGTGGCCCAAGGCCCCAGGTAAACAAAGTCACTCTTACCTGGCAGGACCTTCCAAGAGTTTAGAGGTTTCCATCCAGGAGCACAAGGACCAAACCTATATATGTATATCTCCCCTCTTTCTTGAGCCTCCCTCCTCTTCTCCCATCCCGCTGCTCTAGGTCGTCACAGAGCTCCAGGCTGGGCTCCCTGTGTAATATAGCAACTTCACACTATCTATTTTGCACATGGTAGTGTACATATGTCAGTGCTACTTTCTCAGTTTGTCCCATCCTCACTTCCCCTGCTTGTGCACGAGTCCGTTCTCTACTAGGTTCATCAGAGCCATTTTTCTAGATTCCATACATATGCATTAATATACAAGATTTGTTTTTTTTTTCCTTTCTGACTTACTTGACAATGTATGGCAGGCTCTGGGTTCATCCACCTCACTACAGCTGACTCAAATTCATTCCTTCTTATGGCTAAGTAGGATTCCATTTATATATGCACCACATCTTCTTTGTCCATTCATCTGTTGATTGACATCTAGGTTGCTTTTGTGTCCTGGCTGTTGTAAATAGTTCTGCAGTGAATGTTGGGGTACAGGTGTTTTTTTAGAATTGTGGTTTTCTCAGGGTATATGCCCAGTAGTGGGAATGCTGGGTCATATGCTCCTGTCTTTTAAGGAATCTCTGTGCTGTTCTCCATAATGGCTGTATCAGTTTACATTCCCACCAACAGTGCAGGAGGGTTCCCTTTTCTCTATATCCCCTCCAGCATTTATTGTTTGTAAATTTTTTTGATGATGGCCATAAAATTAATCAATTTTAGATTGCTTGGTTCAGACAGTCAGCAATTTAACATAAATCTGCTGCTCTCTGTCCACCCATTTTGTGTCAGGTATTATTTGAGGCACAGGGAATATGATACTAAAGAAAACCACGCATGCCCCCTGCCCTTGTGGAGGTTGGTTTTGTTTTGGGGAAGAAATATGTAGCAAGGACACATCTGCTGAGAGAACTGGAGTGAGGTAAAGAGGAAGTGACGTGTGAAGAAAGGGATCCTTCCCCTAACTGTACGTGGAGCTTCCTAACAGCCTCCCAGTCCTGCCCACCATGGTGGAGGAGGAGACCAGATCTATGGTTAAACTCTTAACTGTTTTAGAGGTACAGTAGCCTTTATCTTCAGTCACCACTGACGTACATCCTCAGAGCTCTGCTTTTCCTAAGATAAGAACTGACTGAAAGGGCCTCTTCCCTTCCTGGAGTGGCAACACTCTGGGGAGACCTAGCTACCACACTGGCCTTCACGCCCTCGTGGGATTCTGTAGAGCAGAGGGCCCTGGAAACAGGATATGCAGGGGCTCGTCCCTGGTCCGTAAACGACACACGGTGAGGACCCCTGAGTTGCTAGATGCTCCTCCTCTCTCCTCTCCCCACCTCACCCGTTCAGCCAGAAAGGCTGCACTTTCACGTCTCATAGAATTCTACATTAGACATTTATTTGAAGAAAGGGCTCTTCTAGGAAAAAAATTTCAAAACCAGTTACTGCACGTACATACAACTGATTTTCTTCATATACGAAATAAGTCATATTCTTTGTGAGCTTCAACTCCGAGAGGCTGTTCACTGACCCTAGGACAGTGATCCTCAGACTTGAAGGAAGAAATAAATACATCACCTGGGAATCTTGCTAGAAATGCAGAACCTGGACCTTTGTCCTGAGTCTGATAAAGTAATCTGTGGGGCCGAGAATCTGTGCTTCAGTGGTTATATGTGATGAGGTGGTGGTGGTTTGTGGATCTGCCTGTGGTCGTCTGTCCAAGGGTGACATGATCTGAAGAAAACAAACCTAAGATCTGTAAGAGGCACTTTTCCTTGTTCATCCCCAGGACGTTGATAAGCCCTTCCTGTCCCCCTTTTAGAACTGCTTTTGTCACATTTTTTGTCTTTCTGGGAGTCTCTTCTGACCCTCCATGACCTGGCTGTAAGAACCCGTTACTCAGTGCTCAGTGGTGGGAGTGGTCCTGGTCACTTTCAGACCTGGGAAGACGAAGAACCAGAAACCAGCTCTAGGACAGGGGCTTGCAAAGTGTTTGGTGATGAGGAATTCTTGCCTGGGCTCCATTGTTATCCCCAGAAAGTGGAGCCATGAGCAAGTCCTGCTTTGGGGGGAGAACACAGCAAGGAGTTGTGTTGAGGGCCGGAACCGGACTTTCCCTCTTGCTCCCGTTAGAATGACTCCTGTGCTCGCTCTCAGCTCAGTCAGAGCTCTCCGCCTGTCCACGCAGGGACCTTCAGGACGTCGCTGGGGCTTCAGGTGATCTTGTGGGTTTTAGCCGGGTTCTTCTGCCTGTTACTGTTACTGAATTACTCACGCAAATGCTCTGTTCTTTGTTGTCTCTTCCATTTTTGACTGTAGGAAGCACATGTGCTCTAGAGGCTTAGCTTTCCAGCGTAGTCTTCCAGATGGTCTTACAAATTACAGAATGGGAAAGAGTGTAATTTCTTAGAAACCTTACTCTAGAAAACTTACAGTGTGGTAATACTGGAGCAGATTCTGTAAGTTTGGTATTATATCAAATAATATAAATCCATCTTTTTAAACAGGTACAGTGACATCTATTCTATGCAAGTTTTTATGAGATATTTCCTAAAAGAAACCTTGCAACCTAAAACAAAATAAGTGGTGTTTATATACTTACTCTATAGTAAAGATTCAATGGTATTATTTCTAGTTAGCCTATTAGTGAATTTTTACTAATGTTTATGGTGAATAGTGTTATTTTTTCAAATCATTTCATTCTTTTAATCTATTTTCAAAGCTTTCTAAGAGATTAAGGGACAAGAAATTCAAAGAACCAATCACCACTGCGTTACAGAAGCTGGAGCAGCATGGCGGAAGTGTAAGTGAGCATTATTCCCCATAAACTGTAGTTTCTAAAAATTATAGTCATATTATAAAATTGATCATATAACATGTCATTCCACTTCAGGCTCAAGTAACTATGTGGAGTTAATATTATTATTCTCTTTCTAGAGCTCAGAGTTTCTGTCTTGCCTAGGTCACACAGTTTGTTTTTTTTTTTTTAATTGAAGTATAGTTGATTTACGATGTCATGTTTCAGGTGTACAGAGCAGTGATTCAGCTATATATCCGTATATAAACTTGTTTTCAGATGCTCTTCCCTTACAGCTTACTGTAAAATGTAGTTCCCTATGCTGTATATTAATAGTAGGTCACATTGTTTTTAAGCATGAGAATTCAGACCCAGGTTGTATAAATGTAGGGCCTGTGCACTTTCACTGTTTACCGTGTGACACTCCTTTGTAGAACAGCCCTCCAGATTTTTTTTTTTATTTAAAGTGTTTTGGACGTTTTTGCTTTTACCATTGGGAAGTTCAAAAAAAAAAAAAAAAGGACTAAGAGGAAGAAAGAATAGGGTTTTTTTTCCTTTTATTTGTCATCTTTTCTGTCTGAACAGTTTGAAGTCTGTTCATAATCAAAGGTAGAGATGAGGTTCCCAGATGGCTGGGTTGTTCTGTCTGGAAGGTATGTGTGCTCGCTTGAACCTGTGTACACGCACACAGAGGAGTGATTTAGCCGAGTCTACTTGCAGGAAGGTACCGGGATGTGGGGGATTTCATTACTCTCTGTGTGTTGTCAAGTAACTGGGTTGATTGAATTTTTGTCACTTGAAAGATGTATTCAAATATTCTAGTCTTGGAAATATTTCCATAATGCAGTGATTCAACCATGTTTTGGATGTTACATTTAATCAGAGTTGCATGGGATTAACATTGCAGAACTCAATTTTGCTCTAAGTACTTGATTATAAAGAAAATTTACATGATCAATAGAATTGTAATATGGCAGATATTTTAGTTTAAGCATTGCCTAAATTACTTAATTTGACCAATTTCAGTGACTTTTAAAATTGATTGTTTTTTTTTTTTTTTTCCCATGATGAAGTTCTAGGGTAAAGTTTATAATGTGAAAGTCAGTCCCTGGGCTACTAGATAATGGGTTTCTTTGTTGTGTGAGTCGAGGCGGAGGGTTAACCTTCAGACACCTTGTTAAAATGTGTAGAATCATACCCTAGTCAGTCCAGTATCCCTTCCCAGCACAGAAAGGAATTCTTCTTGCTTATAAATGTGCTTGCTGTTCTGAGAATTAGAAAGAGAAATAATTTGCCCCTTCCTCTCTGAAATGCAAATAAACAGATGCTAGATAATGATGGCAAGACTTTTCACTCTGAAACTCTGCAGATGGTTTTCACACATCCTGTGGCCTGGTATTGGGCCTGGGCAACTAGAAAAGGGCAGCCCAGCACCTTAGATTTCATGGGGGTATGTGTGGAAGAGGGGACAGTTTGTGAGTAAATACAGGTTAGAAATGGGCTTCCCAGGTGGCTCAGTGGTAAAGAATCCACCTGCCAATGCAGGAGACTTAGGAGATGCAGGTTTGATCCCTGGGTCAGAAAGATCCCCTGGAAGAGGAAATGGCAACCCACTCCAGTATTCTTGTCTGGAAAATTCGATGGGCAGAAGAGCCTGGTAGGCTACAGTCCATAGAGTCAAAAAGAGTTGGACATGACTGAGCATACACACAGGCACAGGTTAGAAATGGGGGAATACAGAGGATGTAGGTGACCAGTTTAAGGATCCCAGTGACAGCTAGCAGAGGTGTTCTCTTATTGCCACTGAATAGTTTTTAGTCATGTTAATACAGAATAAAAAGATTTTGAAGTTATAAAAACTATTAAGTGTTGGGTATTCCCTCAGACTTTTTCTGTTCTTTTTCCCTCCTTCTAATGTCTTACATAATATTTTAGTAATAATTAATGCAATAGAAAGTTTTGATCACATATCAAAGACTGTCCCATGACAATTATTATTGTACTTGCCTTCAGTTCAGTCCAGTCGCTCAGTCGTGTCTGACTCTTTGCGACCCCATGAACCACAGCATGCCAGGCCTCCCTGCCTATCACCAACCCCCGGAGTCTACCCAAACCCATGTCCATTGAGTCGGTGATGCCATCCAGCCGTCTCATCCTCTGTTGTCCCCTTCTCCTCCTGCCCTCAATCTTTCCCAGCATTAGGGTCTTTTCAAATGAGTCAACTCTTCGCATCAGGTGGCCAAAGTATTGGAGTTTAAGGACTTTATATTCTATCATGAAATTAATGATGTTCTTCCTTTTCTAAAAACTTGAATGTTTATATCTTTTAATATTGGAGATGGGTCTTTATGAGACAATCTTCTCAGTATTATAGTTTCTTATTTCTTAGGGCTCGTTTGTATTACAATAATCAGAGGACTCAACTTCTGGGGAAATAGAAATATTACTTATAGACAGCCATGACGTTTTTTTCTTAGAACTAATCAGTTTACTGTATGCCTTAAATTGAAACTGGTTCATTCTTAGCCTGATTCAGTTTTCTTTTTAAATGATGTATATGTATGTCTTGAGAAAGTACATTACAAATACGTGTCCTGATCTTTATCAAGCAAGTAAGCACTTACTGCGTGATAGGTACTCTGCTGAGTACATTTTAGACATTAGATTCATTAATCTTTGCTACAGGTGTCAGAGGTGGATTTTGTTGTTATCCCCCTTCAAAGAGCTAGAAACTGAGGTATAGAAAAGTAATGAGCCCCAGGTTTGATAGGGAAGTGATTGGCTAGAGATCGATTAAAAAATTGGTAGTCTGGTTTCTAACTACTTTTCTAGTTAAATATTTTTAAACCACAAAAAGAGACAACCTATATTTTATTTAACTCAGGAAAAAGGTTCTATTTATTTTTCCATCGTTCTGCTCCCATGCTATTTGGTTGGTTTGTTTGGAACTTTGTACATTATTTTAGGCATGCTCCTATCAACATAGTACCTCTTAGGGGAACCCTGCATGATAACAAATGAGGCTAAAATTTTTTTCTGTTGACAGGGAAGCCTTATCATCATCAAATCTAAAATTCCGACATATTGCTCCATATGCTGTTGAAGAAAGGAGCCTGAATGACATCTGCAAAACCTGTTCGGAGTCGCTTCAGTTTATTCTTTTGTAAATCACAGCCATCCTTCATTATTACTGGCCTTGGATGAGTATATACGCAAGTCCACCGAATCATAGTACAAGCTATTCATCAAAAAGAAAGAATGGTTAATAATGGAAAACTATTAAAAATGTTCCATAATAGTACAATCTTGTGGGGTTAATTTTTTTCTTTTTTTTTGTGATTTGTGTGAACAGCAGTTATTGGGTTTACAGTGGATAGGTTTGTATGTATTTTCTGGTGCCTTTTGTATATAACATTTATACAGTCAGTTTGTACCTGTGTACTTACTTTTAGACATTCTGCCATTTCCTGGGTTTTATATTTATCAAGTCTATGGGAGTTTAAAATAGTGGACAAACATTTGTGAATTCACTGTTACTTATATTGTTTGTAAGTATGTATTTTATAATGTAGAATGTTTGGAAAAAAATTTCTTTCCAGAGTATTCTACTTTAAGAAAAAGATTTTTAATGTGTAAATTCTCTTTTAAGTATGGTTGTTTATTACAACTCATTAAAACTACCTAAATTTAGGTGTTAATTGTATTTAAGTAAATATACGTTTATTTCATAGTCTGAAAATACTGGTATTCAGTACATGAAGATATTCAGAAATTAAAATCTTAAAACTCTTACATGTATTCAGTTATTTTGTTGTGCTTGCTTATATTTAAATAATTAGCTTAGTTGAAAAAGCTATTCAAGTATTACTTACAAGTGTAGTTCTGAGTGTTGATGTAATAACAGCTGATTCTAGATCTTTCTACAGAGAAAGGAGTAGAGGGAGAGAAACAGAAAACAAGAAGACCCTCCACCTTCTGGGCAGGAGGAGAGCCTTAGGGCCCTGAGTAGCCACACCAAGTCCAAGGCTGACTGAGCCTTCTGAAGAGATGGAGATTAGAACAGCAGCTCCATCCCAGAAGGAGCTTCCTTGGTGGCTCAGACAGTAAAGAATCCGCCTGCAATGTGGGAGACCCAGGTTCGATCCCTGGGTCGGAGGATCCCCTGGAGAAGAGAATGACTACCCACTTCAGTATTCTTGCCTGGAGAGTCCCGTGGACAGAGGAGCCTGGCAGGCAACAGACTTGGGGTCACAAAGAGTTGGACACGATCGAGCATGTTCACAGTTTCACACTCTATCCCAGAAGGATGTTTACCCTTTTTTTATTCCATTCCTCAGATATGTGGAGTGATCTCTTTGTGTAGATAATTCTCATTTCAGGTGCAATCTCACAGTTGTAATTTAAAATCTAAGTAACTTCTAAAGAGTTCTAACTGCAGAAATGCTCCTTCTGCCTCAGATCTCCTGTCCTTCCTGGTCCCCTGCCTCACCCATTCTTCCCTCAAGTCTACTGTCTTCACATCCTCTGGTCCCATCAGTTCACATGCCTGCCTGCCCACTGGCCTTGCTCTGACTCTTTTTCCTTGTACTTTAGCACCACCCAGAGACCAAGATCTCTACAGTTTAGAAAATCCCATAAGAAAAACTTCATATGTTTAGTCTAGTAATTATAAAATTTATTGAAGTAAAGACCTATAACATAGACAGTAGAGTTATAAACATTTTATTTGCTTTTATTTTTTCGTTTTGAAATACAAAATGTGCACATTGAGTTTACACAAACACGCGATGGCCAAGTTCAGTGTACATGTATTGTACTACTCTTAATTTCTACACTGGTGATAGCAGGGCAGCTTTCAACATCCTATGTCTACACCAGAATAGATACCTGATTTATTGTTGCAGAGACAGTTGCAAATTTCCTCCTACTCTAGCCTCTTGGTCTTGGTGATATTTCTGCAAAACAAGGAAGGTGTGTGTATCTTTAGTAATACTGTGGCAGCTTTACGATTTTGGCTTAAGGTCATTAAAAATAATCTGAATAATTGGAGTTTTATGATGAGCTAAATCATAATACAATCCAGAGGAGTTGCTTAGCATTTATATTCATTTTCTACTAAATTTGGGTATTCTAGTGCTTAATATAATGGAATCAGTGGTGCTTTCAAAGTGAATTCTGCTTGCTGTTTGTATCTAGTAGGCATTGGGGTAGCTGAGATTTCTTTGTCCCTCAATGGCACATAATGTAAAGGTGCTAGGAGGGAGTCAGGATGGAATAGGCCTTGAATGCGGTTAAGAATGAACTTGCTAAGCATTGCCATGGACTAGAGGACAGATGTCCTGACCATTTTCGTAAGCCTGTGGACATCCTCGCTTTGTTTCACACCTTCTTGGACTTCTACTTAGTGACAGAAAACAGTCAACCTATAGGATTGAACAAATCCAAAATTACGTATATCATGTAGGCCTTGGCTATAATATGTATTATGAAAAACAAGTGCTTATTAAATAAGCTCTATTAGTCATATGCGGACATCTGGGATAAACTAATTTGTTTCGCGTTATAAAAAATGCCAGATAAATGAATGTCTTAACAGAAGGCAGCAAATCCAGAGAAACTGGGACTATGTGTGGGTTTTTTTTTCCCCAATTATAGTAATCTTGTTTACTTAAAGTATAGCTGGAATTAGAGTATTCAAACATGGAAACTAATAGCTGGAAATTAAGTACAGATGCTACTATTTTAGAAAACCATTTAAAATCCTGGGGCTGAATACATAGAAGTGAGTAGCAAAAAACACTGATATTTTAAAATCACCAATAATGTGAAAGCTTCAATAATCACATGGCTAAAGAATGAATAAAACTATATGCCAGATTCTATTCCTTTTGAATATTCACAGGGTATGAAATGACTTAGAACATCCCATGGACTCAGTGGCATTATGAAGAGGATGCAGATTTATAAATGGAAAACTGAAATTTTGGGGGGTTGCTTTATATTAAAACAAAGCTTGTTTGCATAATGTGCCTCATTGTAAAGCTGAGCAATCTATGCTAAAAGTGGTAGCTCCAGCTTTGTGTGATAGAGTCGTTCACGTTTGTCTGTTTGAGGACATATTTAACAAGTTAAATCACATTTTCGAAGAGCTGCATGGAGCGCATGATATTTTCATCCTGTAAGGGAGAAACAGTGGAATGAAATTCACCATATCTGTAAAGGAAAGTGCACTATTTTGCCTCTAAGGATCGCCACCCCCCACCAACCTCCTGTGCCAAATGTTCAAATACTGTGTCTGCAAATGTAAATACGCTTCTATCCATTTTCCACGCCGATACTATGGAGAGCCCATTTTATGTTTTGCTGAGTCCACCAGGCTTTAAAGACCTATTTAACTCTGACTTGTTGATAAGAGAGGATATTTCTCCAATTAGAATGCCAGTACGGAAACTGGAGAGGTAGCACAGAGCGTATACAAAGTGAGCAATGGAAACTGCCATATCTGGTCATCAGAGGCCAAAAATCACAGGGACTTGTACAAATGGAAGGAGACAGGGTTTATGTGTGAGCTGAGTCAACTTCGGGAAGATTGGAAGTTGGGATTTAGGAGATGGGTTGGCAGTAATTACATCTGTCCTTCTGAGTCTCTTAGAGATAAATCTCTGTGACCTTTAGGAACATTTAAAAATGAATGGTCTCTCAATGCCAGGGAAAGAATTATTTGGAAGAAACCATTGCCCAGTATCTGCAGTTTAGTATATTCCTCTGAAACTTAAGGGGACAGATGATGGGGTACTTGGAGATTGTGACCATTTATAGTAATGGAAAACGGTAGTAATTGTGACCATTTATAGTAATGGAAAATGGAACTGATGACATCCACTGCTGGAGGCCAGGTAACAACACCGCCACTAGCAGGTTGATGTCACCAAGTTAGTTCAGAGAGACCATGACATTGAAATATGAGTTGAAAAACAAGCAGGCATCAGGAAAGGGAAAGTATATCAATTCGAAAATAATTAGAGTAAAACACCAGCAAACTTTTGTCTCCAAAATTATTTTAAAAACTCTAATTGTTCTACCCACATACCAAGTCAAATAATTCTAGGTATGCTAAATCTGGCCTGCCACCAGATGGTGGAGAACCACATGGACTTTTGCTCAGGGAGGATTTTCTGCTGTTTAATTTTGTGACTGGCTATTTTGTTGAGCCAAAGACATACCTTGTTCACATACACTGAAGCAATGGTGTTTATATTAGAAATTGGTTATAAATTTGGTCAGTGATAGACTGCTGGCCATACTGGAATTCTAAATCTCTGGAGGACATGATAGACAACACATATTCTAGTTCTGGGGAAAGAACAGTTCAAATCTCACACATGTTTTATCCTCAGTGATGAATATTCTAAAGGATTTGAAGAGCAAAAACACACTCGTGCGACCTTCACCTCTCCAGGGCTTCCCCCATAGCCTGCCTCAGGCTGTGTTGACGAATAGAATGTGTAAATTGGTGATGGTTTTCACAGTGGTGGGCTTGCTGTGTGGAAGTGATGATTTTAGTCATATGACCTTTACACTTTGCTCAGTCCGTGGTGGCTAGCTGAGAGTGCTCCGTCCAGCTGATAAGAAAGCAAAAGGCATAGTTCCTTTACTATCATTACTTACTTTTTGACAACTTTCGATGAATTCATCTATGGTAACGACTCCATCTTTGTTTTTGTCCATTTTCTGTTAGGGGATTGCAGAACAGAAAACTTTACTCAGACATACCCCTCAGACCTGAATTGAACAAGCTGAAGCAGATGAAAAGAAAGCCCAGCTGCTTATTTTATGGGGAGGAACTGCTTCAAAACCCAAACTAGTAGTTTCTTGGTAATAAGATTCATATGAGGCGGACTGATTTTAGGCTGTTGCCTTTTTAATAGAATGTGACGCAGATCTAGAGTCTCTCTGTTCTAGAAAAACCCCACCCTCCAGCTACCATAGAGTTCAGGCAACTTGCCTTACAGAACCTTGATTTTCTCATCTGTAACATGGAGCTAATGACAATATAAATAACCTCATAGAGTCTTACGAGAAATGAATGAAAACAAATACCCCAAAACATATGAGACATGGCAATTGCTTGCTTAACTTAGTGTTCTGTTGAGGTTTTGGTGAATGAGTTCAATAAGTGGAATTATCAATATTATGATAAATTCAAAACCAAAATTGCTAAATTAATAATGGTACTATTCCATAGTTGAATGATAAATATTCTATACTTTTGTCACTTTCAGTAAAAAATTATTTTCCTTCACATTCTTTTGAATTGTCATGATGCTTTGCCAACATCAGGAAATTTGCTTTTAATTTCACTCCCTTTCTATTGCAATCCTACCTGGAAAAATGTTTCAACATGTTGTCTGGGAGCATCTTCTTTGAGGACAGGATATGTACATTTACCCATCATATCATATATTGCTTTCATTATATCAAGCATTTCCTGAAAAGGAAAAGGCAGTTACATGAGGCCACAAATGATGTGAAAAGAAACCACTCTAGAAGCCTTGACACATTATTCCTACTCAATTTTCCAAGTTTTAAATTTTTGTTGATTCCTCATTAAATATCTTGGTTGTGCCAGAGGAATAGCCTTATGCCTTAAAAGCAGCAGAATCAGAATGTAAGAATCGAGTCTGATCTTGGTTTCAAGATGAAGCAAATTCCTGTATATCTAACATGATCAGAAAACACCCTGGTTTAATATTTAGACTTCCATACAACTTCACACAGGCTGTCTTTGCATTATAGGCTTATTATATATTTTATATGTTGACTATCAATTTCCATTTATTGAGAATAAAATATATTCCACATCATGAGAATTATACTAAAACTAACTGATAAGTCTCAGAGCTTATTAGGGATTTCCGTGTGTTTTTCCTATTGTGACTTTAAAGTCACATGTAGATTAGTCAAAATATTATGCTGGAAATTCTTTGAAATTTTAATTTTCATTAAAATCAAATCTAGTTTATGATTTGTGATTTCCAGTCTTAGTGGAAAAAAATGTCTAGTTAACATAGACATTCAGATTTATTATTCATATTTGTTTTCTTCTTTTCAAAGTTTGCACATAAGAGTCTGGATTAAGTCGATAAGATGCATGTAATATACTTTTACTTTTGACAGTATTCAATTCCATTTTAAATGATAAAACTTGTAGTTTGTAAACCATAGGTGAACCCCTATGGTTTGAGTGGAAGATTGTTTAATATAGCACTCATGAGATGTGTAAGATGTAAGTGATAAGAACAACATGTTTGTGTTAAACATAGAAAGGGATTAAAAGACCAAGAGATACCTAATATCCTGGAAGCATCTGAGTACTAAATGTTTATTGTATACCAAACATACAAGAGGCACTAAGTATCCAGGAGACATGTTCAATGTACCTGAATACTTAATACTCATGAGGTCTTAATTCAGTCACCCATTTGTGAGATCCATTCTGGCCCCATGTGTCTTCTGCTCAACAAACACAAAACTCATGGACATTGATCAGGTTAATTGTTACATTATAACCGTGGTCAGGTGAACTTGTCCCTGTATCTTCAACAGAGCCAGTAAAGGTTTGTCCCAAGATACCTTCTATTTGAGGAGCCTCATGCTCAAAACACAACTCTGGGGAAAGCTAGTGAGAGAAAGAACAGGTAGACATTGAATCACACCCAGGATTCAGGTAATATGGTCCTTCAACCTACCTTCACTCCATCCTCAATTTGTTATTTTACCCCATCCTTCCCCACTTACTTCTCATTGTGTTTTAAATTAGTTTAATCAGCCATTTGATATGCACATCCTAATTTGGTCTGTGAGACTTCTTCCTTAGATTAGCCCGCCTGGAAATGTACTTGGAAACCTACAATTGCCTCAGGTCATTTCCCACATAATACAGGTCACTACATAATTCACACAATGTTAGAATTGCCTCTGTTTCCACGTGGACCATATTATATGGGAGGAAAAAAGGTTACAGGCCAAATATTCTAACATGGTTTGGGTATATTTTCTTCCAGTCTCATTCCAATCACTCTCTTTATTCCATGTACAGTATTTATTAAAATGCTATTAGAAATCAAGAAGTAATCCTTCTGTGTTTTATAATAACTTTGAGATTAACAATAAGCTATTTCTACCCATTCCAAATTATTCATCACTATGTTTCTCCACAACCACAGAAAATATGTTAGATTCCTAAAAAAGTGATTTTAGAATGATAATTGCAATCATTTAGCATTTCAAGTCAAAGAATGAAAATGGTCCAAAGGCTAGCTGTGTCAGTGAGGCATTTCTTACTTCTTTAGTGATGTAGCCATCTTTGTTTATGTCATACAAATTAAACGCCCAGTTGAGTTTTTCTTGTACTGTCCCCCGAAGCAAAATAGAAAGACCTTTGATGAAATCCTAAAAAGAAATAAAAATACAATTTGATATAGAATTTCTAAAAAAAAAAACAAACTCTAATACAATTCTTCGTCAAATGGTACAAGTAAAGCTTTCAGTCCTCTGGATTTTGAACCATTTACTTAGCAAAATGGTTCATGAATTCCTGATCATCTTTTCCCAGCACACTTCATGGGCATAAACACTCCTTAGGTTTAACATTTCACTTTTTTAAAAATAATTATATTCCTTTAGTATGTATTTTCATCGTGCTGGGTCTTCCTTGCTGCACAGGCTTTTCTCTGTTAGTGGCAAGTGGGGGCCAGTCCTGCTGCAGTGCCCAGGCTCTCATTCTGGTGGCTTCTCCTGCTGTGTCTCTAGGGCACACAGGCTTCAGTGGTCACAGTTCCTGGGCTCTAGAGCACAGGCTCAACAGCTGAGGCTCACAGGCTTAGTTCCTCCAGGGCATATGGGATCTTCTCGGACCAGGGATCAGTCCTGTGTCTCCTGCATTGGCGGATGGATTCTTTACCACTGAGCCAGCAGGGAAGCCCAACATTCTCACTTTCTAATTGAAAACTGTGACTTAAGTCAACTGGAAATTGTGTCAAAACAGACACCCAAAAGCAAGACCCATAACAAGTGTTTAAGTGGTCTGTCTTACTACTACAAAGAATCTAATGACTATCTTTTAAAATACAAGCACATACATAACACACTTCCCATGGAAAAGATCTGCTAACGAGAGATGTAGGTAGGTTGTCCTTAAGATACGGGCCAAGTGAAGCCCTTACTTAGAAATCAAGTTGTGGGCAGTGGTTAAGAGAACAGAGCTGGAAGCCAGGCAGCCTGAATTCAGACTCCAGCTCTATCACCTGATAACTCTGTTCTCTCAGACAACTTGACATCCTTTTATCTCAGTTTTCATGAATGGAGATTACTGTATCTAACTTCTCAAAAGTTTTTATGAGGATTAAAAGAATTAAGCTGCTTGTAACTGCGTGGCATGGACAGTGGCTATGTATTTGTCAAGTAAATGGAGCCCTCAGTCAACATCAAGGTTAGGCAGGTTTGGTTGAATTGCAGACGGTCCAGTTGAACTCTATCAAGTTCATATATATTTGTTGCTCAGTTGGCAGGGTTAGCATCACAATATGGTGGATTCTGAGTTCACATGGAATTGACAACCCGCTCTCAGGTAGAAATGAAAGAGCAGAAGGGAATTCCAGGAGTGGACTCTGGGTAAAGTTGTATTCTTGCTCTACATTCCAACATTTTGTAGTTGTTTTCCTGTCTCAACTTCACTTCTTTTTTTTAAAGATGAGTGACGTTCATTTAATAAAAAATGTAAAAATATATACAATGTTTCATGAAAAATCTTCCTCCCAGTTCTGGACCCCATCCACCCTATTTCTTTCCTCTAGACAACTGACATTAGTACCTTCTTGTGTTTATTTCTGAAGAATTTTTGTGCATATATGAGTATAAGGTATATTTATTTAAATATCTATTTATTCTCCTTTTACAAAAATGATAGTGTAACAAGCTGCTTTGTGTGTGTGTGTGTGTGTTTTAAAAACTTAGCAATAAGACTTGGAAATAATTCCTGTCATTTTCATCGTTGCATACATATGAATATGCCATAATTTATTTAGCCAGTATCCCATGGATGAATTATTTGAAGATTTCCAATCTTATTATAAATAAAGCTATAGAGTGACTTTATATATATATATAATATATATTTTGAATAACTATGTCTGCAGGATGAGTTCCTAGAGGTGGAACCTCTCGGTCAAAAGATTTGAACATTGATAAATTTTATATACTTATTTTCTTTCTTTTTTTTTTTAAAATTTTTATTTTAACTTTAGTTTACTTTACATTACTGTATTGGTTTTGCCAAACATTGACATGAATTCACCACGAGTGTACAAGTGTTCCCAAACATGAATCCCCTCCCACCTCCCACCCCATGCCATCTCTCTGGGTCCTTTCCTTGCACCAGTCCCAAGCATCCTGCATCCTGCATCAATTTCCCTTCCAATTCTGTTCTCAAAATCTATGCATAAGAATATTATAGATTGTCAATACTATATGGATCACAGTTCTGATCTTTGTCAATCTTGTAGATTAATATTTCTGTCTCAGTTTGCTAAAATTTGTATTCATTCTACTGTGAATAAATTTGAGCATTTTTTTGAAATGTCTTGATTTCTAGAAACTCTTCACATATTAGTAAAACTATTCCTGGTCTGGAATATATCTTCACATATTGTTTCCCAGTTCGTCATTTCTTTCTTTTTATTATGCTGATTTTCTGTCGAGTAGGCATCTTTTGGTTTTTATATTCTAGAATTTGGCAGCCTTTTACTTCATGTCTCTTTGTTTATGTCATATTCACCATAAGTTTTAGAGCCTTAGGTAGAGCTGGGGTTCAATCCTGGTTCTGCCATTCATTAACTGTATGACTTTGGATAAGTCAGTTAGCATCTCTTAAGTGTGGAACTCTTCATCTCTAACATGTGGCAAGTAATACAGGCCCTAATTTTTTTTTATTTGCAACTAACCACTCCCATCCAACAATATGTTTAATAAACTGAAAAAGAAGAACCTTTATTGGGAAGATAGGGGTGGTGGTGAATTTTGGTGCCAGAACTCATTTAATGCCAAAATCTGAACTGAAATGACATGAAACTATTCTAGTATCTATTTATCTGTTTATCTCTATTATTAATCACCTATTATCTATTATCAGTCATGTTAATCAAAAGATACTAAATTCTATTTTAATATTTCCGAGTCATAGCTTGACACACTTGTTTATCACTCATGTGCCATGATATATGAGTGAGGATGGTGTTCTGTCCTGTGCAGTCATAACAGAGATCCAGGATTCTACTTTGCTTCAAGGCAAACTGAAATATGTAACCTCACGGTTTCCACAGATGGGAAGAGAAAAGATGTGGTCACTTCCACCAGTCTCCTGTTGGTTGAAATTCAGCCTTGGCCCCACCTATCTGGGTAGGAGGAGAGGCTGGGGATATGGACTGATCATGTGAACTTAAAGCAGAATGCATGAACACTGGATCAGTAGCACTCTCTGCTACATTTATTCTCTGCTACATTTATTGTTGAGAGTCTCTTGGACAGCAAGGAAATATAAACAGTCAATCCTAAAAGAAATAAACCCTGAATACTCATTGGAAGGACTGATGCTGAAGCCGACTCTCCAATACTTTGGCCACCTGATGCGAAGAGTCCTCTCATTGGAAAAGACTCTGATGTTGGAAAAGATTGAAGGGAGGAGGAGAAGGGGATGACAGAGGATGAGATGGTTGGATGGCATCACTGACTCAATGGACATGAGTTTGAGCAAACTCCAGGAGACGTCTGGCATGTTGCAGTCCATGAGGTTGCAAAGAGTCAGACATATCTTAGCAACTGAACAAAAATAGTTTTACTGCACAAATGTTACACAGTTGATTATAGCATACTTCAGATCCTGCAGGGCATATTAATAATATAGAGTATATGCACAGTGTTGTGTGTCTAAAATCCTCAAGACTCTGAATGACAAATTCAGCTGGCTCTGAGGAATTCAGGTGAGGGACTGGGAATCCATATGTGCCTCGTTGGCTGGGCTGGATGAAGCACAAGCCGGAATCAAGATTGAGGGGTGAAATATCAATAACTTCATATGCAGATGACACCACCCTTATGGCAGAAAGTGAAGAAGAACTAAAGAGCCTCTTGATGAAAGTGAAAGAGGAGAGTGAAAAAGTTGGCTTAAAACAACATTCAAAACACAAAGATCATGGCATCTGGTCCCATCACTGCATGGCGAATATATGGGGAAACAATGGAAACAGTGACAGACTATATTTTTGGGCTCCAAAAATCACTGCAGATGGTGACTGTAGCCATGAAATTAAAAGATGCTTGCTCCTTGGAAAAAGTTATGACCAACTTAGACAGCATGTTAAAAATCGGAGATATTACTTTGCCAATAAAGGTCCATCTAGTCAAAGCTATGTTTTTACCAGTAGTCATGTATGGATGTGAGAGTTGGACTATAAAGAAAGCTGAGCGCTGAAGAATTGATGCTTTTGAACTGTGGTATTGGAGAAGACTCTTGAGAGTCCCTTGGACTGCAAGGAGATCCAACCAGTCCATTCTAAAGGAAATCAGTCCTGAATATTCACTGGAAGGACTGATGCTGAAGCTGAAACTCCAATACTTTGGCCACCTGATGCAAAGAACTGACTCATTTAAAAAAACCCTGATGCTGGGAAAGATTGAAGGCAGGAGGAGAAGGGGATGACCGAGGATGAGATGGTTGGATGGCATCACCGACCCGATGGATATGAGTTTGAGTAAGCTCCAAGAGTTGGTGAGGGACAGGGAGACCTGGTGTGCTGAGTCCGTGGGGTCACAAAGAGTCGGATGTGACTGAGTGACTGAACTGAACTGAAATGGCAGGATAGCACAATTGCTAAGAGATGTATGCTGGGCCAGACTGCTTGAGTTTGAATCCCGACTCTCCTACTTTCTAGCTGTTCGACCTTGGGCAGATAGCTTTAGTTCTCTGTGAATCTGTTTCCTAATTTGCTAAAATGACGATAATCATACCTATGAAGATTAAGTTACTGTATGTAATTCATTCATCGTAATGCCTGAAGAAACACAAGCTGGAATCAAGATTGCCGGGAGAAATATCAATAACCTCAGATATGCAGATGACACCACCCTTATGGCAGAAAGTGAAGAGGAACTAAAAAGCCTCCTGATGAAAGTGAAAGAGGAGAGTGAAAAAGTTGGCTTAAAGCTCAACATTCAGAGAACGAAGATCATGGCATCCGGTCCTATCACTCCATGGGAAATAGATGGAGAAATAGTGGAAACAGTGTCAGACTTTATTTTTTGGGGCTCCAAAATCACTGCAGATGGTGATTGCAGCCATGAAATTAAAAGACACTTGCTCCTTGGAAGGAAAGTTATGAGCAACCTAGACAGCATATTCAAGAGCAGAGACATTACTCTGCCGACTAAGGTCCGTCTGGTCAAGGCTATGGTTTTTCCTGTGGTCATGTATGGATGTGAGAGTTGGACTGTGAAGAAGGCTGAGCGCCGAAGAATTGATGCTTTTGAACTGTGGTATTGGAGAAGACTCTTGAGAGTCCCTTGGACTGCAAGGAGATCCAGCCAGTCCATTCTGAAGGAGATCAATCCTGGGATTTCTTTGGAGGGAATGATGCTAAAGCTGAAACTCCAGTACTTTGGCCACCTCATGCGAAGAGTTGACTCATTGGAAAAGACTTTGATGCTGGGAGGGATTGGGGGCAGGAGAAGAAGGGGACGACCGAGGATGAGATGGCTGGATGGCATCACTGACTCGATGGATGTGAGTCTGAGTGAACTCCTGGAGATGGCGATGGACAGGGAGGCCTAGCGTGCTGCGATTCATTGGGTCGCAAAGGGTCGGACAAGACTGAGCGACTGAACTGAACTGAATGCCTGATTCAGAAAGAGTACTGAATAAGTCAGCTAGTTTTATTGTATGTAGGTATTACTAATACTATTTTTAATGTTATTTTCATATACTTAGTACAGTGACTGACACAAAATAAGTGCTTGTTTTATAATCAGATCCAGAACTATCTCTCACAGCACTGCAGACAGAGCGATCTTCTGGCCTGTGCTTAAATGTGTTCATTGTAAGATCACTGAGTAATAAAATGACCAATGTCATTGTTAACTGGCGTCACTGGAAAAAAATCTCCTTTGTAGTACCTGCTGTGATTAATATCTAATAAATATGGAGCACATATTTGGTGCCAGGTACTCAGCCAAGCCCTTAAGTGACATCACTTTGTCATCCTTCTATTATCCTGTGAAGTAGCTTTGTTTGCTGATGTTTCGCAGTGAGGAACACTAAGGCTCAGAGGATCTCACAGGGTTTCAACCACTTGATGGCAAAGGGATTTTTAGCTCCAGTCATATCTGGATCCAAGGCCCCTCCTGTCTTATCCACTCCACCCTTTGGTTTTAAGCAAGTTAAGTAGGAAACTTCCATTTCCCTTTATGTTGCATGAGGATGGTTTCTGCTGTATCTCCCAGGATCTATTGTTACTCAAAGTATGTTCATTTCTTAATCATTTCTACTTTCTAGAGACTTTTCATGTAGCTAATCAATTTAGAAAAAATATACAATAGCCTAGTTTTAAATTTGATTTTGATTTAACATTTATTAATTCTTCCATTAGGCTTTAAAAAGACATTTTTTTTTACCAACATGCTTATAGTATATAGCCATTACAACTAATTTCCCAAATTATCATCAGCATTCATCACAATTACTATGATGAATATTACATAAATATTATAATAGCAACATTAGGCATGGTCTCATATCATTAACACCAGACTAAATTTACATGTGAAATTAGATACAATGTGCTCTGAGTAATTGACGGTACATTTCTAATATGTAAGTAATTTTAAGTAATGAAATCACTAGCAGTCTTTGCCTTATCCATACCCTAGCTATGAAAGATTTCATTAGGTGAGTTGGAACGTTTGATTTCTATGTTATGGCTAAACTAAGGCCATGCCAGAATTAATCTTGTTGGTAAAGTGCAGCAAACACTAATACGATATTGTCACGGGTGATCATCAGCTGCCAAAGTGGAAGAAATGTGACAGGGGATGGGTACCTATGATAGACTCATGTCTTCACTAATTGCTGTTGTTGCATCACGTGCTGTTGTCAACCCATGGACCACCGCTGGCTTCTTGGTCCACACCATTACCGAGCCACTGCCAGCTTCTCCTCTTATTTTGTCAGTGATTTTTCTTGGTTACATTGTGAGATGACACACTGAGTTTCCTGGCCCTGAATAGTCATTTCAGTAGCGCTCAACCTGTGCGAGCATCTAGTGTGTGAGTAGGTGCTTTGCTCACTCTGCCCCAGGGCCACTGACTGAATGACCTCTCAGGAGTTTGTGCCCCCTTTTGTCATCCTGGTGCCACAAAGTGTTGAATGTTAGTGTGCCCATTTAATTTTTATACCTTCTGAGCTTTTCACCTTCTCTCCAACGCCTTCACTGTAGATCCAGCTGACATCAGTCCCTGTCTGAACTCTTGGGATAAAGAGCTGCTAATTGGACTTTTTGTTTCTAGGAACATACCTTAACTTCCCTGCTGAAAATTCTTCAATTCTTATCATGCTCCTTACCTCCTGCAGTTCAGCCTCCTTGGCATCCTGCCTCAGATGTGTAGAGATCTGCCCTTGGCCTCCTTACCCAGCTTTCCTGTCACTCTCCCCCTTTTGCGTTTCATTTTCTAGGTGACTTAACAAATGTTTTCTCTTCATTCCCAGGCCTCTGCCTCACTCCCCACTGCTCCCCATCCTGAACCCTTATCCTCTTTAGCAGCTCCTGCTTGTCCTTCAGACCTAGTTCATCAGGTCCATGGGAGGGATTCTCTGATACAGCCCACTAGTACCCTTCCTTGTTGATTCCACACCATCATCTGCTTTCCTTTATTCTGACACTCACTGAAATTTCTGTTCATATGTAAGATGCACTCTTCCCAATTAAAAAAAAAATGCATACCTTCTAAATTATCTGGTTCCCATGATACATATTAACAATTCTGCACACAATTCCAGCGGGTGAGTGGGGATTTCCTCACTCCAACACCAGATGTCTTACAGTTCAACTTACTTCTGATACTTTCTTCCTGGAGATAGAGCCAGATTCTACACGACAGCCTCTTCCTGGTCCCCAGCTTTAGATGCTACTGCAAGAATAGGTTGTCACCCATGCTTCTGACCAATGGGCTACAGATTGGAGTTTCCAACAAACCTTTACTTGGGTTCAAGTAATTTGCTAGAGCAGCTCACAGAACTTCCAGAAACATATACTTACTAGATTACCAGTTTTTAAATACAAGGATATTTAAGAGCTTTTAATAAAATTCCTAGATAGCTTACCGACTGAATCATGAAGAAATAGAAAGTATGAACAGATCTATAACTAGGAAATTGATTCAGTAATCACAGACCTCCCAAAAGAGACAAGCCTAGTAGCAGATGGCTTCACTGGTAAATTCTGCCAAATATTTAAAGAACTAACACCAACGGTTCTCAAACTCTTCCAAAAAATTGATGTGGAAGAAACACTTCCAAATTAGGCCAGCCTTACCTGGTGACAAAACCAGACAAAAAAAAAAAATCACAAGAAGATTACAGGCCAATATTCCTGATACACACAGATGCAAAAGTCCTCAACAAAACACTAGCAAGCCAAATCCAAGAGCACTTTACAATGATTATACTCCATGACAAAGTAGAATTTATCCCCGGGGATGGAAAGGTGACTCAATACATGAAAATCAAGTAATATAATATTCCACACTGACAGAATTAAGGATACAAATCTTATGATCATCTCAATGGATGCAGAAAAAGCATTTGACAAGTTCAATACTCTTTCAAGATGTATACTGCCAACAAACTGGGAATAGAAGGAAAGTCCCTCAACATAATAAAGGCGATATATGAAAAGGCCACAGCTAACATCATAGTCAGTGGAGAAAATGGAAAACTTTCTCTCAGTATTAGGAGCAAGAAAAAGATGTCCACTCTTGTTGAATATTCTTAATGCAACAATAATAAAGTAATAAAAGGCTGAAAAAGCCAAAAAAGAAATATACCACCAAACACAAATTTCCACCCTAACAGCACTAAATCCCTTTCAGTATCCAAAGTCAAAGCATTATTAAAACACACACACACACACACACACACACACACAAGAAACTTAAGACTTACCTCAAAACTTACAGCTCCATTGTGGTCCGTATCAAATGCATTGAACAGAAAATGTGCATATGTCGTAGAGTCTGAAATGTTGGAAATAAAATAATGATGTTAGCATTTCAATATTCTCCAAAAGGTTTAGATAGCATGTCCAAGCCTCTTCTACTCAGGAGAATATACTTTGACTTGTGGTTTCTTTGCTTTCTTCCCAGATGCCCATCCTCTCTCAGGAGAGGGTTGTAATTTGAGGTTCATAGGCATGAGTTACCTACAGAGACCATTGGTGACAGAAGCTCTCTAAGTTTCTGGATGGAATTTCTCTGAATACACAGGAGTCTTGGATGATGCTATTGACACTGGGATGAGTAATGTTACCTTAGGTGGCTGTGAGGCTTAAGCAAGTCAAATCTAGAAATTGATTAGTGCTTGGCAGGGACTATCTCTAAAAGAAGTGAAATAATAAAATACTAATAATGAGACACAGATGAATTGCTATTATTGGTGGTGTAATTATTAGTTCATCATTTTACAACCCAGATAAGGATACTGGGGTTCAGAGATGTATCCCAGTACTTCTCTGGGATAAGCCAAAGCCACACAGTCCATTAGCAGTAGAGTGGAACATCACTTAAGCATTTCTGACCAAAACGCCATGCTAGCCCATACCCATTAAGGTTGCCTAATGAGGTGGAAACAGGAGTGATTTGGGAAGTTTCTGTGGTCATGTTGAAATGGATTGTGTGGTCCTAAAGTTTCCCAATTGCAAGTAGTGGGGTGCTCCTGCTGTGCCTGGGTTCTGGGTGGGATTGAGGCCCTAGGCAATGGTAGACTGCTTGTCCTAGGGTCACAAGATGCTGCCTAAGGACACTGAAGTTCTCTGAAATCCAAAACTTCCTCTGAGTTTGCTTCTAGTATGTTATTTCCCTCTAATTTTTTCCTTCCTCTTCCCTTTTCCCCTTTGTCTCCATAATCTCTGAACTTTCTGCCTTTTACTTGAAATGTATTACATATATATATTTCTTATTGTTTTCTTTCCTTAGTGTAGTTTTCATTTTTAAGTCCCTCTGTGCTTGACCCTTGATCAAATTTATGTGATTATTTCAAATGTTTCATCTCATGGGTTTTAGCCTTTTATCTTAACCTTTTTTATATTAAAAAATAGTAACCTTTTAGATCATTGGCTCTAGCCTTTTATCTTCTGTTTAAAATCTCATCTATTTCTATTTTATAACTTTTATCCTTTATTTTTATTGGGATTTAACAAAAGTTCTGTTCGCCTTTACTTTATGAATTGCTTTTTGAAGGCTGTCAAGAGACTAAGTCACAGAAGCAGTAGAGAATTTCTCTCTCCAGATAAAGGAGGTCAGAAGTCGTGCAGACTCCTCTCCTAGCTTGCAGGCATCCATGGCTTTTGAAGGCATTATTTTCCTGAATGCTTCACCCCGCTGGTTAACTCTCTTGAAGGCCATGTATTTCATGAAGTAAATGGTACACTCAATTTCTCAAAATAATGGTGACATTGTTTTTCATCTCTTACCTTTAAATATGATATGGTGGTTTAGTTGCTAAGTCACGTCTGACTCTTGCAACCCCATGGACTGTAGCCTGCCAGGCTCCTTAGTCCGTGGGATTCTCCAGACAAGAATATTAGAATGAGTGGCCGTTTCCTTCTCCAAAATATATGAGGAACCACTTATCTTTAAACATATGAATTAATATGTTTTCAATGAACCAAACAGACACCACGATTGGGCCTAAGTAGTACATAAAAGGACTGTAAGTAGAGTGGATGTCCATCTAGTGTTGACAGGTTGCAGGAAGAAACCCTTTTGGGTATGGAGCCAGGATTTTAATTGCAATCAACTTAGTGCGATTGTTGGGTAGTTCCATTAGAATTATCAAGAATTGCCAGCCTTTTTTTTTTTTTACGAACATGTTTTGCTCTCAGCAATATTTTCATAGACTTCTTGACAGATGGAATGTTAAACATCTTCAGGTGAAAAAAAAGGGATTTTGCCTATTTTAAAATGAGCTCATTAAGCAGATATTTTGTTACTTTATACAGTCAGGGTTAATGCCTTTACCTTAGCAAACAGAACTCACCATGAATATAAGATGCAGAACAAACAATACTGGCAATTTTTTAAAAATTTAAAACACCAAGAAAACATAGGCATATAGTAATTACCATTCTTTTCAGATGGGGTTGTTTAGTTTAAACCTTGACCTATGGGACCCACACTCTGAGGGTTTGCCCTAATGTGGTTCAGAGGACATCCTATTCCTCTAAATGTATCTTGGCAAGTTTCCTGAAAATGAAGCCAGTTTTCCAGCCTAGATAGGAGATACCAGGCGGAGAGATGGTATCATCTCTCAGATGGCCTGAATTTGAATCTCAGCTCAACCAACTATTAATCATGTGGCCATGACAAATTGTTTAAGCTCTCTGTAACTCAGTTTCCTCACCTACAAAATGATAACAATGTGTACTTCATAGAGTCCTCACAAAGATATTAAATGATATACTACAAGCAAGTTCTTAGAACAGTTCTAGGCAAATGTTAAATGTTCACTAAATATCAGTTATCATTGTTATTCCTTCATAGACAAGTCACTCTCATTTCAACCACCTCAAATAAATATGATCTTTTTTTTTGCAGATTTAATATATTCCATTTGAAAAAGTTCCTATTGTGTGTGTGTGTGTGTGTGTGTGTGTGTGAAATCTCTATTGTGAAAGGGTCTGAACTTCTAATTTAATGGAACTTCAAGCTCAGGGCTTCCCTGGTCACTCAGATGGTAAAGAATCTACCTTTATGCAGGAGACCCAAGTTCAATCCCTGGGTCAGGAAGATCCCCTGGAGGAGGGAATAGCTACTCACTCTTGCATTCTTGCCTGGAGAATTCCATAGACTGAAGAGCCTGATGAGCTCCAGTCCATGGGGTCGCAAAGAGTCAGACACAACTGAGCAACTAACACTTCATGTTCAGTGAAGACTAGTATCATTACTTCATGAAAAGTACTGAGGTTCTGACAGAGCTTGAACTTCTTCAGCAGGCATTTGGAGATAGTGAAAGTCTTTAAAGAAGGAGAATAATGCTACTAGCTTTAGAGCTAAGGCATCTGCTGTGCATAGAAATGGATTCTGCAGAGAAAAAGGAAACTGTCCACAAAAAGATCTCAGTCTGACTTCATCTGACTATGCTCTTCTTAAATACTCAGCAAACATCTGTTAAAAGGATGAGTAACTGGCATTCCGGAGTCTAGATTTCAGTACAGTTCGGGGTTCAAAATATCTAACCATGGTCTTTGTTCTTCCTGTATGACCTGACATGTCTCCTCTGACCACAACTCTTTCCAAACAATGAAAACAGTTACTGAATTTCATATGCTGACTTTGTTTAGTTTCTCATAGTTTTACTTGTAAAGCTGAGAATTAAATGTTGAAATTTTACAGATAGGGGACAAAATTTATGGAGTCTTAGACTAGGAAGTGATCTTCCATACCATTTAGCTATTTATCTACATTTAACAAAAGTGGAAAATGGGTGTAGGTAATGTTAGGGATAGTAGCTACAGTCACCTAGTTAGCCAGTGGTAGAGTCAGTAATGAAATCAAGACATTTCAACACTTACTCTTATAAACAAAGAATATTAGGGAATTCCCTTGTGGTCCACTGGATAGGATTTCAGGCTTTCACTGCTGAGGGGGTGGATTCAATCCCTGGGAGAAATTAAGACCCTAGAAGTCACGTGGCACAGCCCCCCTCCAAAAATAAAAGGAAGAATTATACACTAGAAAGAAAACTTGAGGATTCTTCTGTTCCACATTTGGTAAATGAACCTGAGGCCCAGAGAAATAAACTATTTAAGTCACACATCTTGGCGCTGGCAATGTCTATCAATAAACTCAGGACTCTTGACTTAGTCCAGTGGATTTAACCCAACTATGCCCAGACCACAGAGATAATATCAACTAATTCCTTGATTGGAAAGGCCACTGGTACACATATTTCAGAATATTTGAACAAATGCACTTGGTTATCATGTTCCAGGTCTGTGGATTGAAATCAGTCTGGTTGATTTCTTTCTTCCCACCACCATCTCCTACTCCCACCTGAATTCATGCACAAGATACAGAATTAGTTCATTGTATTTGGATATACAATTCACGGCACTGTGACTGCAGTAAGGTGGGTTCACTCACTACATGAGTGGTACTTTCTCTTCACTATGTCCTCTATAAATCACCCTGAAAATTCCTAGAAATAGAAGTGTATTCAGTGGATGCAGTTATTTGGGAAAAAGTACTTAAATCTTTATGTCCATAAAACTCATCTAAATGCCTCAAGTGCCTTACACAATAAATATTTGTTTAGATTCTTCCGACTGAAACTCATTCCTTTAATAACTGTTTATCCGGTGCCTCATATAATGGAAGTAAGTGCAAAATTCCTACAACACATGCAGGGGTAAACCAGGAGACTGTAAGTTCCATGAGCTTTAAGAATGCCTTAAGAGCTTCTAAGCTAAGGCTTCCCTGTAGGTGGCACTGGAAAACACTGCTGTAATGATATAGGCAATGCGGTTTCCTCTTGGCTTGTTTTATAGGAGACATACTTTATCCCCTACAAACAGGAAGGCTCTATTCAGTTCAGCTGTGCTGATATCCAGGACTCCAAACAAGTTGTGCTTGGTAAACCATCCTGCTAAGCCGTAGAGAAAACTCAAGAGCCTGACACAGTATAAATTGCAGGAGATTCTGGCAATACGACAAAGTCTCTTCCTGGAGGAAATACATTGTGATTTATGGTCCCATCATTGCTACGACACCTAATGAGAGACATCTGTTGCTTTCAGGCCATCAAACTAAATAAACAACTTCACACAAGTGTGAGGATGTCCTAACAGGGATTTGACTGCCGCCAGAGAATACATTCTTTCTTAGGACATTTTCCCTTTTCTAGCAGCACTGCAAGATACAATTTGCATGTACGATATTAATTTTTAAAATCGCAAGTCATCTTTCTTTAAAATATTTCATTTTCTTCAGTAATGCTGGATGCTTTTAGATTTATGCATTCAATTAACATGAATATTCAAAGGATTTTTAAGAGTGCAAAAGTGATTTTTCCGCAAATCCCTTTGGACTTTATAACAAGACTCTTTTGCAAATTATTATGCTTAAGTAGATGTTCTCTAATGTTGAAATGTTAGTTTTCAGATAAAGATACATTTTTAATGTGAAGTTGTATCCAATTTGTAGTATGTAATAACTTTCATTTGAGATAAGCAAAAAATAGCTAAAAGATTTCCATTTGTGCTAAGGGCTTTGATATTAATGCCTATAAATACATTGGCAGACAGTTTATAGTAAACATCATTCTTTTAAAAAATTCCATGGTTTTTAATAATTTAGAAATATGTATTAAACAAATGATATTCTAAATTCGCTATTAATGCAGACAATAGACCCATTACAAGCCTGGCATCAGACCCAATACCTGTCTGTGGGTGGTTAGTAACAAGATGAGCTGGGGGAGTTGTCACCCATGACATATGCAAATTTATGTAATAATGGGTCACTGTTTTCTCAGAATTTTTATTTAATTCTTTGAAAAGTCTATCTTAAGGGAGAATTTCTATTTTGATAATCCATGCACAAAATTGTCTTCAACCTACCAAAATACATAAAGCCAAAAGTGAATCGAGTTTTTGTATGAAATAATTAATATTCAAGTGTTGTATCCATTAAAAATGCCTTTTACAGGTATCACCCCACGATGAGGTGGTTGTCATCCACTCAGCCACACATTCACTCATTTTTGCAGTATTAGTGGGACTAGTTGTCACTCGGTGTTCCATGACCTGTGGATATAGCAGTGAGCAAAACAGACAAAAAAACTCCATTCCCTTGGAAATGACATTCTAGTGGAAAAAGAGACAGTAAGCAACAACAAAAATAAATAAAAAATACATTATTAGATGCTCTTGAGTGCTAAAGGGAAAGCCAAAGTAAGAAATGGGCACGGGGGATGTTTAAGGGGTTGAGGTTAAAGCCAGGGTGGCCAGAGGAAGCCTCACTGAGAAGGTGGCATTTGAATGAAAGCAGAGGTGATGAGATACTGAGATGGATGTTTGGGAGAAGAGAGATTCCAGACAGAGAGGAAAATGAAGTCAAAGGCCCAGAGGCAGGACTTCCCTGGTGCTTCAGTGGTTAGGGCTCTGCCCTTCCGCTGCAGGGGGCACGGGGTTGATCTCTGGAGGGGCTGGGGAATAAGATCCCATATGTTGGTGCAATGCAGCCAAAAATTTTTTAATAATAATAAAAAAAAGCTCAGAGGCAGCAAAAGGACTGGTGTGCTGGAGGAAGGGCAACAGGCCAGGGAAGCTGGAATGAGGTGAGCAAAAGGGAGGGTCAGTGAAGGACGAGGCAGAGAGAGAACAGAAGACAGTGACTGTGGCTTTTGCTCTGAGTGGGTGGAAGATTCTGGGCAGAGCAGTGATGCAACCTACATTTTACCAGGATAACTCTGGCTCATGTGAGAATAAACCATGGTGGGGGAGTAGAAAAGAGAGAGTCAGAAAGACTACCTAAGAGAACAATGCAGTTATTTTGGCATCAGATGATAGTGAATCTTTTAAGTGGGAAAGAAGTAAAAAGATGATGACTGGGAAATGGATGGATTTCTTTGCACCTTGGTTTCCACATGTATAAATGGCAACCCACTCCAGTACTCTTGCCTGGAAAATCCCATGGACGGAGGAGCCTGGTAGCCTACAGTCCATGGGGTCACAAAGAGTCGGACACGACTGAGCGACTTCACTTCACTTCCACATGTATGGAAAGGGAGAATCGTAGCTAGGGTTGTTGGAGGGTGATGGGTAACACATCCCAGGGCCAGACATGTATTAGATGCCTGATGAATGGCAGCTTCTTCAACTCAGGTTTGGTTTATCTGGATTGAAGATTTTTATGTCCTCCCTGTCGTTCAGCTGGTCTAATTGTGCCTACATTGTGTTCTCATAATATTATGTTGTTAACTCCCGTCTTCACGTTTATTTTTCATGCTGGCACTGCCCATTGCTACACTAGGCTCTACCATTCCTTAGGGCAGTCTCACTCCCCTTACACCATCAGCACCTCACACATGGCTGGAAACATGGAAGGTTGCAGGACAAGTTTGAGCTGGGCATCCTGCCAGTGATGATGATCAAAGGAGAGACTATAAGTTCTACTGGCAGATGTATATCTTCACTCATCTCTAATATGTACACATTGTCATTATGCTCTCTTTGTTTTTTTCCCAGTTAAAATAATGTCTAGATTGGTATTGATTTTCTTAGATGCAGGGGGAGGGGTGATAGTGAAGAATTCCGGAAAGAGAGAGGAAGAGCAGAAAGGAGCAGCAGAAAGCCTAGATAAGACTCCAGAAATATCTGGGTTCTAACCTAGTAGTAGTTAGTTGCTCAGTCATGTCTGACGCTTTGCAGTGCTATGGACTGTAGCCCACCAGGCTCGTCTGTCCATAGGATTATCCAGGCAAGAATACTAGAGTGGGTAGCCATTCCTTTCTCTAGAGGGTCTTCCTGACTCAGGGGTCAAACCCAAGTCTCCTCACTGCAGACAGATTCTTTATCATTTGAGCCACAGGGGAATCTAACCTAGATCTGCCATTTTAATGGGTGTATGAGCCTGAGCTAAACATTTAGCCTCTCTAAGCCCCAGATTTCAGATCCAAAAAATTGAGGATAATTACACTTTCTAATTTTGAAAGTTGGGAGAATGAGACATTGTAATGCATGTGAAAGCTTTGCGGCTTTCAGGACCCATCCATCATAGTCAGAAAGCGCCATGCCTTTGAGGGATGTGGCAACAGGCACTTGGTAATACTACTTGTATTCAGCTGAAGAGTGAACTCTCGGATATTTGATAATTTGTAAGTAGCTCACTTTTATGATGTATTGAGAATCACATGGGCAGCATGCTGTGTATTAATTCTTGGATGTAAAGATGAAAAATGTAGAGTCATGCCATGAAAGATTAAACCAAACTCAAGATTGCAAGCGTAATTCTAGTTGAAAGTATGCTCACTGATCCACATTTGTACCTACCTCCCTGTGGAAAGAACTGCGAGTAAATCTCTTTGAAGGTATCTTCATTAACAACCCCGCTGGGACATTCCTAGAGGAAGTGGGAGAGAAGCAATATAAGCAAAGTGTTCATAAAATGGATTTTTCTGCACATTTTGAAATAGGACTGTCTACTGTGCAAAGCTGAACCAAGAAAGTTATCCATCCATCCATCCATTATCACAAAAAGAATAAAAGTGCACTATAAACTTCTCTTTGTTCCAGTTCTCATAGAATGAAAAAAAGTTGCTGATGTAAAAATCTTTGCATAGTATCCACATCACAGCTGGTCTGACACATTAAAAACCACAGGGTTGTTTTTAAGAACATGCATATATGTTATTTATGGGTAGGAGGAAATTTGTTTTTCATTCAGCAAGAACACTGCAACAGGTTTCTGATATGGTCTTGACTGGACCTTCGTGTTGTGTCCTCTGCAGATGTGCTGGACACACACCATCTTTAGTTTAATGTGAAAATGGTGTGCTTGCTTGGGTCTAAGGTGGCCCCACAAGCCCCCAGCAGGAATAGCTACAGATTGCTCCAGACTGCATTATAACAAGGGTAGAAATAAGTCACTTGAGTAAGGAAAGACTCCAAGATTTTTTTAAGTTCTAAAGAGCAGGGTGTAAAAGGAGGATGTCTGAATGTAATGATTTCCCACCTTTGTCCTGTGGTTGGAGTTATTTAAGACTGATGGATACTGACCACAGGGACGCCACTAATGTTGGATTATTGACTTGATGGGGCCAGAGAGCAAAGGTACCCCTCTGAAATGGAAATTTTCTATAAAAGGAATGGAAATCTAAAATGTCATACAAAGTGAAAGTGAAAGTATTAGTTGCCTAGTCGTGTCCATCTCTTTGTGACCCCATGGACTGCGGCCCGCCAGGCTCCTCTGTCCATGGAATTTTCCAGGCAAGAACACTGGAATAGGTAGCTATTCCCTTCTCCGGGGGGGTCTTCCCAACCCAGGGATCGAATCCAGTCTCCTGTATTGCAGGCAGATTCTTTACTGTCTGAGTCACCAGGGAAGCCCAGTGCCATGTAAGGTCTGCCTTTATGCCCAGGTGAGGACTAATCAAGTGGACTTGACACTGATGTAAGGGCTAAAAATGCTTTCACTCTTTGGAGTTTCAAAAACAATCTGGTCAGGAATCTGAACTGGAGAGATCCCTGGAACAGTCGAGACTGACAATCACAAAGTAATTTGATATCAAACTACACGTGGGATGCTAACTGCATACCGAAGGTGGGGAAGTGGTAAGTTCTGTCTGGTCCATCTGAGTAGCTTTTCAGGAACAGGCCCATTTTCTGTAAGCTCCCTCACTTCAGTTCTCACAGAACCCCCTGGTCTACCAGCATCTCCAAGATTTGCTGGGGGAGAATCAGAGGTATGCTAATTCCCCTGACGTTAGACATGGATATGCTGTGTACTTTAAATCTGAGGCTATTTCTGGGATCTTCAAAAATCATTTGTGGTCTTTAAAACGCTTAACTCTTGAAATCATTGTCCCCTCCTGAATAAACTTGATGTATTAATTTGATGTTTCCTTTTTCTAAAACTCAGTTACTCACACCTGTCATGTGCTTCACATGAGGAATTTTCTATTTTCTTCTTTGTTGGTTTGAAAGGTTATATCTTTGATACATGAACACAGCTTCACATAGTAGTTGCCAATGTGAAGCTTGTGTTACAGGCTTGAAATGTGTATTTTTCCCATTTGATTATTATAATGACATAGATATCTCCATTCACTGAAAAGGAACTAGGTTCTGTGGTCAAGTGCCTTGTTACTCAAATCCAGTGGAAGAGCTGGAATGTGAGCTTGAAAACAAAACCTTGTCACAAGGTTTTGTATTAAATAAGCCCTGTGGAAGTAATGACCATGAGGACCTAAGGGAATTGCAGCAAAGGAAAGACAGCCAGAAACAAATTAGGAAAAAAAAGAAAAAACAAGCAAGCAAATTATGAAGTATACTTTTATAAATTTGTCTGGGCCATGATGCCCAGTTATTTGGTCAAACATTATTCTGGATCTTTCTATAAAGGTGTTTTTGAATGAGATTTACATTTAAATTGGTGGATTTTGAGTAAAAGAATTTACCGTCCAGCATATGAGTAGGCCTTACCTAATCATTTGAAGACCTGAATGGAACAAAAGGCTAATTTCTCCAGAGCAAAAGAGAATTTTTCAACCTTGGGACCTGATAGGCAACATTGATTTTTCTTGGTTCTACAGCAGATTGCCTTTGAACTTGAACTGCAGTTCCTTCCTGAGTTCCTGAATCTCTAGCCTGTCTCCCTCTTCCATCAGATTCTGGACTGGCTAAGCCTTCACAATCATATGAGCCAATTGTTTAAATAAATCATTTTCTGTATACATACACATCTATTGGCTTTGTTCTTCTGGAAAATCCTGACTAGTACATGAGTAAATGAACAATCAAGAGTTACAACTCCAAGAGGAAAGAAGATGGTATGTATATAGTTCATCACTCAAAAGTTTTGACTAAATGACTTTATCTAGTTGGCAGCAACAGAACCAATTTTAAGAGCAAATAACCACTTTGTAGTTAGACCCTCTCATGCATGGAAATTGTGATTGATTGGCTATTCATTTCTGAGCCATCTGCTGGGGATAGTAAGGAGAGAGCAAATAGATGGCTGTTTGCCATCAGGTGGTGAATACATGCAAGGTCAAAACTAGACACTTGCCTCAGAGTTCAAATGACTCTAGCAAGACACAAAGATAGGAAATGAAGGGATACCTGCAGTTAGCAAACTTGTCAGCTGCCTTTAGCCTCTAGATGCATTTGATAGAGATATCTTATAATGTGAATTGAAATTCAGAAATTGACAGTCTCATATGTGTTTGCTTTATGTTTAATCATATGTCTGGGTCAGACAAAATCCTTTCTCTGCCAACTGAAAATTCCTGGTCAAGTTCTAGGGTGGTAAGACTCAGCAAGCTAATTTGTCTTTATTCATCCTTTATTTATTACATTAATTTACAGCTTTAGCCCATACATACTGTAAGTCTATTATTCTAGGAACTTTTCTAAGAAATGAGGCAGCAGTAGTAAACAAGTTAAATGTCTTATCTTCATGAGACCTGCATCCAGATGGAAGAAAGGTAAAAAACAATAAATAAGATGATAAAAATAATCCAGGAGTGAAAACTAAGATCACGGCATCTGCTTCCATCACTTCATAGCAAATAGATGGGGAAACAGGGGAAACAGTGGCTGACTTTATTTTTCTGGGATCCAAAATCACTGCAGATGGTGATTGCAGCCATGAAATTAAAAGACACTTACTCCTTGGAAGGAAAGTTATGACCAACCTAGACAGCATATTAAAAAGCAGAGGCAATACTTTGCCAACAAAGGTCCGTCTAATCAAGGCTATGGTTTTTCCAGTAGTCAGGTATGGATGTGAGAGTTGGACTATAAAGAAAGCTGAGCACCGAAGAATTGATGCTTTTGAACTGTGGTGTTGGAGAAGACTCTTGAGGGTCCCTTGCACTGCAAGGAGATCCAACCAGTCCATCCTAAAGAGGGTCAGTCCTGGATGTTCATTGGAGGGACTGATGTTGAAGCGGAAACTGCAATATTTTGGCCATGTGATGCAAAGAACTGACTCATTTGGAAAGACCCTGATGCTGGGAAAGATTGAGGGCAGGAGGAGAAGGGGAAGACAGAGGATGAGATGGTTGGATGGCATCACTGACTCAATGGACACCAGTTTGAGAAGGCTCTGGGAGTTGGTGTTGGACAGGGAGGCCTGACGTGCTGCGGTTCATGGAGCCACAAAGAGTCAAACACTACTGAGCGACTGAACTAGACTGAACTAAACTGCACTGATGATCTTCTATTTATTTAAAAGAGTTCTTATGGGAAAGCAATACACTTTACTACCTTCAGGTGAAAAAGATTAATCATATTTTTCAGGATGCTAGTGACTTACAAAGCAGTACAATGGTCTACTTCCTAACTCCTCCCTTACCAGTTTTATTGAGTCATTTCTGCACAAAAGAGGTATCTCCACCTCTCCATCAAGAAGAGTTTGACCTGCCCATGCATACTGCTAAGTGTAAACCATAAACAATGTGGCTATGTCAGGTTAACTCTTGCCATAACAAACAAGATCCTAAATACATAACAGATTTAAAAGAATGCAGTATATTTTTGCTTATCTAACAAGAGTGGTAGTACTGATCTGAGTTATTAAGGGACAGGTGTTCAAACTACCACACAACTGCACTCATCTCACATGCTAGCAAAGTAATGCTCAAAATTCTCCAAGCCAGGCTTCAACGGCATGTGAACTGAGAATTTCCAGATGTTCAAGCTGGATTTAGAAAAGGCAGAGGAACCAGAGATTACATTGCTAACATCTGTTGGACCATCAATAAACCAAGAGAAAACCAGAAAAACATCTACTTGCGCTTTATTGATTATGCCAAAGCCTTTGACTATATAGATCACAACAAACTATGGAAAATTATTAAAGAGATGGGAATACCAGACCACCTGACATGCCTCCTGAGAAATCTGTATACAGGTCAAGAAGCAACAGTTAGAACCTGACATGGAACAACAGACTGGTTTAAAATTGGGAAAGGAGTACGTCAAGGCTGTATATTGTCACCCTGCTTATTTAATTTATATGCAGAGTACATCATGTGAAATGCTGAGCTGGTTGAAGTATAAACTGGAATCAAGATTGCCAGGAGAAATAGCAATAATTTCAAGATATGCAGATGATAACACCATTATGGCAGAAAGCAAAGAAGAACTAAAGAGCCTCTTGTTGAAAAGGAAAGAGGAGAGTGAAAAAACTGGCTTAAAACTCAACATTCAAAAAACAAACATCATGGCATCCAGCCTGATCAATTCATGGCAAATAGATGGGGAAACAATGGAAATAGTGACAGACTTTATTTTGGGGGGTTCCAAAATCACTGAAGATGGTGACTACAGCCGTGAAATTAAAAGACACTTGCTCCTTGAAAGAAAAGTTATGACCAACCTAGACAGCATATTAAAAAGCAGAGACCTTACTTTGCCAGCAAAGGTCCTTCTAGTCAAAGCTATGGTTTTTCCAGTAGTCATGAATGGATGTGAGAGTGGACTATAAAGAAAGCTGAACACAAAAGAATTAATGCTGTTGAACTGTGGTGTTGGGGAAGAGTCCTTTGGACTGCAAGGAGATCAAACCAATCAATCTTAGAGGAAATCAGTCCTGAATATTCACTGAAAGGACCAATGCTGAAGTTGAAACTCTAATACTTTGGCCACCTGATGTGAAGAACTGACTCCTTAGAAAAGACTCCTTAGAAAAGACCTGCTGGGAAAGATTGAAGGCAGGAGGAGAAGGGGATGACAGAGGATGAGATGGTTGGATGGCATCACCAACTCGAAGGACATGAGTTTGAGAAAGCTCCGGGAGTGGGTGATAGACAGGGAAGCATTATGTGTTGCAATCAGTGGGGTTGCAAAGCATCGGACACGACTGAGAGCCTGAACTGAACCGAAGTCACTTCACCTGAGATCTTCATTGTGTCTGGCAGGTTCTTTCACTGCTGCTCACGTACTCTCTGGTTGTGGAGCGGGCTTACTTGCTTTACAGCATGTGGGATCTTAGTTCCCCGACCGGGGATTGAACCTGCATCCCCTTCACTGAAGGTGGATTCTTAACCCCTGGACCACTTCCCCTGATATCACTTTTAAAGGATGATATTTTCAAATAAGTTCAGTAAGGGCTAAACACTGAAGTATGAATTTGTTAATTTGGCTTTCTTCACCATAAGACCAAGAAGCAATACAGTTCCCAGCTTTAGAGAAAGTGAGGAAAGCTCACTTATCTATACTGTGAGAAGTTACTATAACCTTCTGTAAGCTTTATGGCTTCTGTATTTTATTTTCTATTGATATTTCATCTGATTATTGGCAAATGGTCATGTAGCAAAAACATGTTGTCTATATAAAAAATAAAGTAGATAAAAATCACCTATAATCATATTACTGTAAGGATATTTTGGTCCTTTATCTAACTGTATATTAATATGCCATACATATAAAATTAGAAGTTGGACACGACTTGGTGACTGAACAACAAACAATAATAAAATTAGAATAAGAATGTGGCATTTCATCTGAGTGTTTTTACCATAAAAAGATATCCTGACTGTAACATTTCATTATTATTAAATAATAATGTGTCTGCTGCATTTACCATACTGTTGGGTATTTAGGGAATTGCAGCACATTTTTGAACTACATAGGAATAGTAATATAATTAACATTCTAGTGCATACATCTGTGATTCCACCTGTGGTTCTTTCTTTATGACTAATCCCAGAAGGAGGCTCATAGGAGCAAAGGGTTTAAACCATGTTACAGCTCTAAACCATGTTACGGCTCTTTGTATGCACACACTGATTTCCAGAAGGGCTGTACCCACATGTGCTACCACCACTGGTTTATGAGAAAGTTCCACATCGAGAAGCGTTGCTGACCAGAATCATATGGTGATTTGATATTCACCAAATCTCATGAACAAACAACAATAATTTGCTTTCCTCATGAATCTAATCATCATTCTGAAAATTACTAGGGGATATCAATGTGTGTGTCCAGATCCCTCCAAGGGATAAAGTGATGCACAGATTTTCATGCAGACAAGGATGCTTTGATGGTAGGCTGCTGGACCACATCACCACAGTAACAGCTGTTTAATGAGTGTACATTCATTGCCTTCTTACCTACAACATCTCTTTTATTAGATAACATTTTCACTAACTCTGAAAAGTAAGGGTTAGTTAGAGATGAAAACGAAGCTTGGAGAGATGAAAGTTACGTAACTTGTTGGAGTCACACAGTTTTTTACAGCGGTATACATGTGTTTCAGTCAGTTCAGTTCAGTCGCTCATTTGTGTCTGACTCTTTGTGACCCCATGAACTGCAGCACATCAGGTCTCCCCGTCCATCACCAACTCCCGGAGTCCACCCAAACCCATGTCCATTGAGTCGGTGATGCCATCCAACCATCTCATCCTCTGTTGTCCTGGCTCCTCCAGCCCTCAATCTTTCCCAAGCATCAGGGTCTTTTCAAATGAGTCAGCGCTCTGCATCAGGTGGCCAAAGTATTGGAGTTTCAGCTTCAACATCAGTTCCTCCAATGAACACCCAGGACTGATCTCCTTTAGGATGGACTGGTTGGATCTCCTTGCAGACCAAGGGACTCTCATGAGTCTTCTCCAACACCACAGTTCAAAAGCATCAGTTCTTCGGTGCTCAGTTTTCCTTATAGTCCAACTCTCACATCCATACATGACCACTGGAAAAACCATAGCCTTGACTAGACGGATCTTTGTTTTCAAAGTAATGTCTCTGCTTTTGAATATGCTATCTAGTTTGGTCATAACTTTCCTTACAAGGAGCCAGCGTCCTTTAATTTCATGGCTGCAATCACCATCTGCAGTGATTTTGGATCCCAGAAAAATAAAGTCAGCCACTGTTTCCCATCTATTTGCCATGAAGTGATAGGACCAGATGCCATGATCTTAGTTTTCTGAATGTTGAGCTTTAAGCCAACTTTTTCACTCCCCTCTTTCACTTTCATCAAGAGGTTCTTTAGTTTTTCTTCACTTTCTGCCATAAGGGTGGTGTCATCTGCATATCTGAGGTTATTGATATTTCTCCCTGCAATCTTGATTCCAGCTTGTGCTTCTTCCAGCCCCGCGTTTCTCATTATGTACTCTGCATATAAGTTAAATAAGCATGGTGACAATATACAGCCTTGACGTACTCCTTTTCCTATTTGGAACCAGTTTGTTGTTCCATGTCCAGTTCTAACTGTTGCTTCCTGACCTGTACACAGGAGCCAGAGATCAAATTGTCAACATCCACTGGATCATTGAAAAAACAAGAGAGTTCCAGAAAAACATCTGTTACTTCTTTATTGACTATGCCAAAGCCTTTGACTGCATGGATCACAATAAACTGTGGAAAATTCTGAAAGAGATGGGAATACATGTGTTTACTCTTTAAATAAATTGTCCTTTAGTGTGTTCTATGCATTAAGCACTCTCCTGGCACCAAGGATACAGAGTGAATTTTTAAATATTCCATTTTGGCTTTTATGGAATTTATAGATTAGTGTAATCAAACTTACACCTTCCTGACTTCATTAATTGCAATGTTAACTTGTCTTTTGGATTATAATTTTTTAGGACTGAAAAAGAAGGCTTCTGGAGGTCCAGCTATGGAAATACTTCTTTCGGGAAGACACACTACATTTGTTTGCTTCCACATCTACCTCCATTATGGTGGCTGTGTTGGAGAGAGCCACATGCAAAAGGAAGCTTTTCAATCCAAACTGCAGTACTGATTTAAAATTTTTTTTAATTAAATATATACATATATATATATATACACACACACATACAAAGGTTCATAGTCATAGCTATGATTTTTCTAGTAGTCGTGTATGGATATGAGAGTTGTACCATGAAGCAGGCTGAATGCTGAAGAATTGATGCTTTTGAATTGAGATGCTGGAGAAGACTCTTGAGAGTCCCTTGGATAACAAGGAGATCATATCAGTTAATCCTAAAGGAAATCAACCCTAAATATTGGAAGAACCAATGCTAAAGCTGAAGCTGCAATATTTGGTCACCTAGTGTGAAGAACTGACTCATTGGAAAGAACTCTGATGCTGGGAGAGATTGAAGGCAAAAGGAGAAGAGGACAGCAGAGGCTGAGAAGGTTAGATAGCATCACTGACTCAATGGATATGAATTTGTTGGTGTCCCAAAAACACCAACTTTGGGACATGGTGAAGGACAGAGAAGCCTGGTGTGATGCAGTCCATGGGGTGGCAGAGTCAGACATAACTTAGTGACTGAACAACAACATATATAATTTTAGTTTGTGAGATTTGGGGAAAATTAAATGTTTTAACTTTCTTTTTTGAGAAATGATTTCCTTTAGTTCAGCAAGAACCTCTCCACCTTCTTCCTTACCACATACCCTTTAATCTGAATATGAATGGCTGGACACCAAAGTGCTTTGGGAAAAGTCCCAGATTTTAGGACAGGTTAAGTGAACTACTCCATCAACTGTTAAATAGCTAGTATTTCCTGGTGCTGTGCTGGCTGGTACATTAATCTGTTAAGACCAGCGAGTTTCCTTCAGTGCTTCTTAAACCCTTCACAATGATATGATCATAATGTGATAAATGTAGAGTGAGATTTTCTTAGCATGTAACTGCCATGCCATTTTCTGTTGATCCTACTCAGCTGCCTTAGGTAGTGTTATGAGACACGTGGCAAGGTCTGTTATAAATGTACTATGACTATTTTGCTACTACTAATATCCATACTGCTGCTAAGTCACTTCAGTCATGTCCGACTCTGTGAGACCCCATAGACGGCAGCCCACCAGGCTCCCCTGCCCCTGGGATTCTCCAGGCAAGAACACTGGAGTGGGTTGCCATTTCCTTCTCCAGTGCATGAAAGTGAAAAGTGAAAGTGAAGTCGCTCAGTCGTGCCCGACTCTTCCCGACCCCATGGACTGCAGCCTACCAGGCTCCTCCGTCCATGGGATTTTCCAGGCAAGAGTACTGGAGTGGGGTGCCATTGTCTTCTCCAAATATCCATACTAGTAAGTGAGAAACTTTTGTAATAATAATAATTAGCATGATGATGGTGATGAAGATAGCGATGATGATGATGATAAGTTAATACATTGTGTTAAATGCTTTCCCTGGATTTTCTCATGTGAATGGATAGATGCAAGCATTACCTCCATTTTACTGATGAGCAAACTGTTAGAGAGAAACTACCCACATTCTCATAATTAGAAAATAGCAGAACCTAGTCTACTGACCACAGAGTTTGAGGATTTAAGCAACTTTAGAGCTTGAATGGGTTTCTCCTGCTCTTGAAAACTAGAGTGCTCTCATAAAACCTCCCAAAAGCTGAAATGGCAGAAAACACAGAAGCAGTCACCATAAAGCAGAGATGCTCACAGACACAGTTCAAAGCTCTGGGGGCTTGATGCTGAGATGCAGAGGGTAGTTCTTGGGGGAGGGGGCTTGATGGTGCCCGTTGGTGCTTGGGCTGTGCTGCCTCTGTAGCAGCTAACTGTAAAAGGAACGCTGTATGCTATATTTCGCTTTTTGCTTTTCTACATAAAAGTGAAAATCCTCTTCAGACTTCTTTTCATTAGCAAAAAGAGAGGCTAATGTAGGTCTTTATCCCTAAAGCAGGGATACCTGTAATATAGTCTAGTGGCCTCATTTTTAAACTGAGGAGACTGAGTCTGAGGTTATAGGAATTGCCCATAAAGCACACGATGGGCTGCTGAGCCTTACCTGTGTCTGGCTTTCCTGGTGTCTAGCCTAATGTGTGGACATCACAGACACCTTCATGTCTGTTTAATAGCTGGTGCCCTTCTGTCGGGAAGCATTTAGAATCAACTAGTGAAATGCCTATGCTCCTGGGCTCTGGAGTGAGATAGAACTGCACGGAACCTCTCTTCTACTTAAAACCTGCAGAGCTTCACACAAACATTTCCTCGAAGTCCCCTGTTCTCCTCTGTCACATGGGGATAACTATTGATACTAGAGGGCTGCTGTGAGGATTAATAAGATAATTCCACATTATGTTCCTATCTTAGAACTCTTCTTTGCACATCATATTTGATGTGAGCTGTCAGTACAATTGGAGAAGGCACTGGCTACCCACTCCAGTACTCTTGCCTGGAAACTCCCATGGACAGAGGAGCCTGGTGGGCTGCAGTCCATGGGGTCGCGAAGACTCGGGCATGACTGAGAGACTTCAATTTCACTTTTCACTTTCATGCATTGGAGAAGGAAATGGCAACCCACTCCAGTGTTCTTGCCTGGAGAATCCCAGGGACAGGGGAGCCTGGTGGGCTGCCGTCCACGGGGTCGCACAGAGTCGGACATGACTGATGCGACTTAGCAGCAGCAGCAGCAGCAGTCAGTACAATATTAACAACCTGGAATTTGGTAACCAGAACACCATTATACAAACAGTGACTGTAACCTCAGCATGGCTATCCTAGGGTTAAATGATATCCACCAAAGCAGTTGAACCCAGTAGAGTGCTGGGCTGATATAATGCAATGAGCCTACAAAGCAGGTATGAGTTATGCCTCCCTGTCTAGCTTTATAAATTGAATCTGCTCTCTCTAATATCATCAGAGTTTACCCTCAAAGACAGGGGAACACTGCAATTGTAAATGACAGCTGAGAAGAATAAAAGGCCACATACTGGAAGTAAATGTCAGAGGAAACTCAAGAGCCTTTTATTCATTAAAGTTTTCCCTACTAATGTTTAGGGGTGTACATTAGAAATACAGTAATCCATGAAAAGCTTTGGGAATGGGGCTTTGCAGAGAGATCCATGTATGCATAGGAAAGTGCTAAAGAAATTATTTTTTAAGGCCATCTATGGGGCCGGTGGCTCAGATGGTAAAGCGTCTGCCTATAATGCAGGAGACCCGGGTTCAGTCCCTGGGTTGGGAAGATCTCCCGGAGAAGGAAATGGCAACCCACTCCAGTACTTGCCTGGAAAATCCCATGGATGGAGGAGCCTGGTAGGCTACAGTCCATGGGGTCGCAGAGTCGGACACGACTGAGCGACTTCACTTCATTTCACGGGGTTGCACAGAGTAGGACATGACTGAAGTGACTCAGCAGCAGCAGCAGCAGCAGCGAGTCCTTATACTTTTATCTCTTCAGAAAGTCTTTTAGCATTTCCTTGAAGGTTGTCAGAACTCTGATGGAATTCTCTAGAAATGGTTGTAGTGATATGCAAATCAGATGTATTATGTAGCTAATATTTGTCCACTTGCTGGCTGAAATCTCCTCTTCCCATAAATCATTGTGGATCCAAAAAGAAGAATTAATACAAAAATATCATGGGAAAAAATAAAAACTAAAAGTCCTTGTGAAATAAATAATTCCTTGGGGAGCCTTTGATGTCACATCTTTTAAGCATCTGTGGTTTTTCATCAACCCTCTCATCTACTCCTGTTGCCAAAGAAGGCATCCATGTGCTTAACTTGAAAAGCTTGGGTTTCTACAAATAGGAATGTCATGGCATCCATGTTTTGTCCAAAGACTATTCTTTCAGGTATTCTTTCTGGCAAAGGAAGTGGATGACACCTCTTTAATAAGTAGCACAGCATACTATGGACAAAACAAACACTGGACACTGGGCTTTGGGTCCAGGGAAGAAACAAGGGTGATTAAGATCACTCCCCCAAATAAGTAGAGCATCTCATCCTTCTAGCAAGAACTGATAACAAGCAAGTTGACAATTCTCAAAGGAAGTTATCTTCTTAAGCAGTAAAATTGTCAGAAATCACACTTCAAGTGAGCCAGCTATGAGTTCATAAGGAGAGACCAGAATGCATCTAGAACACTTAGAAGAACATGTGGAAATAACCCATGAGATACACATAAAGGCAACCAATGGACTGAACAAGGCAAGAACAGGTGTCTATACGGCTATTTATCAACAATGTCTCCCTGCTTCCAAACCCATGGGAAAAGTATATTTCATGGTCCTTAATGGTTTGCTGGGAGCAAATAACAAACTACCCAATGAATGGAAAGCAGAAGGGAAACTCTAATACTGTGATTTGTAAGGAGAAATATATGTTTCTTCTGAATCTCCATTTCTAGCACAGAGTTCCTAAAACTATGAGAGATAAAGGTATCTCTTGTGATGTTAATAAGGTAATTGTTGGATCTCATGCAAGATCCTCTTGATGAAACTGAAAGAGGAGAGTGAAAAAGTTGGCTTAAAGCTCAACATTCAGAAAACGAAGATCATGGCATCTGGTCCCATCAGTTCAGTGCAGTTCAGTTCAGTTGCTCAGTTGTGTCCGACTCTTTGTGACCCCATGAATCACAGCACGCCAGGCCTCCCTGTCCATCACCATCTCCCGGAGTTCACTCAGACTCATGTCCATCGAGTCAGTGATGCCATCCAGCCATCTCATCCTCGGTCGTCCCCTTTTCCTCCTGCCCCCAATCCCTCCCAGCATCAGTCTTTTCCAATGAGTCAACTCTTCGCGTGAGGTGGCCAAAGTACTGGAGTTTCAGCTTTAGCATCATTCCTTCCAAAGAAATCCCAGGGCTGATCTCCTTCAGAATGGACTGGTTGGATCTCCTTGCAGTCCAAGGGACTCTCAAGAGTCTTCTCCAACACCACAGTTCAAAAGCATCAATTCTTCGGTGCTCAGCTTTCTTCACAGTCCAACTCTGACATCCATACATGACCACAGGAAAAACCATACCCTTGACTAGACGGACCTTAGTTGGCAAAGTAATGTCTCTGCTTTTGAATATGCTATCTAGGTTGGTCATAACTTTTCTTCCAAGGAGTAAGCATCTTTTAATTCCATGGTTGCAATCACCATCTTCAGTGATTACTTTATGGCAAATAGATGGGGAAAGGGTGGCAGACATTATTTTTGGGGGCTCCAAAAATCACTGCGAATGGTGACTGTAGCCATGAAATTAAAAGACACTCCTTGGAAGGAAAGTTATGACTAACCTAAACAGCATATTAAAAAGCAGAGACATTACTTTGCTAATAAAGGTCCGACTAATCAAGGCTATGGTTTTTCCAGTAGTCATGTGTGGATGTGAGAGTTGGACTATAAAGAAAGCTGAGCACTGAAGAATTGATGCCTTTGAACTGTGGAGTTGGAGAAGACTCTTGAGAGTCCCTTGGACTGCAAAGAGATCCAATTAGTCCATCCTAAAGGAAATCAGTCCTAACTATTCATTGGAAGGACTGATGTTGAAGCTGAAACTCCAGTACTTTGGCCACCTGATGTGAAGAACTGACTCATTTGAAAAGACCCTGATGCTGGGAAAGACTGAAGGCAGGAGAAGAAGGGGACAACAGAGGATGAGATGGTTGGATGGCATCACCAACTCAATGGGCATGAGTTTGGGTAAACTCCAGGAGTTGGTGATAGACAGGGAGGCCTGGGGTGCTGCAGTCCATGGGGTCGCAAAGAGTTGGACATGACCGAGCGACTGAACTGAACTGAACCGTTCTGATGCAAGGATGGGGATAGTTGTCAGGGGAGCCAACCAGGTAGTTAGAGGGTTAGAATTTTCAATCCCAGTCCTCTGACCTCCAGGCAGGGGAGAGGAGCTGGAAGTTCAGTTCAATCATCAGTGGATAATAATTTAATCAACCATGCCTATACCATGAAGCCCCAAAAGGATAAGTTCAGAGAACAACTTCAGTGTTGGTGAACACATTGAGATCTGGAAATAGTGGCAAGGTAAAGATATATTTAAAATTCATCTGAGGACTTAATGTGCATGTAATATGTATATGTATATATTTGTTATAACATAAGTGAATGACAAATCTAGACAGTGTGTTGGAAAGCAGAGACATTACTCTGCCAGCAAAAGTCTGTATAATCAAGGCCATGGTTTTCTCAGTGGTCATGTATGGTTGTGAGAGCTAGACCATAAAGAAGACAGAGAGACAAAGAATCGATGCCTTCGAACTATGGTGCTGGAGAAGACTCCCGATAGTCCCTTGGATAACCAGTCAATCTTAAGGGAAATCAACCCTGAATACTCATTGGAAGGATTGATGCTGAAGCTGAAATTCCAGTATTTTGTTCATTTGATGCAAACAGCTAACCCACTGGAAAAATTCCTGATGCTGGGAAGGATTGAGGGCAGAAGAAGAAGGTGTCAGAGGATGAGATGGCTGGATGGCATCACCGATGCAATGGACACGAACCTGGGCAAACTTCGGGAGATGGGAGGGACAGAGAACACTGGGGTGCTGCAGTCCATGGGGTCGCAAAGAGTTGGACACAAATGGGTGACTGAACAGAAACATGAAATGCTTATTTTGAGTATGAATCCAACTGCTTACTAATTGTTTACTATATTACAATGTGACTGGAGTGCCCCCAGATCAGATTTAAGATCTCTTTATACAGGATGCTTAAGCAAATTGTATTGTTTGATTGCGTTATATGCTATAGCTATATCATTATTGTTTGCATATATTTAAATTTAGGAAAGTGACTTTTATCTTCTTAGTTTTCAAGATATGAGCATATCAAACTACTTATAGTATGATTATATCATAACCAAGATAATGTTTTATCCTTTGAGATTCAAAAATATTTCCCATTCATTAGTTGATTAAATTGTGAAAATAAAACACCCCGCTACCTCCAGTAAGGATGACTTGAAAGATAAATGATGTGAATTTAGTGATACAATAAAGATGATAGATGGAGAGTCTGATTCTCAGAGACATATAATTGGGGAGCCTGATTGTCTTCACCTATTATTCCACGCTGTTTAATATGTAATCCAATTGGAAAAGCATAGACTTTTGTAAATTAAAATTTCCACTCTCCAGTTCTCTGGTTTGAAACTGGGGTGGCTTTGAAAAGTTACTCTCTTAGTTGCCTGACAATTTAAAGATACCTCCATATTCTACACTAGTAGGAGAATTTTCAAAATTTACATGGTGCCATGCCGTGAACTTGTATTACTCTTATCACTAGGTTCTGTTTGTGGACTGCTCTGCTCCATTTAGAGTTGGTAAATACCTCAAAAGCAGGGACTGATTCTTATAGAGCCCAGCATTTTTTTCCAACAGAGTATTAAAAACATCTATCCTGAATGGATATACACTCAAACAATTGCTGGCTTTTAAAAGATTAGAAAATAAACTTGCTCTGGCAGTTTGTGCTGTGTTGTTCACGGTCACCACTCTCTCTTAAACACATCTCTGTCCTTGGACTTTCGAGAGCCAAATCTTGGCTCCACTTCCCAACCCTTGTGACCATGTATCATAATTACAATAACAGAAATTAAGGGGAGACCACCAGGGTCAAACGAAAACATTTCTTAGTTCAATACAAATTTTAAACACCTTACTGTATTTAACAATTAGATTGTTAAAACTCATTTTAAAATAATAGGATTAGCCCTTCAGTTTTCAGAGTATACAAACTGATCACTAAGAAGTAAAACTAACTTTACTTCTAAATTGCTAAAACCAATTTAAATTTAAAATTTTTGTTCTCATATTTCCAGGTGTTTGAACACCTAGTGAGTCATTTATTCTCTTTTAGTCTGTTTCATTTGTAAAATAATCTTTAAGAAATACTGATATCACAGGGAAATAAAACAAATGAAAATTAAAACAGATAATGTATGAAAAGAAAAAAAAAACTGGATACAACCAATATGTTTGGTATTTTGCTGCTTCCAAAGTTTGCATTAAGAACCTTCTGCATTCCCTGAACATACTCCTTGGAGCTCAAGTGATTAAATATGAATTTCAGATTGGAAAAAAAAAAGTGGAGAAAGACTTTCCTATGTAATACTGGAAAAGAGATGAGTACTGGGTGATATTCAAGATTCAACTCAGCTGCTTAAGTATGGAGATGCAGGCAAATTCTCAGCCCCAGAAGGTTGCACCATTACCACGATGAAGGAGAAATACAAGTTATGAGGCACATTTTCTCCTCAGCTCTGGCTCCATTCTTTGTTTGGAAGCAACAAATATGTGAGCTATACAGCCAAAACAGAAAACCCTAAAAACCAAAAACTAGGCTCAAGTTTCAGCTGTACTAACAAAGAAGTCATTGAAATGTCCCAACACTGTGTGTCTCAATCTATAAAATGTGAAAAGTAATAGCATCTTATAGTGAAGAAATGCTAACTCATTGATATTATGTATATAAAGATCCTAGCACTATTCTAAAAAATTGACAAATGTTGATTTCTTTTAACATTCTCTTTGCAGGTCACTTAGGTTGACTCTGCAAAATGAAGGTCCCCAAACTTTGCAGGAAAAGGCCTCCCAGCATGTAGGGAAGCTAAATAAATATGTTATGTTATGTTATGTATTTATTTAGCTGTGCCAGGGCTTAGTTGTGGCACATGGGATTTTAGTTGCTACGGATGGGATCTAGTTCCCTGACCAGAGATCAAACCGGGCCTTCTGCATAAGGAGCATAGAGTCTTAGCCACTGGCCCACCAGGGGAGTCCCCTAGTTATTTGATACAAAAAGGGAGGGTGAAACTGTTAGTCACTCAGTTGTGTCTGACTCTGTGACCCCATGGACTGTAGCCCGCCAGGCTCCTCTGTCCATGGAATTCTCCAGGCAAGAACACTGGAGTGGGCAGCCACTCCCTTCTCCAGGAGATCTTCCCGAGCTTGGGATTGAACTGGGGTCTCCTGCATGGCAGGAAGATTCTTTCCCTTCTGAGTCACCAGGGAAAGCCTAGAGTCTTTGAAAAAGGATTTTCCCAACTTTATGAAAAAGAGGGTTCATTTAGTTGACTCACTGTGTCAATTACAACACAGTTAAATTCTACAGGTACTCAAAACCATTTGAGGAAAGAAAGACCAAAGTGCCCAGAAAGCTGGCATGTGTATCAGTTTTCTATTGCTGTATAACAATACCAGAAACTTGGTACTTATAACAACACAGACTTATTACCTCACAGCTCTGTAGGCAAAGTCTATCATGGTTTGGCTGTATTCTCCACAGGGATTCACATTCAAATGTCGCCTGACTCTGGTTCTCATCTGGATCTCACAATCTTTTTCTAAGCTCATTCAGCTGGTTGGCAGAATTTAGCTTCTTTTGGTTGTTAAGACTGAAGTCCTTGTTATCTTGCAGGCTATTAGCCCATGTGGCCTCTGTTCACTTTCCTTTCACGTGTGTGTGTTAGTTACTTAGTCATCTCTGACTCTTTGTGAACCCATGGACTGTAGCCTGCCAAGTTTCACGGGATTCTCCAGGCAAGAATACTGGAGTGGGTTGCCAAGCCCTCCCCCAGGGGGTCTTCCCAACCCAGGGACTGAAATTTGGTCTTCTGCATTGCAGGCAGATTCCTTACCATCTGAGCCATGAGGGAAGCCCTTTTCTTTTCACATAAGTTCCTGCATCTTCAGGTCATTAAATGCGTGTTAAGTCCTCACACTCTGATTCTCTCTACTTCTCCTATAATTTAAAGGGCTCATGTGAAGAGATCAAACCCAAGAGTGTCTCTGTATTTTAAGTTCAACTGAGTTGGAGCTTTAATTACATCTGCAAAATCGCCCCCATGGCAATATCCGGATTGGTATTTGGCTGAATAACCAGGAGACAGGACTCTTGGCTGGGTTATCTTAGATCTCTGCCTACCGTGCCTGCTTTATCTCAGTATGGGTTGACTTTGGTTTTCTTAGCAGTTTCTGTTTAACAATCTTTTTAATAGTTACATTCACTGTAAATCAAACAATAGAAGCTCTTCAGATTTGTACAAATAGTGTACTATTTTGACCGCAGCTAGCAACCATACTACTTGGAGCCTTAGTCTAGCTAGATTTGGAAGGAATGTCTCCTGTCAGGGCTGTGCTCAGCAGTGTCCAGGACAAGGGAAGACTGCAAATCCGCATGTCCTTGTTACGAATGCTAAGAACAGGATCCCATATGCAGCGTTACGCCCTGTCCTTACTCGTTTCTGCTCTATATCACCAAGGTCATTATGCACATTTTATGAATGGATCAAATCACTTTCAAATTGGCATGCCATCAGCTTAATGATACTAGGGAAAGAACTGAATTAAAATATTTACTTAAAAGAATCCTGTAATTTTTCAATCAGAGAGAGTAAAACACTGAGACAATGATGTACATGTTCAGACAACAACACCATTGTAAGAGAAAACATTTCCTGGAGCTTTGCAATAATTGTGTTCTCTCTCAGGCTAATTTTCCCACCTGCAAAACTGCCTAGATTCTGGCTCCTTGATAACTTCATTGTGCCTGTCATCTCTTGGCTTCGTATGTGAGAATATTTATTTTCTTCATTTTGTAGGCCCTTTTTATTTATTGGTTTTCAGTTCTTTATAGTTAAAGGCACTTTAACATAAGCAATAACCTCTTGTCATTTTACTACATCTCTCTATAGATTGGGAAAATGAAAGTGAGTTCTCTTTACTGCTTGCTGACAAATATGATGGACATTCTACTCTACCCAAAACAAACTAGGGATTACAGTGATGTGTGTGTGTGTGTGTAGTTGATTTGATTTGTCTAGGTCCAGATGTTGCAAAAACCCATTCTAAGGTATATCTAAAGAAGCTGTGAAAGACTGTAGAGGTTGGAGGGTTAACAAAAGGGATGTTTAATGATCACCCGTGGTCTGCTGAGCCTGGTCTTGATACATGTCATCATTAAATCCTGATAACAAGCAGAGGAGGTAGATATTTTCTCACATGATACAAAAGAAATGAGCAGTCAGAGGAGTTTAAGAAAGTTCCCCAAGATCACACAGATATTAAGCAGTAGTAGAGATCTGAACCTGAGTTTGACTATAAAGCTTTATACCTTACAAAGCTGTCATTGTGAAAGGCAAGTGTAACTATAGAAAAGAAAAACAAACCAAGAGAGCTAATTATCCTAATTTTTTTATCCCTATTAATTCACCAAGAAATCATTAATCATTGATTCAACAAATATTTCTAAATCACCAAGAACAATTATCATATTAAGTGAAAAAAGTCAAAGACAAATACGTGATTTGCCTTATATGCAGAATCTTAAAGAAAACGGATACAAATGAAGTTATGTACAAAACAGAAGCAGACCCACAGACTTAGAAAATGAACTAATTGGGGGGTGGGGAGGGATAGTTGGGGAGTTTGGAACTGACACAATACCATACTGCTATATTTAAAATGGATAACCAGCAAGGACCTATGACAGTGCACAGGGCACTCTGCTCAATACTCTGTAACAATCTAAATGGGAAAATAATTTGAAGAAGAATAGCTACATGTGTATGTATAACTGAATCACTTTGCGGTACCCTTGAAATTAGCGTTGTTAATTAATTGATTCTACAATTGCTACTACAAAATAATTTTTTTTAAACAAAGGGAGCCATTAGCCAGAGTCTCAAAAGCTTCCTGAGAGGAGAGTGTGTCGACCCACACTGCTTCTAGGCTTTCAAGGCTGGCATGGTGGCCCCTGAGACCCCTCGCCTGGTTACTGTCAGTCACAGCACTCATCACAGGGTCCTCTGGACCAGCTCAGAGAGGAGCCGGGTGAGCAGCCTTTCTCCGTGTATTTTATTACAGTGTTTAGGCACGAGGGGGCAGCAGTGTCCTCCAGGATCGCTGGAAACTCCATCTCTAGTCCGTAACACTTTGCTGGCTCTTTCCACAAGCTTGGTGCAAGTCTGGTTAGATTTCTTTCCAGAAAGCTATTTTCTCTTTATGAAAGGTGACAGGAGAGCTCCTGTTCCCAAATCAGGTAGAAACAAAATTAACTATTTCAGGGAAAAGTTCCCAGAGAACTCTGGGAGTTGGTGATGGACAGGGAGGCCTGGCGTGCTGCAGTCCACGGGGTCTCAAAGAGTCAGACACGACTGAGTGACTGAACTGAAGTGAAGTCAGCCTAAAATTGCAATCTCTTTTTTAGCAGTTGGGCCACTCTTAATTTTAGTCATCAAAAATTTGTAGATTGTAGGTCTAAGTAAACAAGTAAGCAAACAAGACAACTACAAAAATTCTCAAATTTGAGTCTGAAAGGCTTATAAATTTGCGTCTAAGTGTACATGGGCTCTGCTTACGTGGCTATTTATTGGGGGAAAGTTTTAAATCCTCCATAAAACATGAATAATAATAATAATACCTATCTTGAGGTTATTATAAGTTTTAAAAGTATAACCTATATACAGTGTTTAGTGTGATATCTGGCATTAATTATGATGGGGATTATTTCTGTATTGGTAGGAATATTCATTATGAACCTTTTCAGTTTTCATTGCTTTTTCACTTAATCAAGGATATTAAATTTATCTTATCTTATTATATGCCATCTGCTATTTATCTCAAAGGTATCTTATAATCCCTAACCAATCTTTCATTTTCTTAGTTGCTCTAAGATACAGCTTTTGAAATTTGATGTCCCTAGCCTAAAATTCACTCATATCACTTACTAGCTGTGGGAGTTTGAGTAAATTACTTAAAAGTTTTCCCATCCTTCATTTATTCATCACATATATTTGAAAATATAGTATACATCAGAGAGTGTAGTAAATGTTGGGGATAAAACAATAAAAAAGACACATGAAGGCCCCCATGGGGAGTTTACAGTCTGTTAGAAAAGGCACACAGAAAGCCAAGAGCTGAACAGATAATCATCTGGGATTGTGCTAAATGCTACGAAGGAAGTACAGGAAGACCTACTTGAGGAAGCCCCACTTTTCCGCCGGGGTAGACGCCAAGGACACTTTGCATAGCCTGGGACATGTTCGAGGACTGCCGTGATGACAGGTGAGCCAGAAGTGACAGTCTCAGGCAGTTAGTTCATTCAAGGCCTGCTAGATGTGTTAAGGATCTAGGTCTTTGCCATTCATGTGATCGGGATAATATGCCGGTTTACAGACTCTGAAGAGAATTAACATAATTTATATACAATGCCCAGCAAAAGTCCCAATTATATTCTACATAATCAGTATTGCTGTTTTTTTTTTCTTGTCCAACCAGAGCTGAATTTCTGACTCAGCTATAGTATCTATTCAACACATAATTATTTAGCATCTGATCTGTACGAAGCTATCTGCTGCAAGCTGAACAAACAGAAGAGGGAAAAGAGACACGGTCTTGTCCTTGCCCCAGGTCTTTCCACTGGTTAGGTATTACGTTCCTTGTGTTATGTGACTTTATTTCAGCTGAACAAGAGTTTCAACATAACTGAGACACGAAATCTCTTGCTCTCATCTCCTGATACTTTGCTGTGGATTACAGTGTAAATAACTCAAGATTATTCATTGTAAGTAGGAATTACTCCTATGCCTTCCTTCACTTTAGCTAATGATTAATAATAATGATGATAATTTCTAGACTTCCCCAGTGGTCCAGTGGTTAAGATTCTGACTTCCAGTGCAGGGAGTGTGGGTTTGATCCATGGTTGGGGAACTAAGATCCCACATACTGTGCAGTACAGCCCCAAAAAGATGATAATTTCACAGTGCATATTTGTACATGGTGCAATTGATTAGGTTGGATCTATATACCATTGAAAGGGCTAACATGGCCTCTGTGATATATTTGAGGCGCTAGCATGCTTCTGGAGGGCTGGAACACTAGCATGCTGTTAGATGTAGCTAATGCCTAAGTGGCTTTGTTTACCCTAAAACTGAAGTAGTCTAACTCTTACTCTTCTCTGCTTACTTGTTTTAATATATTTAGTGCATACATATTCATTTATTTAACATATAAAAATTTTGGCTTCTCAAAAATGTTCCAGATGTAGAAAAGAACCATCAAACCATCAAATCGCAAAACTCTACCACTTTTACTCTTCATTTGTATCTACACTCTTTCATTTTTAGAGCTCAAAGATATTTAAGACATTTATTTGCAAATATGGCGAAACCATTATTCCAGTCAGCAAGAGATCCACTTCAAAATTCATGTTATATAAGTTTGTGAAAATTTTTATTCTCTCTAGTGAAGCATAAAGTCACAGGCTTTATGTTCTTGCCACATACTGAAGAAAAAACAATGCATATTTTTTTCAGCATCTCACAGATATTTTAATTTTCTGGTTCATCAGCCTTAGGGCTTCCCAGAAAGAGATTAATGCTTGAGTTTCATTATGATAACTTTACCTCATGTTTTTTGTTATTTTTGTTGAGAAATAAGAAGTCTCGAGGGCTTCCCAGGTGGATCAGATGTGACAGAATCTGCCTGCAATGCAGGAAATGTGGGTTTGAACCATGGGTTGGGAAGATTCCCCTGGAGGAGGAGATGGTAACCACTCCAGTATTCTTGCCTGGAAAATCCCGTGGACAAAGGAACCTGGCAGGCTCCATGGGGTCACAAAGAGTCAGACATGACTGAGCCGTGGAGCATGGGGAGTCTCGAATGGTCTGGCCTGATACAACCTTTTGAAAACATTCCTGAAATCATTTGCATATTTTAAGGGTGAAAGAGACTTAAGTTTAGAGGATACAGAGAAGCAGCCAGAAGAGAGAGGATCAGGAGAAATTACAGATACAGACAAAGAGGGAGCAAGATATCAGAGGGAATGGGATTAATAACACAGGGAAAATAGAACATCCTTTTCTTTTGTACTGGAAAGAGTAAACCAGTAAATAAATCTGAATCACGTGCCAACGGTTCTCTAGACCCTGAGCTAGGAATTGAGGATGGGTGGTGATTGATAAAGACAGACAAAATACCTCAGTTCATAGCTCTCTGTGGGAGAAAAGATATTTCTGTAGATGCATTGATTGATGCAATCAGGAGAGCTTTACAGGATGTGAAGGTATATAACTGAAGTTAAAGGTAGATGAAGAGATATCTCGGGCTTCCTTGGTGGTTAGGATGGTAAAAAATCTGCCTGTAATGTGGGAGACCTGGATTTGATCCCTGGGTTAGGAAGATCCCCTGGAGGAGGTCATGGCAACCCACTCCAGTATTCTTGCCTGGAGAATCCCCATGGACAGAGGAGCCTGGTGGGCTACAGTCCACGGGGTCACAAAGAGTTGGACATGACTGAGCAACTAAGCACAGCACACAGAAGAGATATCAGATCATGGAAAAATAATGAGACTGTCAACTTGTGTGTGAAAATTCTAAATAAGCAGTGACAATTAGGCAAGCAGTCAGTGAGTGAGGAGAGATTATTGGTTGATCCCTGAGTTGGCTTTATGCCAAACAGGTATTGAAATAGGCTATAGGTGAAAAATCTACCCCCTCCCCTACCCAGCCCTGCTGAAGACTCTAATCCCTGGAAACTGCAAATATCACCTTATATTTTGCAGATGTAGTTAATTTAAGAATCTTGAGATAGAGAGATTGTCCTGTATTACCCAGGTGGGTCCTAAATGCCATTACAAGTGTCCTCTAAAAGAGAGGCAGAGAGATTTGATACACACATAAGGGAGGAGGCAATGTGAAGAAGAAGCAGAGAGAGCTTTGAAGATGCTGGTCTTAAAAATCGAATGGTGCAGTCACAATCCAAGGAATGCTGGCCCCATCCAGAAACCGGAAGGAGCAAGCAGGATATTTTCTCCCAGAGCCTTTGGAGAAAGAACAGCCCTGCCAAGACTATGATTTTGGCTCAGTGTTACTGATTTCATAACTGTTGCCCTCAGTCCGTGAGATAAAAATGTCTATTGTTTTAAGTCACACATGTTATGGTGTTTTGTTACAACAACTCTAGGAAACTGATATAGTATGATTATAGAGCAAAAGACAAACGGTAAAGGAGTAGGGATGCTCAAGAGGTGTACTGAATGATGGATGCCAGACAGTCTAAATAATATGAAACTGGGGAGACCACACAGGAGCTGGTAGTAACAAAGCTCTGGTTTGCAAAGTCAACGTGCTGGATGTACTAGGCGATAGGGCTCAAGACAATTGAATAGATGGAAAGTTGTCAAAATGACAAAACTAAAGATTTCAAGAGCTGCACATTTTCAGGTAAAGCTCAAGCTGTACCCATCAAAGTGAAAAGTGGAATGGAAAAGAAAATAATGGTGTTTAAAAAGTCAAAAAAATACTGAAGCTCAGGTGGGTGCCTGTTAAGTCAGTGTATCAAGAAGATTTTAAATTCAGAGATCAAAATCTTGAATGAGTATGATAACAATGATTCTGAAAGTGTTAGCATGGATACCCCGACTTTGGCTTCCCGTGGTTCTGTTCTATCCTACTGTCTTACTTGCTTTAAGTAGTGTCAATTCCCCATTTCATATCTTGCAGGTGGGGCTGTCTGTCTCAGTACATACCTTTCTCCCTGGCTACAGGGCCAGCTCATTGTTGCAAGCTTGTCCGAGAAAAATTCTCCATCCCCTGAGTCACAGTGATTAGTTCAGGTATGTCATGGGACCAAAGTCGGATCCTTCCTTATCAGGACTAGCAGAGAGCAGAGAAGAGACAGAATCCTAACAATATTATTAGAGCCTTGATCCAGCTTGCCTGATGCTATAATTATTTGCCTATTCCAGTTATGTGATCCAACCAGAACTTTTAAAATTTTAATTTAAGATACTTTAGACTGTACCTTAAGGATAAGAAATTATTGAATAAGGCAAGAAAAGGAAATACAGATTGGAAAGGAAGGCATAAAATTATCTTTGTTCTCACATGACATGCTCATCTACGTACTAAAACTGAAAGAAATCAACCAAAAAATTCCTGGCACTAACAAACAATTAGTTCCAAAGTTGCAGGATGTGAGGTTAATATTTGAAAGTCAATTACTTTTCTATATGCCAAAGATGAAAAAGTGAAGACTGAAATTAAAAAAATGATGTCATTCACATTGGCACCCTTGAAATGAAATATTTAGGTATAAATCTAGCAAAATACATATAATTTCTAAATGAGGGAAAATGTAAAACTCTGATGAATACAATCAAAAACAGTGAAACAAATGGAGAGACATTCCTTGTTTGTGGATAGAAAAATTCAATATTGTCAACATGTCAGTTTTTTTCCAACTCAGTCCACAGATTGAATGCAACCCCAATCAAAATCCCAGCGAAGTTATGTTATGAATATTGACAAGCTTATTCTAAAGTTAATGTAGAAAGGCAAAGGACCCAGAATAGCCAATAGGAAGGAGAGGAACAAGGAAGGAGACTGATGCCATCCTACCTCAAGACCTAGTTTGGAGCTACAGTAATCAGATGAGTGTTGTGTTGGTGAAAGAATAGACAAATAGACCAATGGAACAGAACAGTAAACCCTAAAATAGGCCCACATAATATAGTCAACTGATCTTTGACAAGGAGCAAGGGAAATAAAATAGAGTGAAAATAGTCACTTTAGCAAATGGGACTATAACAACTTGACATACAAAGGCCAAAAAAAGAAAAGAAAAGAAAAAAGAATCTAGACACAGATGCTAAATCTTTCAAAAAACTAGCTCAAAACAGGTCATAGACCCAAATGTAAAACATAAAATTGTAGAACTCCCAGAAAAAGTAGACAAAACCCTAAATGACCTTAGATATGGTGACATCCTTTTAAGTACAATGCCAAAGACAAGAAATATTGCATAAGAAATATAAGAAATATTTGATAAGCATACACAACTGGTCAGTCTTTTATAGCTCACTTTCACTGCTCCTTTCTCTTTTGTGGCATTTTATGAGAACTATTTCTTGCTTACTTATGTTTATGTATTTGAATTTATCCCTACTTGTGTTTTTATGAAATTAAAAGACACTTCTTCCTTGAAAGGAAAGCTATGATAAACCTAGACAGCATATTAAAAAGCAAAGAAATCACTTTGCTGACAAGGTTCATATAGTCAAAGCTATGGATTTTTCAGTAGTCATGTATGGATGTGAAAGTTGGACCATAAGGAAGGTTGAACAGTGAAGAATTGATGCTTTTGAATTGTGGTGCTGGAGAAGACTCTTGAGAGTCCCTTGGACTGCAAGGAGATCCAACCAGTCAACCTTAAAGGAAACCAACCCTGAATATTCTTTGGAAGGACTGATGCTGAGGCTGAAGCTCCAATACTTTGGCCACTTGATGTGAAGAGCTGACTCACTGGAAAAGACCCCGATGCTGGGAAAGATTGAGGGCAGGAGAAGAAGGTGGGTAACAGAGGATGAGATGGTTGGATGGCATCACTGGCTCAATAGACATGAGTGTGAACAAACTCCAGGAGATAGTGAAGGACAGGGAAGCCTGGCATTCTGCAGTTCATGAAGTGGCAAAGAGTCAGATATGACTGAGTGACAGAACCACAACAATGTGGAAACAGTAAAATGACCCATGATTGTCAGAGGTGAGGGTGGAAGGTGGATAAACAGGCAGAGTACAGAGAAATTCTAGGGCAGTGAATATACACCATATGATATACTGGTGGATATTTTATTATACATTTGATCAAACCCATAGAATATATAATACCAAAAGTGAATCTTCAAATAAGCAATGGACTTTGAGTGATTATGATGTGTCAATGTAAGTTCATCCTTGGTAACAAACGTACCATTCTTGTGAATGATGCTGAGAATGGAAGAGGCTGTGCATTTGTGGGCTTTGGATTTATGGGGGATCTCTGTATTTTCCTTTAAATTTTGTTCTGAATCTTAAACTGCTCTAAACAAATTTGATCTTAGAAACTACCCAGAATTAGTTTTCATTACACATACTCCACAATAACCTAATCTATAACACGATGTCATTTTTCTCCCTGCTTTTTGTTCTTTATAGGAATAAATGTAGCCCCTTCTTTCTCTTGTTGATGTGTTTTGGTGCTTCCAGAGATAACAGTCGAATGAGGAAGAGCACATATATTTCTCAGTTATTATTTCAATCTCTAACCCCAGGCACAAGAAATTGTGTATTAGTTTATTTCATGAACTTTGTTTTCACTAACAGAGGATTTGAGCTTCAGAGAATTATTTCAAAACCCAGTAGGATGCTGAGACAATGCAAAAAACTATACAATGAAACAAAACAAATTAATCTAAAAGAACATTTGAAATTTTAAGAAATTCCAATATCACAGCTGTTCTTATTCATTCAAATCTATTCAACAAATATCTATTAAACCCCTACTGTAAGTCAGACACATATAAATGAGTAAGATGAACAATTTGAGTTGACTTCTTACTGTGACCTCATATGAACTTCTTCGAGGAGCAAAATGTGGTAGAACACTGAACTAGATGTTCTAGGTCTACCATGAATTAGACAGAGAGAAACATCGTGAGTCAGTATGAGAATATTTTGAAGATTATATGAAAATAAGATTTGGTAAGAATTCCTGTTCAGAATTTGCAGTTCCATGCATTATCTGCTAATTAAGAGCCTGAGTGTTATTATTCGGAAACCATAAAGGATCTATTCCATTAACACTTTTTTTTTTTTTGAGTCTCTATGATTTATCTGACATTGAACTGGGCACTGGGGGAATACAGTTGTGAAAAAGATGGGTCCAGCTCTTGTTCCTTGCTCTGTTGTGCGTTTCTGGGTACCTGCCAAGGCATCATCATTATAGTTATTATCCACTTCACTCTTGACATTTAGTAGGTGATAAAACTCACATTCAAACACCAGAGTCCTCAAACAGTACAAAGATCTCTCTCTTAAATGTTTTCATTATTTTTATTTCAGTCATCCCAAAATAGAATTCTTAATTCCTGTCCAATTTGATATCTGAATAACTGATAATTATTCCCAGAACATTAGTTTGCTTGAGTTAGAAAGGCTCATTGTGTTCAAGTGTCTCATTTTTAAGCTGGGTAACTTGAGACAAGGGATGCTAGGTGATCTGTTCAAGGTCATATTTTGACAGAATGGGAATAAAATCCTCTTATTATCACTCTCAGGTCAGGTTCATTTCACTAAACCATGCATGTCTGTTAAAAGACAGAAATCAATGAAGAAATACAAGGTTGCCATGTTTAAAATTTTCTTACATACTTCTTCAGTTGTACAAGTGACGATGAGAAATACTATTCTTATTATTGTGGTTACTGTAGTACCTGAGTGGTCAAATTTAGGATGACTTAGTCAACGAGATTGGAATTCTCACTCTAGAAGTACTTTGAATTATCAAGAAAAAATTCCCCCTTTTTTTTCCCTCCCTGTTTGCCTTCATTTATCCTACTTTCCCTTCTTTTTCTGATTCTTTGGTTACAGTCCTTTATTCCACACAAAGTTATTCAATGAGTAGGGTGTTTATGCTGGGACATAAACAGGAGTAAAGCACACTCCCTGATCATAATGGGCTCACAATCCAGTGAGAGGAAAGATCCATCAATGAATCATTACAAAACAGCGTGATGTGTGGGTTATGGTTCATCATAGACAGTGTTCACTTTCCTGGGGAGGAAAGGATTGAGAGCCAGAGGGCTGGGAAGGACTTGTAGGGAAAAAAATGTCTGAAGACTTATTAGGAATTTACTAGAGTTTGAAATAAGGAAAGGGCATAGGAACTACCACCTACAAAGGCAGGAAAGCCTATTTCCTGCAGGTTTCCCACTTCTCGCTTTGCAGAATCTGGAAGAATGTATCATTAGGAAGAGATATGCTTGGTAGGAAACAAGATTGGACTACTCTTCTAACTTCTTTTTTTGAACTGTAAGGCAGGACTAGTGAAGCATCTTGCATCAAAAGAGGATTAGGATGGGAGAAGGGGGTGAAGTAAGGCAGGGAGGATGAGAAAGGTTGGTATCAGTTCATGAAGCTGAAGACATAGTCAAGACCAAATCTTAGCTATATAAACACATACCAATTCTTTTCTGGATTAACAACTAGCGCTTTCCTTCTTTGCTTTTTCTGATACCATGCCTCTTTGACCACTGATGCCAACTTGGGAATGGATTTATGATCCACTTGCTTCTCAAACAGTCGTGTAGAAACCACTTAGTAAGCTTATATTAGTGTTCCCAGATGCAGGAGCAACACTGTTCAAGAATAATTATCTGGGATGATCTCTGTTGATATATCTAGCAATTAACTGAGATCATTGGAAGTTGATTTGATAACATATACAATTCTCAAGAGACCCTGGTTCTGAGTTGAGTGAGACAATTTCAGAGCACAATGAGGATAATATATTTTATTTATTTAACCTGGCTTTGTATGAGTTTGATAAAAATGCCAAGACTTCGGCTGGTCTTTTGAAGAAAATCACAGTAGAGGACAGAATGTAATTAGTGATTTTAATTTTCTTTGTTATAGCCTTTTATATTTTTCAATCTTTCTGTAATGAACATGAATTAGTATTTTAGTTAGAAACAGATAAAAATGTTATTATAAAAATAATAAAATCATCACCATCAACAAATTTACTTCAGTAAGTTTCCATCATGTTCCTTTATGAAAGTCAAACACATTAAAAAAATTATTTATTGTTCCTTTAGAATTTGCACAAGTTTCTAATATGTCTCGTCACTGGCAGTTTCTTGCTTTTTTTTTTTTTTTTTCAGGCTAGGGATGTAGTGGATGGGTTGCAACAAGAGGCACCATGTGGTGGAGAGTAACAGCCACAGGACTAGAAGTCAGGGGACCTAAATTCTAGTTCTTTACCTTTTCCTATCTATTCCGTGGCCTCAGACAGTTCCTTTACTATTGTAATATCTATTTTCTCACCCTAAGGTGGGCCTGATAATACATCCACCATCTACCAGACAGGGGCTGAAAAGCAGTATACATAGCTTTCAAGCTGTAAGATGCTATGCCCATGTGAGTTGTTTTTAAGCACAGTTATTCATAGTCATAAATACGGCCTAGGACTTAGCTTAAGGAGTCTTGTTCTTGAAATCTGCTTATTGTACTGCTAGCAAAGAGTTTTTTTTTTTTTTTGAAATGTTTACATATAGGTGGAAATGGCAACCCACTCCACTGTTCTTGCCTGGAGAATCCCAGGGACGGGAGAGCCTGGTGGGCTGCTGTCTCTGGGGTCGCACAGAGTTGGACACGACTGAAGCGACTTAGCAGCAGCAGCAGCAGCAGACAGTTTAGATATGGGTACTAGAAATGATCAAACTGTATTATCTACCCCGCCTTTTTATATCTGGAAAGGAAGTTTTCATGTTCATAATAATAATGGCATTTACATATATAAATTCTCTTTCAAATGCCTACATCTCCTAGTTGATTTGCTGCCCCCAATTTGTATTTTAGTTTTATTCAGATGACAATAGTTTATTTTAGCACTTGGGAGCTGCTGTCTTAGAATACTACATAAGAGTATTGAATTCTGTATTATATTTATGACTTTTTAAAATATTTTCTTTTCTGTCTGTAAGTTAATTTTCTTTTTAAAATTTTTTCTCTTGCTCTTTTCATATTGATTTTATTTTATAGCACCATTAAAAATGTTCAGTGAAAAGCCCTTTTGAAGTGAAGGTAGATAACTATATATCCACATGTACAGGCATTTTTCAGTGTGCTTACTTTTAGTGTAAAGCTATTATGTAAAGATTATTTTGCTATCTAAATTTTAATCCTGTTGAATCAATAAGCACATTTTATTGATGTTTGAGCATTTAGGTTATCAGTAGTTTGATAAATGTTGTTGTAGCTCACGTTTAAGTTTACAATGGTAAGGTTACTTAAAAATCATTTACTTTTGTTTACAGTATAATCAGGTTTTAGTAGAAATTCTCACTTGAGTTTTTGTTTTTTTCTTTTGCAAGTGATTGTGAGATAATTGTCTGAGTATCCAATTATACTTTCTTACTTAAGAGGGTTTTAATATTTAATTATACCTTAAGATGGGCTATTCTGTAATAGTTTTTACCCCTTAGCTATAGGAATTTTTCTTCGTACTTCTTTCCACAGTATTTTATTTTCCCTTAAACACATTTCATTCAGTATTGTGATAGCTCATTTGCTTGTATATATTTCACTCACTGATTGTAAGCTCTTTAGGAAAAGGACTTTCCTGTATATCATGTTAACTTGGTATTCCTACAGGCAGTATATCCCTGATAAGTAACAGACTAGTAAGGGTTTGAAATGAACTAATGAAGGAACCACATGCTACATGAGACCAGAGAAGAGATGTACATATGAGTGCATGAAGATATAATCCACACGGTAATGGGTGTATTACATTAAAAATAAGACTCTGAAATATATCAGACAACATATTATAAAGTATTACCTGGGCTTCCCTGGTGGCTCAGACAGTAAAGAATCTGCCTGCAATGCGGGAGACCTGGGTTTGATCCCTGGGTTGGGAAGTTTCCCTGGAGGAGAGCATGGCAACCCACTCTAGTATTCTTGCCTGGAGAATCTCCATGGACAGAGGAGCCTGGAGAGCTACAGTCCATGGGTCACAAAGAGTCAGACATGACTGAGCGACTAAGCACACACACATCAAAAAAAAGTCAAGATTGCTCTTTTTCTATACAATGATGAATGCCTTGGATCCCAACAAACCCGTCTTTCCACAAAAAGGAGAAGCATTTCATCCAACCTATTATTATAGTGCATGGTAGAAGGAGAGCACAGAACATGCTAGACTTACATCTTCTGGTGGAAACTCAGCTTTGAAAATACAGATAAAGAAGGCAGTCCCAACTCAGTAGATCATTTTGGAATTCAGCATCTCATAGAGGATGTTGAAGGAAAGCAAAGATCCTCAAACAACATATTTACACCTAATCTATGCTTATAGAGAGCTTTGAATAAGTACGTAAGCAAAGACTGCAAATCTTCAACAAATTGCATAAAGCGCTGATGAAACAAAGGAATACCCCAGTGTAATTATCAAAAAGGGGAGAAAGAGGTACCAGAAGACAATCCAGTAAGTAGTTGGTGAATTCAGAGCAAACTAAAATGGAAAAATGTATTTTCTCACTCATACAAAACAAATAATTTCTAAGGATTTAAATTAAAAGTTCCCTAGTGAGGGGCTTCCCCAGTGCCTCAGTGGTAAAGGATTGGTAAAGAATCCGCCTGCAGTGCAGGAGATGCAATACTTGTCTAGGAAAACCCATGGACAGAGGAGCCTGGTGGGCTGCAGTCGACGGGACAGCAAAGAGGTGAATGAGACTTAGTGACTGAACGACGACAACAAGGGTAAAGGAGCAAGACTACGCAACCGATTCTCAAATAGCTCAGAATAAAAAAAAGGAGTTCCCTAGTGAGGAGGAAGAGGGGTTGGTCTGAGAATCCCCGATCATGGAATGAGATATTTTATTTCTATAAGGACTTCAGTTAATGAACAAGAAGCCATTTGTTAAGGGCTCCTTCTGGAGTGTGAATTTAGTCCTTCTCAAATAATCCATTGGAAAAGTAAAAATACTTTAAAAATAATTTAAATATCTTTAAAAGATAATCAAGTATTTAAAGCAAAATTAGTAACAATGTTTTTTAGTTATATTTAAAATAAAATGTGTGAATACAAGCCAAGGACAGAGAAATGGGAGTACGCTTTGGTAAGATTTTTTTTTACTCTATGTGGAGAAAAATGGCATCGCTTGATAATATACTGTGATAAGTTAAAGATATGAACTGTAAACATTAAGGCAACCACTAAATCATACAACCACTAATAACAATTAAACTTTATAACTCATGTGATGGTAGATTTTCCGTGTCAACTTAGGCAGGTCACAGAAACCAGATATTTGGTAAACATAGGTGTTTCTTTTTTAATGGGATTAACATTTAAATCAGTAGACTTTGAGAAAGTAGATTGCCTTCCATAATGGGAGGATATGATTCAGTCAGTTGAAGACCTTAAGAAAGACTGACTGCCCTTAAGTGAGGGGGAAATTCTGCTAACAAACTACCTCTGGACTCTTCCCTGGATCCCACTCTGCTTAGCCTAACCTGCAGATTTTGAACTTGCTAGCCTCTATAATCATATAAGCTAATTCCTTGAAAATATATTTCTTTATCTCTCTATATAAACACGTCTAGTTGGTTCTGTTTTTCTGGAGAACTTTGACTAGTACACTGAAAAGTCAACAAAGGAGATAAAATTAAATAATAACATTTACTGAATTAATATGAGTCGTAAAATGAGAAAAAATTCTTGTATCTTCTGTGAAATGGACATTAACAACTACTCATAGTGTGACTATGAAAATTGAGAGGTTACAGGTCTGCTAAAATATGTTTAAACCCCTTAGCACTAAATAATGTGGCAATTCTTAAGAATATTTGCTTCATCACTATCAGTAACTATGTCCTGGTTTCCATTCTAACCTTTTATTTTTTTGTTACTGATTTCCTATTTTTCTTCTCAAGAATGCAGTCTTTCTCTGAGCTTTAATGTTCTTGATCCAGTGACTCAAACCAGCATGTCAAATTTCTCAAATTTGAGAAGAGTTTTTGATGCAGAGTGAACAAGAAAGATAGAAATAATTAAGAAATAAGCTCCCTCCCAAATTGAGGGCCCCAAAGAAGTGTTTTCAAGTGACTATATAACTTGCATAATTGTACATGGACTAGTAATAGATAGAAGTAATCTGCATTACATGATAAGCTGACTTCCTAAATACCCAATATTTCAAAAAAATGGCTATTTTAATAACCCAGCAGTTTGTACAAAAGCAAAATTCTGAAATAACAGCAGTTCTGTATTTTTCATTTCTCTTAGTAAGTCATGAGATTACTACTATTGCTCTAATCTAGAAGATATGAGGACAGGTCCTTTAATCCTAGCTGGCTCTAATCCTTAAAATGAATGTAACAGTCCAATTTTACTGCTACAACTGAGAAGGGCTCCAGAGTCTCTGGAATTTTCTAAGGGGATATTTTCTATTTTTGCCTACATTTATATTCCACTCATTTAATGGAAGGAAGTAATAGAATTGTTCTGTCTGCTGTAGAAGCTATTTCAGAAGAACACAGATGCAAGTTTAGAAAATATATTTTAAAAAACTGAAAAGGGAAAACAAAATGATTTATTGGGTCTGAACCCTGAGGTCTTCCAACATAATAATCAAGCATTCTTAAAATATCAAATAGTGCTTTCAGAGAAGTACAGTGGCATGCCCTGGGGTCCACTGGAGTCATCTTCCATGGTGTGGTAGAAAGAATTCTAAGGTGGCCTCCAAGATTTCCTGCCCCTTGTTGTACACACCCTGTGTGAATTTGATAGACTTTATTTTGTCATTGGGTAATATGGCGCAGTTAATGTGTAAACTGTAAAATTTGGGTCTGACCTGATTACATGATCCGTTTAAACAGCAGTGAAACACGTATACTATCATGTAAGAAACGAATCGCCAGTCTATGTTCGGGGCAGGATACAGGATGCTTGGGGCTGGTGCATGGGGATGACACAGAGAGATGTTATGGGGAGGGAGGTGGGAGGGGGGTTCATGTTTGGGAACTCATGTACACCCATGGTGGACTCATGTCAATGTATGGCAAAACCAATACTGTATTGTAAAGTAAAAATAAAAATTAAAAAAAAATAAAAGCAGAGCTTTCTCTGGCTGACTGAAGAGGAATCAACCAGAAATGGGAAGTAGGAAAATTGGAATCATCTTTGCTGACTTAAGGATAGACAGGAGAAGATGGCAGGGAATGGATGCTGTCTTCTGGAAGCTGAGAGCAGTCCTAGCTTGTCATCAGCAAGGAGATGGAAAACTCTGTAATCTAGCCCTAAGGAACTGAAATCTGCCAACAAAAAAATGAGCTTGGAAGTGAATTTTCTCAGTCTCCAGAAAATAACTCAGTCTGACTGACACCTGGATTTTGGCTCTATGATTCCATTGATAGAGAACCCAATCATTCTGTGTTGGACTTCAAACTCATCCAACTGTCAGTTAATGGGCATATTTTTAACCCTTAAATTTGTGATAATTTGTTATGTGGTCATAGGAGACTAATACACATAGTTTGGATTGTACCCAAACTGTTTTATTCATTATTTTATATTCATTAATTTACTTATACATTCGTTAATTTCCAAATGTATTCGTTAAATGTATATGGTGTGCCAGACTCTCAGCTTTCTCAGGAGTTTCAAACTTACAAGGCAAGTTCATGATCCAAAGCCTGAAGATGATATTATTAGGACACTGGAATGTAACATCACCCACTCTCTCCAAACATAATCGAATACAGATAATGGAGACACTGCAAGTTAGGAAAACAACAATTCAATATACAGTCTTGTGACTCTTCTAGAAAGTTCAGTGGGCTTTGTGAAAAGCTGTAGATACTGTCCATATTTTAAAAAATGAATGCAGTAGATGACAGCATGTCATCCTAATTATTTTGGCTGTCTCACAAGTTATTGAAATTTCCCCATAGCTTTTCAGATATCCAGAGACTGTCATGCCTAGAAGTTCCAAACACAGTGTCCCAGGCCACTTTAATTAGTTTTTTCCCCACAGTGGTGGGGAAGCAAACAGGAGCCTGAGTAGGGTTTGCTGTTGGATGATTCTTCCCCACTGTGCCAGTGTCCACCCCATCAGCAAGGCAAATCTCATGACTCTGGGGAAATGAAGTCCCTGGCCTTCTCTGGGTTTTGCTTATTAGACCATGAGAGGGCAAATGAACATACCGCCACTCAACATAGAGCTTTCTTCCTAAATAAGAGAAAAAAATTGGTGGCCAGACATTTCATAGCATCTGCAGGTAATGGAAGATACCAGTTGCAACCTGGTTCCTGCACTGAGGTGTTCATTGTTAATTGATTTGTACCCTATCTCTTCAGAGAAACATGGAGTGTCTCTCCTTTCTTTCTTCCCCTCATCTTTCCTTTCTCTCTTTTATTCTTTCTCTCCTCACTCCTTTCGATTCATCCTCCCTTCTCTTTGTGTCCAATTTTCTTCTTTTTATAAGGATATCAGTCATATTGAATTAGGCCCTACCCTACTCTGATGTAGGGTCTTCCCAGGTGGTGCATGGTAAAGACTCTGCCTGCCAAAACAGGAGATGCAGGAGACACGGCTTAAATCCCTGGGTTGGGAAGATTCCCTGTAGTAGGAAATGGCTACACACTCCAGTATTCTTGCCTGGGAAATCTCATGGACAGAGAAGCCTGGTGGGCTACAGTCCATGGGGTTGCAAAGAGTCAGATATGACTGAGCAGCTGAACACACATAAATACTAGTCAAATGTAAACTCATCTTAACTAAATATATCTGCAATTATTTTGTTTCCAAATAAGGTCATGTTCTGAGGTACTTGGGGTTATGACTTTAGCATCTGAATATTGGGGGACACAATTCAACCCATAACAATGCATACATATTAATTAATATTGCAAAGATATCATTACACCAAAAAATGCAAATCACATAAGAACAAAAACAATATGATTCTGTTTACATGGAGTTTAAAGTATGCAAATCTAAACATATTATTTAGTACATATACATTTGTTGTGAAACTTTAAATAAAATGAGAGAATTATAACCACAAAGTTTAGAAAGAGTGTTTACTTCTGGTGTGATGAAGGGATCCAGACATGTGACTGGATAAGGGGCAGTTAGGGTGACTTAGCAGCAGCAGCAGCAGGGTAATGCTATCTTTCCTAAGCTGAATGGTGGGTAGAGGGTATTTGTTGTATTACTATTCATTAAATTATACCCGTGTTGTATAGACTTTATGGAAAAGGCAATGGCACCCTACTCCAGTACTCTTGCCTGGCAAATCCCATGGATGGAGGTGCCTGGTAGGCTGCAGTCCATGGGGTCGCTAAGAGTCAGGCACAACTGAGCGACTTCCCTTTCACTTTTCCTTTAGTGCATTGGAGAAGAAAATGGCAACTCACTCCAGTGTTCTTGCCTGGAGAATCTCAGGGACGGGGGAGCCTCATGGGCTGCCGTCTATGGGGTCGCACAGAGTCGGATGCTACTGAAGCGACTTAGCATAGCATACACTTTACAAAATATCTGACATATTTATGAGGACTGAGGGATGAGGCTTTAAAATGACTGATGGTGGTCAAAAGGTACAATCTTTAAGTTATAATATAACTAAGGCATGGAGATATAATACACAGCCTGGTGGCTGTAAGTACTGACACTAAATTGTATATTTGAAAATTGCTAAGAAAGTAGATCTTAAATTTTCTTATCATAAGAAAAAATATTGTAACTATGTATGGTGATGAATGTTGACAAACTTATTGTGATAATCTTTTCACAATATTTACATGTATCAAATCATTATGTTTATACCTAAAACTAATGCAATGTTCCGTGTTAGATATACCTCAATTTTTTTCAAAGTAGGAAAAAAAGTAAAAATAAATGAATTCAGAGACCAAAAAATACGACATATTTCATAATAAAATAATCAGAGGGAAGAAAACAACTTGACAAAGATGCTTAAATAAAAATACAGGTTTGCTTTTATGATTTCTGATTGCTTTTATGATTTCTTATATGATTCATATATCATAATGAATATATTCTGAACTGTTATTTTTCATTAAATATTTTTGGGTCATACATGAATCTATGTAGAGTGCTAGCTCTTTCATTTTCAAAGTTATTTGTTTATTTTTTCTCTATTCCTGGGCATTCCTAATGTCCGTCTTTCCCTATTACAGTTTTCAAGCTTTGATGATAAATTTTCTTTAACAAGTTCTTCTGGTTGCCTGGCAGGGACTTGAGCAAGTCACTGAAGCTGGTTTTCCTTTAGCTCAGTTTCTCCCTTTGAAAATTATTTATACGAACAATGTAGCATTTCAGTAATTAGCTCCCTTGTGGCTCAGCTGGTAAAGAACCTGCCTGCAATGTGGGAGACCAACCCCTGGGCTGGGAAGATCCCCTGGAGAAGGGAAAGGCTACCCATTCCAGTATTCTTGCCTGGACTTTCACTTTTCACTTTCAACTGCTTTGGTAAATATGTTAGTTTCTGTTTTCCTCTACCTTAAGTAGAGAAAGGTCATACTCTCTTTTGTGAGTATACAGTTCAGTTCATTTCAGTCACTCAGTTGTGTCCGACTCTTTGCCACTCCATGGACTGCAGCACGCCAGGCTTCCCTGTCCATCACCAACTCCCAGAGCTTACTCAAATTCATTTCCATCGAGTTGGTGATACCATCCGACTATTTCATCCTCTGCCATACCCTTCTCCTCCCGCCTTCAATCTTTCCCAGGATCAGGATCTTTTCAAATGAGTCAGTTCTTCACATCAAGTGGCCAAAGTATTGGAGTTTCACCTTCAGCATCAGCCCTCCAATGAATATTCAGGACTGATTTCCTTTAGGATGGATTGGTTGGATCTCCTTGCAGTCCAAGGGACTCTCAAGAGTCTTCTCCAACACCACAGTTCAAAGGCATCAATTCTTTAGTGCTCAGCTTTCTTTATAGTCCAATTCTCATATCCATACATGAGTACTGGAAAAAACATAGCTTTAAGATGAACTTGTTGGCAAAGTAATGTCTCTGGTTTTTAATATGCTGTCTAGGTTGGCCATAGCTTTTCTTCCAAGGAGCAAGTGTCTTTTAATATCATGGCTGCAGTCACCATCTGCAGTGATTTTGGAGCCCCCCAAAATAAAGTCTCTCACTGTATCCATTATTTCCCCATCTATTTGCCACAGAGTGATGGGACCAGATGCCATGATCTTAGTTTTCTGAATGTTGAGTCCCCCACCACCCCTGGCCCCACACTGGTACATTCTTTTGACTCTGGTGAAAGAGTTTTTATTTTTATTTTTTTTATTTTAATTGGAGGCTAATTACTTTACAATATTGTAGTGGTTTTTGCCATACATTGACATGAATCAGCCATGGGTGTACAGAGTTTTAAACCAACTTTTTCACTCTCCTCTTTCACTTTCATTAAGCTTTAAGAAATTAATAAGATTATCTTATTCAACTCTCTGTGAGTTACCTACAGTTCCATCTGGGCCTATTCTCATTTGCATTCTCTCTCTCATTCACCCACATGATTTCTGTCCCTTACATTAGAATGACTTAAACTCTATTATTCGTTTGGACGTCTCTCCTTACCTGTTGTTGTTCAGTAGCTAAACATGTCCAACTCTTTGTGACCCCATGGACTGTGGCTCCTCTATCAGTGGGATTTTCCAGGCAAGAATACTGAAGTGGGTTGCCATTTCATTCTCTAGGGGATCTTCCCGACCCAGGGATTGAACCTGCATCTGCCAAATTGGCAAGTGGATTCTTTACCACTGAGCCACCTGGGAAGCCCCTTTCCTTACCTACAAACTTGATTATCTGTCTTCTCAGTAGATCCCCCTTCATGCAACGTAATCATGCCAAAAACAACAGTTTCCCAGGGGAAGGCATCATCTTACCTTTAGCAAATATTCTTTTTCCTCCCTCCCCTCCCCCGCTCAGAGACTAAATATTGCAGTCAGGATCTGGAATGCAGCCCTGAATCCTTCCATCCTTCAGCTCCTCCTATTCTACCTGCCAGATACCCAAACCTGCTTTTTTTAAACCATTTTTACTACCATTTTTCTAATCCAACCTTTTTCAAAGTGTGGTCGCCAGGCAGGAGCATCCAGAAGCACTGGAACTTTTTGGAAATGCAGATTTTGGGCTTCATAACAGACTTAACGAGTCAGCAACCTTGGAGGTGGGGCTGTAACCCCTGGCCCCCTCCATCTCCTATCTCATTCAGACCCTGTAAGAGGCGCCACATTGATCTCTCAGCCTCTGGAGTCTGCCTTCTTGTAGAACTACAGTTCTAATTGTACCACTGTCCTGTTTACAATTTGATATTGGCTGACCAGTACATTCTAGATAAAATTTAAAAAGGCATTACTTCAAAACTACGAGGAATCTGGCTGATGCTTCCATCTCCATTGTATCTTATCTCACCTCTTCTTTCTCCCACCTCTGAGAACACAAGTTCATCCCACTCTCTGGAAGTAAGGTAAGATATGCATTTCTTGAGTGACCCGGCTCTCCTGAACCTCTGGGAGCCTTTCAGAAGGCAACTCTCTCCTTCCTCTTTCATAGCCACCCTACATCAGGCTTGGGCTACTTCTCAGGGTCCTCTGTCCCTCCATGTCATGCCACAATTCACTGTACTTTTTAAAATTAGCCCACTTGGGTTTTTGAAAGACATAAAGTTATTTGGAAATGCAGAAAGAAAGTATTTTTTCAAATGGAACAAAATTTAAAGTTTCTGGAAAGAAGTTTAAGATAATATTCATGGAGTTTTCCTCTGGGGAAGGGATAGGAAATTGGGATTAGCATGATGAGGAGGTCTACCACCTGTACTCTGGATTTATTATCATGAATGAGCTTTATTTTTATTACCTAAAAATCAGCTTAAAAATGAACACACATTTGTCACAGGATTCATGGATGTGTGTTGCAAGGATCTGTGTGTGTGTGTGTGTGTGTGTGTGTGTGTGTGTGTGCGTGCGTATCCTCAGTTGTATCCAACTCTTTGTGACCCCACATACTGGGATTTTCCCAGCAAGAATACTAGAATGGGTTGTCATTTCCCCCAGCGATGCTAAAGGGTAAGAAATTGTGCAAATAAATAAATAGATAAATAAAAGCAAGGCTTCAAAAAATACGAACTTGGAAAGGAAGAAAAATGCATATCCTAATAATTATTTTAGATTTTCTGCACCCTGAGAAATGTATAAATGTATAGTTTTCTCTTGATTCCCTTCTTACTGTTTTAAAATTCATTTTATTATTCTTTCTTTAATTATATATAGATAAACAAGGGATAGAGTGATGAAAGCATAATCCATTATGAGGATTTATATATATATACATGTACATACACACACACACACACACACACACATATAATTTGTTAAGCGTAAGTAATTTACACAAAGGTAGGAAGTGGCAGAACTGGGTTTTGAATCAGGGAATCTGATTCTGCAGTCTGCAGTGTTTCTGTACAGTTATAAGACCAAATTCAACTCAATGAGTTAAATGCAAACACATTAAAAAGCCAGTCGATTTGAAACTAATAACATTGATTTAATAAGATAAGTGCTGCTATTTTGCTGAAACAAAATTGCCCCTCACAGTGTGAATATGGAACAGAATTCCACTCCATGTGGAGCAAATTCACAGCCCTTGTGTTTGCATGGTTCTGCCACGGCTGTGGACTGTTTGTTGAGCTCATTCACTCTCCATCTTTTGAACGACTTGAAATCTTAATCTGCAGGTTGACTTTCTGAGGTTTGGCCTTCTCTTAGAACAAACATGCCATTTACAGTTAATTATAGTTAATGCTAGCCTTCTTTATTCTCTCATTACCCCACATCAGTGCAAACAGTACCATTTGGCACCAGCAGAAACATTAGTGCAAACACAATCTGAAGACCCTGCAATCACATGGTAGTTTTCAGAAATGAGGTCATCCAGTGGTCCTCAAACAGGGGTCAAGAAACTATGGCCTGTGGGCCAAATCTCATATACTGCTATTTCTGTAAGGTCAGTGAGTTAAGAACTGTTTTTACATGATATTTGTCTTTCTCTGTCTGACTTGCTTCACTTAGTATAGCTTATTCGTGGAGTCTAAAAAAATGATACAAATGAACTTACAAAACAGAAAGATCCAAAGACACAGAAAACACACGGTTACCAAAAGGGGAAAGAGGGGAAGGATAAATTAAGTTTGGGGTTAATATACGGACACTACTATATATAAAATAAACAAACAACAAAGACCTACTATGTAGCACAGGGAACTATACTTAGTATCTTGAAATAACCTATCATGGAAAATAATATAAAAAAGAACACACACACACATACACTCATACATATAGCTGAATCTCCTTGCTGTATACCTACCTGTATACACATACAGGTATATGTGTATATATATATGTGTGTATATATGTATATATATATATATGTGTGTGTGTGTGGGTATATATGTATATATATAACACAACAATGTAAATTGCTATATTTCAGTAATATTATTTTTTTTAAAGAGTGGTCTTTATACTTTTAAATGGCTGGCTATATAATGGGGATAGGAAATTGGGATTAGCATGGTGAGGGGATTATATCACAATGAACAAAGAACAGTAGGTCAAACAGCAACAAAAATCTAGGTGCTAAATATTCTGCTACCCCAACCCTAACTCTAACCTTACAATTCACCCGTGTCATATATGTCACATGACAGGGATGCATGCAGCCCACAAAACCTAAAATATTTACTATTTAGCCTTTTCATAGAAAAAGTTTTCTGATTCTTGTCCTCAAATATCCTTATATCTTAAAAAAATATATAATTAAGTAAAAACACAAACAGGACAATATTTTTTAGAAGGCTTTAGGACCCTTGGAAACACATTTTCAGAAAACCAGGAGGAAAACCCATTTCTACCTATTGGAAAATGTGATCTGTTTACTCACTGTCGAATCTTTGTGAAATAAAAGTACAAACACACCATTGCCCAGGAGAAACACAGCTCTTTCAACAGACTGATCATTGTATTTACTAAATTATATACTTTAAAAGATATCATTATTTACATTTATTTATAGATACAATCATTTATATTTTATTACTAACTGCTGAGTGGCCTGGCTCATCATACTTTATGCCTATTTGGTCAATATGATAAAGTCAGAGTGCAAACAACCCACGTGCTTCTCTTGAAAAGTGTCCTGAGAAACTCCAGGATAAAGAGTTGCAGTCATATGTGCCTGATAGGTTGATGATGTCACCACCAGTGATTAAAGTCACCTATACTCTGCATCTATTAGACAGATCCACATCCAGAGATAATAAAGGTGAGCTCATTACAAGAGGATTTCAGATCACCATTTGGAAACACTCCCATCTCCATCTCTGCAGGCAACAATTTATTTTCTGGAAGCTTTATGTGACTTGGATCTTAAAATCAATTTTCAATGATCTATCTTCCATCAGCTGTTTGCAATCTTGTCCTATCTAGTCCTCAGTAAAGTTGATGAGCCCTTTAAGATCAGAGTTATTTGTATTTACAGCACTCAGCCCATTGAAGGAGTAAAGATACATTTGTTCCCTCACACTCTCTATACTCAAGACACCCTGAGCTAAAAGGACTTATGTCTTTTTTTTTTATTACTTGTGTTTTATTGACTTACATTTGAGTTGGCTATTAAATGATTCTATTATCACATTATTATATTAGAGAAATTTTGATTAAATGATTTACTTGTATTTTTATTTCCATTGTTGTTGTTGTTGTTCAGTCCCTCAGTCATGTCCGACTCTTTGCCACCTGTGGCCTGCAGCATGCCAAACTTCCCTGTCCTTCACCATCTCCCAGAGCTTGCTCAAACTCATGTCCACTGAGTTGGCAATGCCATCCAACCATCTAATCATCTGTCATCTTCTCCTCCTGCCTTCAATCTTTCCCAGCATCAGGGTCTTTTCCAATGAGTCAGTTCTTTGCATCAAGTGGCCAAAGTATTGGAGCTTTAGCTTCAGCATCAGTCCTTCCAATGAATATTCCGGACTGATTTCCTTTAGGGTTGACTGATTTGATCTCCTTGCAGTCCAAGGGACTCTCAAGAGTCTTCTCCAACATCACAGTTCAAAAGCACCAATTCTTCAGCTCTCAGCCTGCTTTATGGTCCAACTCTCACATCCGTACATGACTACTGGAAAAACCATAGCTTTGATTACATGGGCCTAGGTTGGCAAAGTAATGTTTTGCTTTTTAATATGCTGTCTAGGTTTGTCATAGCTTTTCTTCCAAGGAGCAAGCATCTTTTAATTTCATGCCTGCATTTTTAGTAGCAGAGTCCTTTGGGGGTGACAAACGCACAATTACTTATTTAGTTGTCTGACCTCTCCAGTGATAGGAATAGTCTGCAAAATCACTGGGAATTGGGAATCACTTTGAGAGATTTTGGCCAATGACTTTTGTTAATGAGAGGAAAATTACAACTGAAAACCACACATGTGACTTCCTGCCATTCAGTGGGTGAATTGTGAGGTCAGAGTGAGTTAGGGTTGGGATGGTGGAACATTTAGTGCCTACATTTTTGTTGCTGTTTGACCTATTGACAGCAGCAGTAATCTCTGTTCTTTGTGAACAGCAATCTCTTCACCTTCTGACTATGAAGTGCAAGGGGAACACTAAAGGAACTTGCACTCTGGCCCCTCTCTGCCTAGATTTGGACTTGGGCTGCTTTCCTTTTCCCTTTTCTCTCTGTTTCTCTCTCTTGCTCTCTTCACTCCTGAAATAAATGGATAATTCTCATCATTCTGGTTCTGTATTTTCTACTTTTCCTGGCCATCAACTGTAGGATCAGAATGAGTGTCAATTGCTGTTATGCTGCAAGTCACAGGGGACAGTATCCACCTTCCTCTTATCTGGAAAGTTTAGGCAGTAAACTACCTTCCAACGTCATATGGAATTTTCCTTCAACAGACATGTACAAACATGAAACTTTACAAACATGCAGTTGCTCCGTGGAGGTGGCAAGCAGCTGCAACCCATCTCAGGAGTCTGCATATGTACACGCTCTTCATGTTATTCTTCCTGCTCCTCAGCAGGCTGAAACCCAGTCCTCATTCCTGAATGAGATATCCAAAGGCTCCTGTCTGCTGGAGTGCTGTCAAGCCTGCTGCTTAGAGCAGCTACTCAGAAGCCAAATCAGAGAAATCTTATTTCTTCAGCAGTCTTGCTCTGTGTGAACTCGGCATGACTCACTCAGGCCAAGGTGAATACTCTGATGTGTACAACAAACTGCAGCCTTCAAGAATATTTGCCTCTCTCTGGCAATTGGGCCAATCTGCTGCTCCCTAGCTCCCAGCATGGACGGTTCATCACTTGAAACAATTTTCCTCATTGTTGTGGTCCTTGGAGAACAAAGACGGCAAAAGCAAACCATTGTTCAAGATAAAATTCATTTTGTGGAGAAAATGAGGTGCTTGGACCAGTCTCTTTGTTCTTTATTTTATCATCCCCTCTGGCATCTATTTATGGATCTGATTTGATTTCTATTTTCATTTTGAGTCTTTCCTCTATGACCTCAGGTCAGAGACAATATCAAAAGCAGTGTATTTTGATGGGTTTGTTTATCCTGGTCAATGGAAGAAGAGAGGGAACAGAAATGCTAGCTGGGAGAGAGAGTGACCAACTGAGACTAAAGCTACATCTGTATGAAAGGGAGAAATGACTACGTTGGATGTGGAACTCTGACCATCTTCCCTGCTAACCCTGATGCTGTTTACAATGTTACAATCTACTTAAATCTTCAACATGGCTACAGTTGTCACAGTCCATCAATATTTTATTCCATTTACATGGTCACCAAAATGAAAGGAAAGGGTTGGAGCTAGAAAAGGGAGAATGGGGAGATATCCAGTGTTAAGAAATAACACAATAGATTGTCTTTTTCCATTGAGATGGCAAATTTTTATAGTAAGTATTTAAGATAACAAATTTCTTTCACAGATATTCTGTATTTGCCTTGTGTAAAAATTCATAAAACTTTCAAATCAGATTTCGACTGGAACCTTGGCATGCTTTCATTAAGTGTATCTGTGTGCTCGTTAAATCCCCTAGCTTTTGGTGCTTCCAGCAATGTAGGAAATGGGCATGTTGGCAGCAAGGCATCAGTAGAGATGGCTGATACACAGGAAATGGGTGAAGCAAGTGAACATAACTCACGTGGGAAGTACACCACGTGACCACCTGTGGCTTGTGCCACCTTTGACACCACCAAACAGCTCAGGAGAAAGACTCCTTCCCTTAAGTTAGAGAAGAAAAGTAAACCACAGGCTAAAGGTTCTTTTCAAAGAGTGGTCACTCAAATTCTATCATTTCCAAAATATCAAAATGAGCAAACAAATGATCTAGTGAATTTTGTTCAAAGGTGGTCAAAACATCTTCAGGTGAATAAAACTGTTGACAAGAAAAAATTTTAATCAGCTTGTTGATGTAGTGATACTTGGTTCAGTTTTCTACTCTATTTCAGATACTTTCCATTCCCAGTCCCATTTAAATAAAAAAAATTAAATGGATAAATAAATGCTTAGACATTAGAAAAAATGGGACCTTTCATATTTAATTGAATCTGTTTTGCTTATTAAGTATGACATAAGGCCATAACTTCAGACTTCAGTAAGTGTTTAGGATTGCCTTGGATGCATGTTGAAAATACACGTGCCCAGGCTAGGCCACTCCTAATGATTCTGATTGAGTTGGTTCTGGGTTGTTGCTGCTTAGTCCCTAAATCAAGTCCAACTCTTTGCAGCCCCATGGACTGCAACCTGTCAGGCTCCTCTGTCCATGGATTTGACAGATAAGAATACTGGAGTGTGTTGCCAATTCCTCCTCCAGGGAATCTTCCTGACCCAGGGGTTGAACCTGCATCTCCTGAGTCTCCTGCATTGGCAGGCGGATTCTTTATCACTAGCACCACCTAGAAAGCCTGAGATCTTGAGTATGACTCAGCAATTTCCTTTTAAAACAAATTTCCCAGGTGATTCTGATGAATGTGGTGCATGGACCATTCTTTGAGAAACAGTATTATATGCATGGTTGTGTGTGTGTGCATGTATATGTATAGAGTGCGGATATAGTGGTAGGACTTCAAGTTAAAAAATTCATTTGGGTTGTCTTGTGAAAGAACTTGGTTGATATGCTAAGTTTATGTTTTTAATAAGGAACTAATGAGATCAAATTTGTCCTTTCAGAAGTGTAACTCTGATAACAATATGGTTTGGAGATGGTAGAGAGAATCAAGGAAACAAGAAGTTTTGCCACAGATGAGGTTTAATCTAGAATTCTGCCCCACACATGATGTAGGTAATAATGATGAATAAGACATGATCCCTTCCTCAAGTTACTTACAATCTGGTGAATGAAGATCCAGTAAATGAGACAGAGGTGGAGAGGTCAAAGAACTGGCTGGCTGGGTGCACAGGTTGGGGATGAACAAACACTGAATTTTGCAGAGCTACCGGGACCAAGGGAGGAGTAAGTTCCCAGATAAGGATAGATCTTGAGAAGAAAGTCATTAAATTGGATCAGAGTTTGGTGGTGCTGTGTTCTTTTCACCTGTGGGGCCAGAATCATGACTCTCGATTTGCAGGAGTGAATGATGAGAAAATGAAAACACAGAATATTGATTGCTTTTTGGAGATCTTGTTGGCAAAAAGGAAGAACTAAAATTCTAATTTTATGGCATTATAAAGCTAAAGAAGGCATTTTTTTTTTTCTTTTTGTGCTTTTTTTTTTTTTGCTTTTGTTTGTGTTAATTCTTATCTGGAGCATTGCCATATATTTGAAAGAAAAGGAGAAAGTGAAAACTGGAATGATCATTGATGAAATAAAGTGAAAAGAATGGGACCAAGGAAAGTGGTGGGGCGGATAATTTAGCCTTGGAAAGGAAGAAATCAGAAGGTTGAGGGAGATGCATGACTCCACGTGGCACTTTGGAGGCAGGGAGGGAGAGGCAGGGTACAGAGGGAAGCCTTGAGGAGGGAAATGAGTTGCACAATATAGGTTACCACCCAGTAGTGACATTACAGCATCTTTCTTAGTTTGTAGAAAGCACAAGTGTAAATTTTGTTCACATGGCAATGTGCTAAGGAAAGTTTTATCCTACCTCCCAGTCTTGGAGGATGAATCACAATTGATCTAGACTCAGCATGGCTACCCCATTCCCTTCTGTTGGCAGTTGATTTGGGGGTGGACAGAGGACCAAATATATATCAAGGAGATCTCTGCTGAGGAAACTTCTGGAAGTTATTTGTGTGTGTGTGTGTGTGTGTGTGTGTGTTAGTCACTCAGTGGTGTCCAACTCTTTGCAACGCTATGGACTATGGTCCACCAGGCTCCTCTATCCATGGAGTTCTCTAGGCAAGAATATTGGAGTGGGTTACCATGTCCTCCTCCAGAGGAACTTCCTGACACAGGAATCAAACCCGGGTCTCCTGCATTGCACATAGATTCTTTACCATCTGAGCCATCAGGAAATTATTTTGCTCCATGATAAATAAATTTCTTTCCTTGAACTTGGTAGTATGAGGTCTTGATACTTGGAATGAGGGAGCCATCTTATAACCACAAGGCAGAACCTAAGGACCAAAAGCTAAACACTCCCATGGAGCAGGAGAAGTCTGGGTCTAATGATAACATCTAGCTGGTGTGTTACCTCTGGAACTACTTACCTCAGTTTCCTGTTTGGAGAGAGATTTATAGTTTTCATTGTTTAAATCACAATCACTTGAGTTTTCTGATATTTTAGTCAAAAATACATGTAAGTGACTTTAGGAAAATTTGTCTCCATCATTACTTTAAAGCAAGAGGAAGAGGGATGTGAAGCACCCCTTCTGCTAAGAGATGGAGACACATCTGGGGTATGGGTTTGGGATATGTGGAAAACCTCTGGAACTACTACTGAGGAGACTGAAGATCATAGTTAATGAAATAAACCAAAGGAAGGTAGCAAAAATAGTACACCCACAATAAAGGGAGACTGGGTGTAGCCAGAATGGCTTTGCAACATTTCTAGCTTCCCCATGAAGGAGTAAAAGAAGAGAAAGTCTGTACTGAGGATGGGTTAAAAGCGGATACTGAAACACAGCATCAACCCAAAGTCAGAGAGATGGATGCATACAAGAGAGCAAGGGCAGCATGGAAACGTTCCACACAGGTGTCAGATCAGTTTTAGACAGTGCTGGGTCAGCTCGTATAATGTATTCTGGGATCAGTTTCATCATTGCTAAAATGAATATAAAAATAGCACCTAGCTCATAGATTTCTGTGAAATAAAAAAAAGAGACAATACATGCCATTGATTTCACATTGTATCTAATATATCTTAAGCACCCAATCAATATGGGGTGGTAATTAGGCTCTAAGCTCCTGTCAAAGCTGGGAAGGGGAGCACCAAGAGCCTCCCCTCCGCCCCATTAGAAGTAATGTTAAGTAATGACTTCTGAGTGCTTTAATTAGCAAGCCATATAAAAATTCCACTCACCATGCACATTAGTAAGTTTCTCCAAAGCTGAATTAAGAAAAAAGGAAAGCATAAAACGGTCTGGATAGCTTTACAAGACAAACTCCAAATAAATTGGCTGCTGTAGCCACCCACTGATTATTTGCCAACAATGTTTTTTTTCCAGCCAGCCCATGCTCTTTATTCAGCTGGGCCAGCAAGCTGCTGTAGGTGTGGTTACTGAACTCATTGCTAGGGCCAGTGGAAACGTGCACACAGAGGAGTGAGCTAGCCAAGGAGCCAGCTCTCCATGCAGCTATGCGTTAGATCCAGGAAACTGCAGAATTCTTACAGCTTGAGATCTTTTAATTTTTTTTCCTCTAAAACCTCCTCCATAGTACAGCATCCTCAGCATTGGCATCACCTGAGAATTTGCTGAAGACTTTTGGGCCCCCTCACAGAACAGAAGCAGAATCTGCCCTTTAATAAGACTTCCACATGATTCGTGTGTCTATCAACGTCCAAGAGGACACTGGTCTTATGGACTTGTCTGAAGCCACTTCCTGTGATAGGAGAAGAATCAGTTTCTCCCAAAGACCTTTTCACTTCCTTGCTATATTTTCATGATGTTGGATGTGGGTGCTTAACCAAGGGCCAGCTTCACAGAGACTCTTGCTGTTGCATCCCACTGAGGCCAGCCCTGAGTCACCAGTGAACACTGCCTTGGACCACTTTGATTAGAAAGTAGAAATGGTACGAACTTGGGTGCCACCCAGGCTTGGGTTTCTTCTAGTTATTTGACGCGGGACAAATGAACCTCACTCTGTGACTGTGACTACCCCACCCCAATTTACAAACAAGAGACTCTGCAGCCCTGCTTGCGGCCATTCACTCTTTCCTGGTGGCTGGCACTGACTGGAACAGAGGAGGACACTTGGGGACAGGAGGGGAGGGAACCTAAAAGAAGACTGGCCAGTTAGCTTTGGTCCTGGAATACATGGATGGGGAAATCAGAGACACCAGTGTCTCTCTCAGTGTTTGAGCAAAGAAGAATCTTAGGAACACTTCTCAGAGTGTAGATTACTTCTCTGATGTGGGTTCAGAGATACAGAAAAAGCAAAGACAGTACGGCTCTAGAAATATGAACCTTAATTCCTGATAGTTTTTCAATTTTGATTCCCAATCTCTACTGAAATTCATTGGTACTTTCTGCTTTCGGGTTCCTTGAAATACGTTGTATTTATCCAGTAATCAATCTCTCTGTCTTATGCTCTCTCTTTCTCTCTCTCCCAACACTAAAAAAAAAAAATTCTTAAATTCCCAATTCCAGACCAAATAATAAATTTTAAATAAATGAAAATTATTATTATTGCTACTATTAGATTATCAGCATTATTATTTGAATACCTCCTACCCAGGCTATCTTTTCATTCAGAGGTAATACCTGATAATTCCCAAAACTAAAAGAAGGCCATTCATCTGAATATGGGAGAAATATCACCGATGGATTGATGTTCAAAGAATTAACTGAAAACTAATGACACCAACCATTATGGAGCATCACGGTAGCTGCCTTTCAAGAACACATTTTAGACATTAACCACTGTACCAGGGAGAGAGGTAGTTGTCTCACCCTTCAGGACTGTGAGGTGGCAAGCTTTTTTTTGGATTTCACAAGCGTGCTAACTGAAGCCAGAAAGGTAAACTCAGTGACCTAGGTAACAAAACTAGCAAATTATAAGTGAAGACTTGTAGGTCCCACTAGCCACCATTGTGTGTATATAACAGCTTTGATTCAAGTCTGCAGAACTTTATCCCAGCTGACAGCCAAACCGGCAAACCCATCTATTACACTAATCTGAATTCCTTCCTGAATTACTGACTTCTGCTCCAAACATTCATCGAAAGATTGACCACTGAATGTGTAAAATATTCAGCATTGTCCCATGGAAGATATTTATCATTATCACTGTTAATGATAAAAAAAATTAACAACCCATACTTGGGTGGCAAGGGTTACAAGCCTTTTTTCAAAATATAACAACCTTGTGTTAGTCATCTTATGTTTTTGTATGAAGAAGTGTGACACTTTGAGAAGCAAAATAACTTTACCAAGATTTCCAGCTCACCCTCTAAAATCACACTGTATGCTTAGTCGCTGAGTCATGTCCAACTCTTTGTGGCCCCATGGACTGTAGCCTGCCAGGCTCCTCTGTCCCTGGGGATTCTCCAGGCAATAATACTGGAGTGCGTTGCCATGCCCTCCTTCAGGGGATCTTCTCAACCCAGGGATAGAACCCAGGTATTCTGCATTGCAGGAGGATTCTTTATCAGCTGAGATACCAGCTGAGATTCTTTATCAGCCCAAGAGTACTGGAGTAGGTAGCCTATCCCTCCTCTAGGGGATCTTCCTGACTCAGGAATTGAATTGGGGTTTGCACCATTGCATACAGATTCTTTACCAGCTGAGCTACTAGGAAAGCCCCAAATCACACCATTGTGACAAATACAGATAGTTCTGCTGAGTGAGCTAGCTAAGCTAAGTTGCTTAGTCGTGTCCGACTCTTTGTGACCCCGTGGACTGTAGCTCACCAGGCTCCTCCATCCATGAGATTCTCCAGGCAACAATACTGGAGTGGGTTGCCATTTCCTTCTCTAGGGGATCTTCCTGACCCAGGGATCGAACCCATGTCTCCCGCATTGCAGACAGACGCTTTAACCTCTGAGCCACCAGGTAAATGGTCGTAGAAATCACTGAGTTGAAGGTAGAGCATTTCTAGGGATACTGTCCAATTGAAGTTTCACATGCTTCTTTCCTAGAAAGTGGGAAATTGACTTTGGAAGAAACTGCCTCTGATTCAGACCTGTGACTGGCCAAAGGTGGAGGGCACTAGGGATGCACCCCAACAAAGCAACCTCTGTAAGAAGCAGGTCCAAGACTAGACGATTCCAGTTGCCATGGGACAATAAATCGAATATCCTCATTCCTGGCAGATGCCTTGCTACCAAGCACAACTCAGCATCATCATGATTTCTAGTGTACTGATATGAGGAAATGTTTCTGAAAGAGACTAGTTCTCCAACGAAGACTTGAAGACCTTTCAGCAGTTCTCTTATCTAAGGACTAAGTAATTCAGTAATTTTTTCCCAAGGAAGGGCAGATTTTTTTATTTTGAAAATTACCAGAGTTTTACCTACTTGAAAGTTTTAAACAAAACTGAAAGGCCTATGGAGGTTGTACAAACCATTTGGGTTTTTCACAGGTTGGCATAGACCTACCAAAAGGAACTCCAGGATGAATTCTATATTTTTTTGTGAAAGAATCAGATTCTGTTAGCCTTTCTCTGTTTCTTTGAGAAATTGAATGTGTTGGACTGGGGGACTTAGAAGTTGGATTGTGTAATTCTATGTTGAAACAAAAATTCTTGCTCTGATAGTCAGGCCAATTTTATAGACAGTAGTAATTTAGAGCCATTCAAAATCTCTTTCATGGAGAAGGAAACAAGTCAATATTTTATTTATTCTGAACCAACACCATTAGATCAGAAAATCTTCCTGCTGAGAAAACAATGTCATGGAGGTTCAACCAATCACTAGAAGAGCAAGAAGTCTTCAAAAGAGACTACATGGTTTACATGCGCTGGTAGGAAATTCTGAGCCCTCGTTGAGTGTGTGGAATTAGCCCTAGCCTTAGGGCTTCCCTGGTAGCTCAGCTGGTAGAGAATTCACCTGCAATGCAGGAGACCCCGGTTGGATTCCCATGTTGGAAAAAATCCACCGGAGAAGGCATAGGCTACCCACTCCAGTATTCTTGGGCTTCCCTGGTGGCTCAGCTGGTAGAGAATCAGCCTGCAATGTGGGAGATCTGGTTTTGATCCTTGGGTTGGGAAGATCCCCTGGAGAAGGGAAAGGCTGCCCACTCCAGTATTCTGGCCTGGAGAATTCCATGGACTTTACAGACCAAGGGGGTTGCAAAGAGTCAGACATGCCTGAGAGACTTTCCCTAATGCCTCCTTTCCCCACACTTGACAGAAACCCAGCTTCATGCTGCTCCCATCTGCCCATATTTGGTCACTTGTCCTTCCAATGGCTGCAATGCCCCTTCCCTTCTAAGATATACTCTGTAGTCTTTCAAGTCTTAATTCAAATTTCACCTTTCCCAGACTCCCTTTTCACTCCTTTTACCCTGCCTTGCAATCTTAATAATTCTCACTTCATTCTACCTGTACCATTGCCTTACTCTTGGTAACTATTGTCTTTATCTTGGTAACTCATTTTATTATTTTTCTCTCCCCTTTGAGTACAAGCTTTTTGGGGACTCTTTATCTGCCTGACCAGGGTCCAATAAACACAAAATGCTGGAACAACATAAATATGAATGATGTAATTACTGTGGATCTTAAAATCTAAGACCAAATATACACAATATAATCATATGTTATCTTTGAAAAGTTATGCTTTTTCCAGTCAGTGGCTCCTTGGAGGGTTGGTGCCAGGCGATGGGGACAATGGTGATAAAATCAGTCATTGGAATTGTGCAAAAATAAAACAAAACAAGACAGAAGTTACTCTTTAGATCCATGTCCATGCATTCATGCTGAGTTGATATTCACAGAATTAACTGAAAATGAGTGCTACTTATTGCTGTGTAACACCATGAGTTTTACACAAGTTACGTGGGTTCCATTGTACAAGATGATATTATGAGTTTAATTTCTAATGATCTCAATGCTGCATGAGACATTTCTTGCCCAGTTTGAGAGATGGGGAATCTGAGGTTTAGAAGTGTTCAAATGATACTTCAGATATCAAATAGATAAATAAATGGTGAAATTTAAAGGGGAGACCCTCATAAAAGATAGCCTATATCTTACACATTTCAGGCTGCTATCACAGAATACCACAGACAAGGTGGCTTAAACAACAGAAATGTATTTCTTACAGTTCTGGAAGCTGGGAAATCTGAGATCAAAGTGCCACCTGATTCAATGTCTGGTGAGAACCTTCTTTCTATTTATAGGCTCTCTTGTTGTATCTTCAAATATTAGAAAGCAGAGAGAGAAGGTAAACTTTCTCGTGTGCCTTCTTATAAGGGCACTAATCTCATTACTGATGGCTCCACCCTCATGACCTAATTAACTCCTAATGGCCTCAGCTTCTAATTTCCTTATACTGTTTTGTTGTTTAGTCACTAAGTCTAGTCCAACTCTTTTGAAACCCCGTGGACTGTAGCCCACCAGGCTCAGCTATTCATGGGATTTCCCAGGCAAGAATACTGCAATGGGTTGCTTTTTCCTTCTCCAGGGGATCTTCCTGGCCCAGGGATCAAACCTTGGTCTCCTGCATGGCAGATGGATACTTAACTGCTGAGCCACCTGAGAAGCCCTTCCTTACGTTGAGAGTTAGGATTTTAGTGTAGGAATTTTAGGGGATACAGGCATTCAGTATCAGAAAGTCAGGGTAGTGTGGTAATTGTGTTAGTATCAATTCCAGTACTTATAACTGGATATGAAAGTGTCTGAAACAAAGTTATTCCAGGCTATTATAGTAAATGTGCATGATGAGACTTGGGTTCCAAGTTACTGGGAGAAATGTAGTCTTCTTCAGAAGCAGTTGACTAGCCCTTGGTGTGGCTTGTCAGTTGATTGGCTCAGCTCTCATAACTGGCATTTCATGGAGACACAGTTCTTGAAGGCTGAAATTCTCTTGACATATGTAGTTGTCCAGGGAAAGCATAGCTTTCCCAAATACTAAGGGCTGATTTTCAGATTTCCTAAGTGTAGAGTCTCACCAAAAGAATATCTGTAGCATTGCAGTGAGGGAAATTATTGCAGTGTCCACCAAGAAGAACTCTACTTGTGTTTCTGTCAATTATAACATTAATCCAATAGGCTTGAGGCTTATCAGGAAATTAAATTCAACATAAAATTGGTATGGAGTGGGATAATTGCCCTTATTCAAATTAAGATTCAGAATTTTAAAAAAATGCATGATACTTTCATGAACACAGTGATATTAATTGATCCAGAATAATCACAGGAAGATGGTCTAATATTTTCAGATATTTACCATGTGTTAGGTACCTGGATAATCTTTACATATGTATTATCTCATTTAAACTTTTCAAAGACTTTGTAATATATATAGGCACTATCATTGTCTCATTCAATAGGTGAGATAACAAAGCTACGTTGTTAGTAAATGATGGATCTACTGGTCAAACCACAATATAGTGATCTGTGTATTTTTCACTGTAAATTCATTGAGGATTGAAGACTCAAAGATGAAGGGACACAGCACCACCCTCACAGTATGGTAAAGAAATGGACAAACTACACAATATGACATATCATAAGCTAGGTGCACAGAATGGTCTGGAAGGTTGCGGGCAGACAGAAGGGGCTTCACAGACAACTGAGACTTGGAGTAGTACATGGAGTACCTGAGTTAAATAAAAGAAGCAGATTATGAAGCTGGCAAGAGAACATATCACATGCTCTGGGAAGGATGGGTGTTGAGTTCTGTAGGACCAGAATATAAAATATGAGTCAGAGAGGAAAAGGTCAAATCCTAAAGAACTTTGAATGCCATGCAAAGGAATTAAAATTTTACTTAACTAAAAGATAGAGAGTAATTGAAGAATTTAAGCAGAATTAGCATCAATAGACTGAAAATTCACTTTAATAAAAGCATAGTGGATGGATTGCTGATGGTGAGACTTGAAATAAGGAAGTTAATTAAGATATTGCAACAGTCAAACCCTTGAAACTGAGTAGGGAGAGTGGAAATGAAAAGCAGATAGCAAGTTTGAGAGCTTGGAAAACAGAGGGAGTGTTTAAGAGCACATATTCTGGGCTGACTGCTTAGCTCAAACCCAGCTCTGCCTCTTCCTAACTGTGTGCGCTTAGGTAATCCCCAAATCTCTATGCTTGAGTTTCCTCATCTGTAAAACTGAGATAATAATGGTATGTATTTCATAGTGTTTTTGTGTATATTAATATAAGATACTTTGTATTTAATATGACACATTATTGTTGAACATTATTGTACAGTTAATGCAAAGTGCTTCAAACAATGCTTATCTCTAAGAAAGGATTATACAGGAGACATTTGGAAACTGGAAGGAATCTATACATATATTTGTTGCTAACCTTCACAATGGGCAAAATTAGTTATTTTTCCTTTTGTAAAATTGCATCTTGAGACAAATTGAATTTGCTTAAAATGAAATACAGACAAACAAAGCACAAAAAAATCAACCTGGTTTAGAACTGCAAATTTGTATAGAAAGCGAAAACGTCATCCTTCAGTGGTTTAGTGTACATGGTCCTTTTGTGGTCTTGCAGTTGCATGTTCTTAGTTGCTCAGTCATGTCTGACTCTTAGTGACCCCATGGACTGTAGCCGGCCAGGCTCTTCTATCCATGGGGATTCTCCAGGCAAGAATACTGAAGTGGGTTGCTATGTCTTGCTCCAGGGGATCTTCCCAACCCAGGGATCGAACCCAGGTCTCCTTCTTTGCAGGCAGATTCTTTACCATCTGAGCCACCAGGGAAGCCTAAGAATAGTGGCGAGAGTAGCCTATCCCTTCTCCAGGGGAAATTCTCAACACAGGAATTGAACCAGAGTCTCTTGCATTGCAGGCGGATTCCTTACAAGCTGAGCTCCCAGGGAAGCCTTTGCAGTTACATAGTGTAATGAATTTGGAGGTTGAGTTTTCCAGAACAGGTAGCATTGTCATGTATTACTGGTTTTCATAATTGCTGCTTTTCTTATTACTACGCAGTGCACATAAAAATGATATATAACCACAGACAAGCCAGCTCTCAAGAATTATTAATACATAATTAAATATATCATTATTTTTAATTTGGTTAGATCCTATATTTGAAACTACTGATTTCTTCAGTCCATATACTCTGAGGATTTTAATTTATTTTAAAGCAAGATATAAAAACCTGTATTAAAGAGTATTTCCCTTCTAACTGTATGTTGGACTCAGACTTTCTATCTCAGCTCATCCCTCAGGGAAAACTTCAGAAGCAGACAAAATACTTTGGCTCAAGTGCTTGAGAAATTTGGTTTCATTAACAGAAAATAGAGTCAGTAAAGAATTAATTTCGATAATGAATTGCCATGATTGGTTTTCTATTTTACTTGTAAGATCTGGTATTGGGATGGAGACAAAATTCTGAATAGAAGATAGAAGCACATAAATGGATTTAGATTAGATTAGATTAGAACATTTTTTACTGCCTCATAAGACAGATGACATAGACTTGAGCTAAGGCATTCAGGACTGGACTTAAGAGGAGGGGATACATTTGAGAAAATGAAATCGGACAGAACTTGATGACTAATTGGATATTGGTCATGAAGGACAAGAAAGGATCAAAGAAGATCCCTGATTTCTAGGCTGAGTAATTGGGTGAAATATCAAGTACCCTAAAAGAAAATACAGGAACATGAAAAAAAAAAATGAAGCTTAAGAGTATGAAGAATGGCATGTTTAGTTTCAGTTCAGCTGCTCAGTCGTGTCTGACTCTTTGAACCCCATGGACTGCAGCACACCAGGCTTCTGGGTCCATCATCAACTCCTGGAGCTTGCTCCAACTCATGTCCATTGAGTTGGTGATGCCATACCACCATCTCATTCTCTGTCATCCCCTTTTCTTCCTGATTCTAGGGGCCTATGCTACAGCGAGGCAGATGTGACTAGTAGATAATTGGGCAGCTTGAGTGAGACATGGGTTGGTGAGACTGATGTGAGATTTATTGAGACAGGTGGTAGATGGTTCCACGAACATGGATGTGTTCCTCTTAGGAGAGTTCTAATTAAAAAGAACACTTGGTCAAGAACAAAACTCCAAGGAAAAGCAATGTTTAATAGATGTATATAGGAAAAAGAAGCCCTTGAAGATGAAAGAATGCTGGATTGGAGACATGGAATGAACACAAGAGAAACCAAGAAAGTAGACCATCTCTGAATATGGTCACATACTGAGATACTGGGAGTTGGAAGTTCAACACATGGATGTTGTGGGACACAGTTCAGCACATAACACTAGCCTTGCACAGAGGTCATAGAGAGAGAGAAAGAGATGTTCTCAACTATGTCCTGTGGTCCCAAGGTTCCCTGCTGAGGAATCAGCTTGTGAGTGAAGAGGCTTTCTCAGATACTACATTCACAAAGGACTTCCTGCTGGAGGCCTGTCCAGCTTGAAGAATGATGTAAATCTAAAGTCTAAGTCTAGACACTCTCTTTATGCTCCCGTGGTGTTTTGATCACCAAGTTTCAGGGAAATTGGTTATGTAGTGATAGCTAACTGAAACAAATACCAAAGCTGACAGGAGCTGACTAAGAGGTCACAGGACTGGTGGACAATGTGAAGATCTATCTGTCACTATGCAGCTGTATTTTCACAAACAAAATCACCCTTCACATGAGGCCATCACTGCATGTAGAGTAGAGCTGTGTCAAACTCTTATTAATTTCATGCTGTAGGTACGCCCTTTTGTTTGAAATTCACACACAAAACCCCCTTAGTCAACATCTCTTGATGGAACTAGATTTGACATGTAAAAATATTTTTTTAAAACTCACAGAAACCTGGCTTGTGAGACTGTGCTACTTCACTGAGAATAATAAAATACCTGCTACCATCACTGGCTTCTGATACAGTTGTGCCATACGAGAAAAGTTCACTGAGGATATTTATTTTTCTTTGGATTATTTTAAATAATTTGTGGAATGGCAAGAATTGGAGACTGCAATTTCTCCTGTCTTTATAACATTCTGTACCTCCCTTGGAAAGTTCACAAATCTGAAACTTTAAAATCTACAGAAAGTCAAACAATGCCAGTTTAAGTAATTTCATGAAAAGGTCTATGTTATTGTAAGGGATTAATATTTAGTGATGTGCTTTGGTCCAATATCCAAATAAAATCAGTATCATCTCCATCAAAGGAGAGAAGATTTCAAATTGTCCAGTTTACCCATTTCTCAGCATCCTAATTGAAACTCCAGTAAATGTTTTTCCCAGACCATCACTGTTCCCTTTAATTCCTTTTGTTTTCAAGCAACACATGTTCCAGTTTCTTCTGTTTTGTTCATTTTCTTACGCACCTTGTTCATTGAATTGTAACATACACAAACATGCCCACCCCTACTCCCATCTCTCCACACATATAGATTTATGATATATGAATGCTGGACACAAGGAATAAAGAATTATAATTGGGCACTTGGAAGAAGAGGATGCTTAGCAATAAGAAAGATAGGCTTTTCTAATGCCCACATTTGCTGGAAAGGAGACAATATCCCAAAGACAGCAGATATCAGAAACTTCCCTGACTGCCTCTTGTGTTGCTTTCTTTAAGTGGTTGTGTTGGTAAGGGCAGGGATGGCGTGAAGGCAAAATTCCTACGGGATTATAGTATATGTGCTAAAAATATGTTAGAGTTAATCTTTAAAAGATAATGCAATTTGTCTTTTCTGAGTTACAGGTGAGAGTCCAGTCTTCCCCATTTAGCCAGTGGTGCAAATTCCAAGAGACAAATTAATCTGCCTTCTATGCCTTCTGATCACAGATACTGCTCTTGCAGTACTTTTAATTTTTTTACTATATTTTTTACTGTAACTGGTATTATATTCATTTTCAGTATGATTCCATCACATTATAATTCGTTTTTTTGTTATTACCATGGTTACTGCTCTCATTTATTTTCCTTGCTGATCTCAAGCTTGAACTACTGCAGCAGGTTTCAAGCTGGCCCAAGAGCATCTATTCTCATTCTTCTTACTCTGCTCTGTTGGAGAGACATTTCTAAAACATAAATCTGATCTATCTTGCACTTGTTCCCTTGGTGATCTCATCTAGTCTCATGGAGATAAGTATGATTTAGATATTGAGGCCACTGATACTTATTTCCCAGCCTGGACCTCTCCCCTTGAACTCTAGAATCTATATGCTACTGCCTGCCCCATAAATCTCCTCGGATGACTGCAAGACATCCTAAATCCCCAAACAAGATGGGGCTCCTGATCTTCTTCTCCAAGTGTGGTCCTCCTTCAATCTTTTCAAGTGTCAATTCATTCTTCTGATTGCTTAGACAAAGCCTCAGAGCCATATTTGAACAGGAACTCAGATACAGCGAGGCTAAATGATATCTTTAAGTTCATGGGTAAGTAAGCAGCGGGATCAGGCTGTGAACTGACAGTCTGACTCCAGAGCCCGTGCTCTTTACCCTTCGACTACGCTGCTTTTCTATCTTATAAAACCCTTTGCATGTAGTCTGGAATTTCATATGGCACCTGCATGACAAACATCAACTGTTCACCCCAGGACAGGCTTGCTAGATCAAATTAGGATTACAAATTCTGGTTCTACCTAGTTGTCATACAAAAGAGCTGAAAATTCCCTTTGTTCAGGGCCAGTTTTTTTTCCCCACTCTATTTTTTAAAAGACATTCTCTGTTTTCTTACAGGCTACTAGGCTGGGATTCTGGGATCAAACCTCAAATGTGTCTGTTACTTCTGTCTCAGTTACTAATTAGCTGTATGACCTTGGGAAGTTTTTAAATCTCTTGATGGTATGATTGGTCTGCCAAAAAAAAAAATGCCACACATGCATTACATGATTCAGGCTCTGTGGTAATAATGTGGAGAAATAAATAACAGGATACATGGTCCCTTTACTGGCTGGGGGCAAGAATCATATCTATTTGCTTACTATCCACTTTCCAAGAGTTTATCGCAATCTGTCTTCTGCAGAAACTCAATAAATATGTGTAAATTGCTGGTTGAGGATTTCATGATTTCGTATGGACAAGGTGACTTAAAATTCCACAGTTAGTTTGGTAGAATGAACCCTGATTTGAAAGACAGAAGACAAGGTCTGAAGGCAAAAAAGGTGGAGATTTATTATTTCATTGGCTATTTCACTGATAATTTGACATCAGGACAACCAGTCTTCACCTGGGTCATTTTCAGTATGGTCTCTGCAAAATTTGGAAAAGGTTGGGTTACTTCTTCTCAAAGTTGTATTGCCAGGGCTCTGATCGTATAATTCACCTTCACCACAGAACACAGTGTCAACGTGGCACACTTGGTTTGTGTTGGATCTACTTGGTAGAAGGGCTCAGGAACTCAGCATCAGTACCTATCTAGCACACATAAAGATCTCCACTTACACATGATTTGTTTTAGACCCTTCACTGATATTGTGAGTAGATAATATTATCCCCATTTGAAAATAAGGAAGATGAAATTGAAGGAGGTTTCCCAGGGTAAAACGACTAGTATACGTGTAATAGGTGGGATTGGAATCCAGGATGAGGAGGCTCCCAATTCTTCTCCTTTTCCTTCCTAAATCTCCCGTCCTGGTGACGCACAGAAGAGGGCAGTGCAGGGTGCTGCTGGAGAGGCTTCAACACCACTTTCATCTGACTCCAGCAGACAGCCCTATGATCAGCCGAAGGATATTCTAGTCACAAAAAACTCTAATTAATTAGGAAAACTCTGGTAATTAATTGCACACTCCCATTCTGTTTTCAATAAATGTAATCTATTAAGTCAGTAGCACTTATCCATGATAACACAAAGTATGCTCAGTAATAGGCTTGCCTTCCATCAGGGAACTAATATGGGGTTTTACGTGGAATTCCAGGAGAAATCAAGTAGCAATTGTTAACATTTGCTTCATTGCACAGATTACATGGTGCCTTGATTCCATGGTTGATAAGCAGTAAATTGCTCAGTTGAGTATGGTGTATTAAAATGTGTTTAATCTACTATTAGTTCCACAGAAAACAGTATTGCCTAGCCCACTCCCAGTCACGCTGGATAACATCTGGGGACTCAGAGTCTTATTATAATTACAGACCATGAGCTGTTACAATAAACCACAAAGGGACTAATCCTATCCTTTTTTTGGAATTTGTTTATTTCAAATAATGTCTGGTTAACTTTTTTTTTATAAAGAGCTCTGTATTGGACCACATTTTTGGTAAGATGAAGGAAACATGGATTTTAACTACAGAAGTCATGCTATTTATTTTCTTAATCACAAGGCACTATCTGCTTGGAATATTTTATGTTTTTCCTTTCTGGTAGATATTTCAACAAATATTTTTATGATCTCCTTTTGGGACAAGAAAAGACATAAATGTTTAAACTAAATATCTAGATAACTGCCTAAACTTGAAGTGATATAACCTATGCTGTCAGACTTTATTTTTTTGGGCTCCAAAATTACTGCAGATGTTGATTGCAGCCATGAAATTAAAAGACGCTTACTCCTTGAAAGAAAAGTTATGACCAACCTAGATAGTATATTCAAAAGCAGAGACATTACTTTGCTGACTAAGGTCTGTTTTGTCAAGGCTATGGTTTTTCCAGTAGTCATGTATGGATGCAAGAGTTGGACTGTGAAGAAAGCTGAGTGCCTAAGAATTGATGCGTTTGAACTGTGGTGTTGGAGAAGACTCTTGAGAGTCCCTTGGACTGCAAGGAGATCCAACCAGTCCATTCTGAAGGAGATCAGCCCTGGGATTTCTTTGGAAGGAATGATGCTAAAGCTGAAACTCCAGTACTTTGGCCACCTCATGCGAAGATTTGACTCATTGGAAAAGACTTTGATGCTGGGAGGGATTGGGGGCAGGAGGAGAAGGGGACGACCGAGGATGAGATGGCTGAATGGCATCATGGACTTGATGGATGTGAGTCTGAGTGAACTCCGGGAGTTGGTGATGGACAGGGAGGCCTGGCGTGCTGCGATTCATGGGGTCGCAAAGAGTTGGACACCACTGAGCGACTGAATTGAACTGAACTGAGAGGTCTTAGAAAGAAAAAAAATAGAAAGATAAAGTGTCATTGCCTGTTTACTCAGAGCCAGTGCAAAAAAAAAAAAAAAGCTGAATAGTTTGCTTCTGAGAAGTTAAGGACTAAATGTGATGCAAAATAGTACTACCTCTCTTAGCCTACACTTTTGGTAAGTTTTCTCCTTGGTGCTGTAAAATCTATAATATATGTTACACCTGTCATATTATGTATGTGTTTTATGCAAATTTCCTTCAGAATTTTTTGGTGATCAGTAGGTATATTAAAATAGAAGTAGATATATTAAAAATGAAAATAGAAATTTGTTTGTACATGATCCTGTCTAGAGGGGTTCAAAATTCATATTGGAAAAAAAAAGTTTTGTTTATTTCCTTGTTGACCTCTTTGAATGCTTAAAAGGTAAGATCCACCAGCTTAAATGATTCGGTAGGTGTTCTTTGTACTCACCCTCTGCATTTCTGTTTGTTAACTGAAGGTCTTTGAACAGTATGGCAAAAACCACTACAATATTGTAAAGTAATTACCCTCCAATTAAAATAAATAAATTTTAAAAAATGAACAGTACTAGGAAGCAGTTCAAGATGCCAATGAATTAATCTTCTGGAGTACTGTTATCTCCTCTAGTGAAATGGTCCTGTCATCTCCTCATTGGTTTTTAAAGGTGCCCTCTTATTATTTGTAGATGAAATTGTTTACAGTTTTCTTCATGAAGAGTAGATGTTGCTCTGACAAAATGAAACTGACAAAAAGCTAAAACTTCAGCTGATCCAGATTCTGTCACCAAATTCGTTGTGATTCTGAGTCATCTTACAGATATGCTGCCCCTTGCTTACTTCCCTTTTCACAAAATGTTAGCATTTCTCTTGATGTGGCTTTGAACTGATATGAACCATTTTAAGATAATGTTTAGTGCATGCTATATATCAAGCTTTATTAACATATTAATAACATACCTCATCTGATGATATGATTCTTTCTTTTTCCCTTAAGATATTTCAGTGATGGTTCTCAAAATCTTTGTGGGTCATATTTGCCCCCTGATAGTTCTCCAGCTTCTCCCTTCCATTCCTGAAGTTTTCCTATTAACTTATTAATAGGAAATTAACTTCTTTAACCTATTAACTCTGATATATTTCCACCCATTTCTGTAACATGGTATCTGGTACCATATAATTTGGTTATTTATGTAAATTAATTTTATGGTGATTAAGTCGATCAGACAAATATTAACTCTTTCCTCAAAGTTGCTGGGCTTCCCAGGTGGCACTAGTGGCAGAGAACCCAGCTTCCAATGCAGGAGATGTAAGAAAGGAGGGTTTGATCCTTGGGTTGGGAAGATCGTCTGGAGGAGGGCATGGTAACACACCCCACTCCAGTATTCTTGCCTGGAGAACCCCATGGACAGAGGAGCCTGGTAGGCTACAGTCCATAGGGTTGCACAGAGTCAGATATGACTGAAGAGAGTTAGCAGGCAGGCAAAGTTGTTAGCCTCACTTACAATGAAGTTAGAATGTTTACAAATGGTGTTCTTAAACTATTTATTTGCAGATAGATCTTAGACTCGAAGTTTACTTTGTAATTAGCTTGTGAAGCATTTAAAGACAGACCATTACTTTCTTAATCTTTGTGTCTCTTTGTTCCAAGCCATTTTCCAGAACCATTGAGAGAGAGAAGCACCCCTAAACTACGTATTTGGTGAAGAAAGGGTATGTCCTGTGAAGGACTACAGGATTGGGGACACAAGAATACCTAGAAGGTAACATGTGAGGGGATCCACAATCCAGATCTCCACAGAGAGTTCACCTGAAAGGTTGTTAAAGAACCCAGAACCCAGGGATGGAGAACAGAGATACCATAACATGGTGAACAGGTTCTAAAGGGAAGAATTAGCCAAGAGTAATCCCCTGAGGCTGAGACTAGCCCCCCGGTCCCTTTACAGAGTGCCCACAACCCTGCTCAAGGTTAAGGAGGGAGCTTTCTGAGTTGTCTTGAACATATTCATTTATTCAAGCAACACATACCTACTAAAAACCTATTCTGTCCCAGGAAAATTACTGGGTACTGAGTATAAGTGGGTGACCCAAGGATCAGTGGTCCTGCCCTCATTAATATCCTATCTCATTGAGATTCAGAAAACAAATAAACAAGTTAATTAATTATTGCAGATAATCATAAATACTGAGAAAGGAACAAGCTGGGTGCAGTGATAGAATATATTTGGGAGTAGTGATTTGACCTACATAGACCTGTAATACATAGACAGGTAATCAGCAGAGGCAAGATTTGAGATGCTATTAGAAGCATTAGGAGGAACCATCCATACTAAATAGTAGGGAAAGTGTGTTTCAGAAAATAACCTATGAAAAGGCTATAAGAGAAAAATCAGATCTTTACCACAAGTGATTTTTTCCCTCCAGTAATGTTTAAAACAGAAATGCAGCCTGAAGACAGGGATTTGGGGAGGAAAGGAGAACACAGCCAAGGGCAGGGTGTGTTTTGTGCTCCCAGCTCTTCCAACCAAGCAAAGGTCCCGCCTCCACATTTCTTCCTGCAGGGATCAGAATTTGATTATTTCTTTGGAAAGAATTTGCACTTAGGAAACTGAAAGAAGTCCAACATGGCTAAAACATAGAAAATGAGTAGTGTTGGAGAGAGATGGAGGTGCAGTTGTGGGTCGGTGAACACTGGCCACCATCCCTACTTCACTCCTGACTGCTTCCCTGGAGCTTCCTATGTGCTTCTCTCTAACAGGGCTTGGGTGCTCGTGTCTTCATTCAATTCTCTGAGCTGCCTTAGATGCTTCCAAGGACTTCTTTTTTTGCCCTTCTTCTTAGCCAGGCTAAGTTTCTGTTGCTTATCATCCAAGAGCCTTTACTGATATAGACACTTCTCTATCTTTATCTTGTTTTCTTTCTTGCCTGCTTGGCATCATTCAACATATTTCCTGGAGGAGTATGGTCTCTAGGCTGATGTGATTCTGTATTCTCCTGGCTTTATCCCCATGTCTCTGTGCTTCTTCAGTGTGTGTATATATATATATATATATATATATATATATATATATATATATATTTGCTGTCTTTGCCTTGTTCACATCCTAAGCCTGAGTTCTCTATTTTCTCTTTTCAGTCATTCCCAGCGGTTAAGACATGGGCTCTGAAGCCAAAGTGGTCCAAATTCCAGACTTGTTCATTGCTGTCTCTGTGACCTTAGGAAAGTTACTTAAACATTCTGTACTTCAGTTTATTTATTTATCATATATTATAAAACTTACTTTATAAAGCTCTACAGGGAATGAAGGGAATTAATTACCTCTAAAGTACATTGAAAACAGTTTTTTCATCATATGTACTCAATACTTATTATTTTTGCTATAGTTGCTACTAATCATCTATTCTCATGACCCTGTATGCTGGTGACTCTTTATATCTTTAGTCCCAGCTACCAACCATAGTAATTCATAAAACTTTATGAGACAAACTAACTCTGAACTTTTAGTCCCTGACCCACTCAACTTTTTACTCCCAATTTTCTGTTTCTTGCAAATGTTTTCCATTTGTGTAAGTCAGAAAACCTGGAATCACCTGTATTGTTACTCTTTTTCTACTGGTCACTTTCAATCCATCATCAAATTCTGTCATTTTTATTTTGAAAATGCAGATCAGACACTCTGACTCCTTAACCTCCTCTACATCTGAAACACCACAATTTTCAGTCCAATTCACCATCATATCTTGTCTAGACTCCTGCAATATCTTCCTTACTGCTTTTCTCTTCTTTATCCTACCCCCTTGATCAAACCCTTTACCGCCAAATAGAGTGTTTTAAAAGCACAGGTCATGTCAGTCTCTTACTTAAACCATCAGTGGCTTTCTACCATACTCAGAAACAAATCTAGCCTACAAGACTCTATGTGACCTTCTCCGTGCCCACCTGGGGATGGCCTTATCTTATGAATCCCTCTCTCCTTCAACCTCAATCACGTTAACCTCCCCTTTCTTAGGACTTTCACTCTTGCTGTTTCTTCAACTGGGGACAACTCTTTCTTTGCTCTTTTCATGAATGATCCTTTCCTTAGGGCTTACGTAAAACACCTAGAGTTAGTAAAGACCTTTTGTATCAGTTAGTGGAGTAAGACGGAGAAGGCAATGGCACCCCACTCCAGTGCTCTTGCCTGGAAAATCCCATGGGAGGAGGAGCCTGGTGGGCTGCAGTCCATGGGGTCATGAAGAGTCAGACACGACTGAGTGACTTCACTTTCACTTTTCACTTTCATGCACTGGAGAAGGAAATGGCAACCCACTCCAGTATTCTTGCCTGGAGAATCCCAGGGAGGGGAGAGCCTGGTAGGCTGCCGTCCATGGGGTCACACAAAGTTGGATACGATGGAATAGACTTAGCAGCAGCAGCAGCAGTGGAGTAGGAAATGGCAACCCACTCTAGTATTCTTGCCTGGAAAATTCCATGGACAGAAGAGCCTGGCAGGCTACAGTCCATGGGGTCACAAAGAGTTGGACAGGACTGAGTGACTGAGCATGCATACATGTATCAGTTAGGGCCCTTCATGGAAACAAAATTCAGAGAGTGAGACAGAGGGTGGATTTTAAAGTATTGGTTCATGGGACTGTGGGACTGGTAAGTCAGAAATCTATAGGCAGGCTGGTAGGCTGGAAACTCTGTTACAGTCTTGAGGCAGAATTCCTTCTTCTCTGGAACCCCTTAGATTTTTTTCTTGAGTACTTGTTGATTGAATGATGCTAACCAGATTATCAAGGGTCATCCACTTTAAAGTCAACTGACTGTAGATGTTAATCACACCTACAAAAATAGCTTCACAGCAACATCTAGACTGGTGTTTGAGGAAACAATCAGGCACCAAGGCCTAATCCAGTCAACAAACAAAAATTAACCATCACACTTTCCAGGTCCCCTGTGCCCACATACGAGTCTCACTCACAGAATTCTGTCCGTCTCCTTCATGAAATATACCACAATTTGCCCTTAATTATTTTTTACCTTTCTTATTAATTACATCCTTCTTACACCATACTCTAGTGTTGAAAACAATTCTCTTTTATTCATAAATACATATCCAATATTAGCAAAGTACCTGGCATATAGTGGGTATTCAGTAAATGATCAGTGCTTCATACATGTTTATGGAAAATATTTACAACTGGGAGGAGCTTCAGATGAGAAGTTTTGACTCAATCTCCTAAAATTCTATGGGTGTTGGAATGTCATAAATTAAGCATAATTCATTAGAATGTGCATAGTTAAGAAAATTACTGATTCTGTCTCATTTTCTTTTGACATTCCTTTGTAGTTCTCTCAAGCTAAATTATTCAGCACAGATTTCTGAGGATATATAGTCTAACACACTCAACTCAAATGTAGCATTGAAAGACAAAGTTTGGCAACGTTTTATTTTAATGAAGATTTGAATGCCTGCCAGGATCACTGGAATAATTGCCATTTGGGTTTATATTAATGAACATATTGAAGTGGAATTGTAAAAAATGGAAAAAGATCTGACTTTATGGGGTAGTTTAACCACTAGCAACTTGCAGTGATGAATGGTGCCCTGGATTTGTTGTTAGTTTTAGCCACAAGACACCCAAAGTAGTTGCATAGCAGGCTCTTTAAGAAACATGTACTGAATTTGAAAAAAATTATTTATTGGGCTCCCAGTGATTTATTTGTATGAATTAATTAGTGCATCCAAAAAGATGAGAAGGAGTAATACTGTTAAAGTTGATCCACATAGCATCTTACCACCACCCTGGGCTTGGGTTCTGGGTCATGAAGACCGGGTTTCTTGCACAACAAATAGTATTCATAAACCCTTAGAGGAAGCAGCTCCTGAACTTGCAGTGTATTCATTTCTGATACTGTGCTAAGTGAAGTAGCAAGCCTTGACACACTCAGAAGACAGACTATTATTTTAAAAAATTCTTGACGCCTCAAGTGATATGTGAGTTTGAGGTCAGTAGACACATGACTCCCAGACTAAAAAACTTTATCTCAGGAGAATTAATTAAAGTAACTTGAGAAATCTGTGGGATTCTCTAGAAAAATTCAGTAGAATATTTTATTGATTTTTGCAGATTACTGGTTGTTCCTCTAAACCAAATTCTCCCTCCATCCACATACACTGCTATCCAGGTAGAGATGACATTTCTTAGCTTCCCCTGGCAGTTTATGTGGCTACTGAGCCCAGGGGATGTAAATGAGAGTGACATACATACACACATTTATACACACATGTATCTTTTTTGTTACATCTAACTTGGCACAATCACCTGCCCCTGTCTATGGTTCTTTCATCTTCCCTCAGGATAGTAACATGAAAATGACCTAGCTTGCACAATGCAGATAGGGCCAGTAGCCCAGCCAAGGGATGCAGGGCGATGTGCTGGAAGGAACCTGGATTTCTGAATGTGCTGATGGAAGAAAATTTCCCCATCAGCCTGGACCAGCCCTCCTGTGACTTGAGAGGAAAATAAAATTTGATGTTGCTTACAAGATTGTTGTGGGAAAAAATCTAGATTTTAGAAGTGCTTCTAGGAAATATTTGCTTTCTATGAGAGTTGCTCTTATGCAAGTTGTTTTTTTAAAATTACGTGCATCTCAAGGTTGCATTTTATGTTTAAAACATTACAGTTTATGTTACATCTTTTGATTTTTCACAAAATCTCAATCAGGATGTCATTAGGAGAAATACTATGTCAGTTTCTCCAATAATTCAAAACACAGAGTAAAATCAACCAAAAACAAAGTGCACTATTTCCCAGTGTGTCCTTAGGGCAAGGTGCAGGCAAAGACATCTTAAGGAAGAGCTTCTAGACCATACCATGATTCAGAGAGACAACATGATGACAGTGGTGCTAATGATAATAATAATGATATAATAGTAGGGATGATAGTAATGATCATAAACCTGCTTTTGGATTGTCACCACGTGACAGGTTCTATCTGTGTTTTACTTCCATTATCTGTGAGATAATGTTTCTCCAGTTTTGCAGATGACATAAGTGAAGCCCAGAGAGGTCAAGTATCTTGCCCAGTGGCAAACAGAACTGGAGTCTAGTCACATTGACATTTTACTCCAGAATATGTGCAGTTTTGTGCAGAGATGAGTTACCGCTGCAGGACTGAGAGTGCTGCCCTTAGAGAACTTTGCTTGCAAGGTTGACCAGGAGACTGGGAGGCCATATGGTCATGCAAGTGAAAGATGGCAGCTGTGTGTGTGAAGAAACAAAAGTGTAGAAGAGAAGGAAGGGGGAGATATGAGAGATATGAAGACTGGACAACTGACTCAATGTGGAGATGAATCAGAGGCAGGAGGTTCTAAGGGAAGAGTTCAGAAAGATATTTGAGTTTCTAGGTGACCGGACCAATGGAGAGAACATTTATTGAGAAAAGATAGGTTTAGGGGGCAAAGATCAGTTAAATATCTTGCATATGTATATCACTTAATGAAAGCAAAAACTATTATTTAGATATTATATGATGATACAGAATGAACTTTATCTGTGATTAAGGTCTAATACTTTTAATTCCAAAATCAATTACTGAGTGGTACCATGAGCCAGATGCCTGGAATTATGAGTGGAGAATATTGAGGTGCATCAAACTCAGGACATGGTCTTTAGGAAGCTCATAGATTAAACAGAAATAAGAGTCTTAAGTCTACTTTTTATTTCTTTTTTTCTCTAGTTTTTATTTTTGTTTGTTTGTTTATTTACTTTATAGAGGGAGAGGGGGAATGCTGGGTAGAGTTGTTATGGCTCTTCAAGGGTAAATCCCTCTTTGGAACAAGGATGGAATATCATGCAATCCTTAAACTGCTGCCTTCCCTATGGGGACTCCCAAACAAACAAAGAGGAGCCTGAGAGTTGGAAAGTCAACCCCCTAGACTGAAGTGTCCCAAAACAGGGAACTCCTGGTCCATATGGATATAATGGTTACTTGAAAATAAAATTAAGTGTCCATGATTAATTATTCATTGTCAGCTAAAAATAATTAACCTTTAGGATATATGTCAAAAGAATCTACCCCTGCTTCTGCCACACCCACATAAATACATGCCTATAAAAATTATCTAGAAAAATAAAGAAGAAAATTAAGAGTAGTTACCCCAGCAAGGAGGAATGGAGAGCTGATTGTAGATAGGACAGTTACATATTTCAATTTACACCCTGTTTGTATGGCATCTTATTAGGTTAAGACAGAAAAGGAACAAACCAGGAAGCATCCAGTTGCCCAAGTATATATGGCACATAAATGCATGTTTAGTGCAATATACTTTGAGATGACATCACAGGTCTACCTTATGAATTTTAGTTACCCTAGTACTTAGAAGAATGAGAGGAAAATACTAAAGGACTTTAATGTCTATTTTTCACATTCTAAATGAAAGGGATTATGCAGAACATTTCTCATCATCTTCTCATTTACACCAGTATTAATGTCATGAATCTTCAAATTAAAATTTGATACCCTGAAAGGCTTAACTATCTGCTCATGGTGAGAAATGGCAGTTGAAAGGTTTGAGCCCAGAAGAGCACGTGGACCATGCCAGACTTGGGAGTCAGAAGGGCAGCCATGTTTATCTGCTCAGACCTGTAGACAACCTTCTCCTCAGAAAGCTCTGCTTCTTGGAAGTCTGACAGAAAACTCTGCTAGGGCATAGGAAATAACATTTTCTCTGTTCTTATACCTTGAATCTAAAGTACATGAGTAATACTTTGCACTTAAGGAAGAGCTTTATCTGACTCTTTCAAGAGCTGTAGAAAACCAATTATTACCCACCTCCCTTCATGATTGGAAGGGAAGATCTTAATCCCTAATTTGCTGACGGGGAAACAGAATCTTCCAGGGATGAAGTGATTTGCTGAAGGTCACACAATCAGTCTAAAAAAGCCTGAAGAATAACTCCGAGGGCTTGTGACAAAAGAGAAATTGCCTTGTACAATTAGCAGCTTATTTTCTACCCTAATCACCTGATTCCACTCTTTTCCAGGCATGTACAAAACTCCCAGCTTCTCCCTCTCCACCATAAGTGGGATTTAGAGCTTTTAATGTACATGTTCTTCGTCAAAAATGTAGATCTCTATAATTTCACCCTCAGTTCCCTTAATCTATTTTTAAAGTGCAGAGGTTCTCAAATCCTTCGAGAAGGATGGGGATGCCCCATCAAAGAATTCTCCTCTCCTGCTGGTTCCCTTGGCTATTATATCAAATCTTTTGTAGAAGTCAGGAGGAAAGGCTAGTGCTACTTTTGGTAAAATATGTAGGATGTCTGGATTGCAGGCATAATATTGAGGGTGGGATTAACTGTGCTTGAAAGTTACTTCAGGCTGAATTTAGCCATTTTAACCCATAGTGGTTTCTCTTTCCTCACAAACACCACTGTGATGGACATCATTCAAGTGTGACTCCCTACAAATCATGCCCTTTTTAATCCATTTGCCTTTTGGGATGTGCAAGGGTGATGGGAGATGTTAGGTCCACGATCATGTTACTTTAAATAAGACTCTGATTTAGTAGAGTAGAGAGACTCTCTCTTACTGGCTTTGAAGAAGTTAGCTTTCATGTTATGAAAAAGTCTCTGGTAGGGCCATTGGTAAGGGACTACAGACAGCTGCTAGGACAGTGGTCCCTTACCTTTTCAGAATCAGGGATTGGTTTCATAGAAGACAATTTTTCCACAGACCAGGGTTGGGGGGGTGGGGGGTGGTTTCAGGATGATTCTTGAAAGAGGTGAGTAACCTAGATCCCTTGCATGTGAAGTTCATAGTAAGGTTTGAGCTCCTATGGGAAAAATCTCAGGCAGTAATGTGAGTGAGTGATGGGAAGTGGCTGTAAATATAGATGAAACTTCACTCACCTGCCCACAACTCACCTCTGACTGTTTAGTCCAGATCCTAACAGGCCATGGACTGGTACCATTCCATGGTCCAGGGTCATAGACCCCTGACCTAGGAGATGAGTGGTCCCAGGTTGACAGCTAGCACAAGAGTCAGGACCTCAGAAATATAATCACAAGGAAACAAACTCTGCCAACAACCATATGAGCTTAGATGAGGGCTCTTAAATCCAGAAAGAACTGTAGCTTTACCAATAATTGAATTATAGCCTTATGAGGTCCCAAGCAGAGAACCCAATTAAGTCATTTTTGGACTCTTGACCTTCAAAACTGTGAGATAATGAATGTGCATTTCTTTAAGTCACTAAATGTGTGGTAATTTATTACACACAATGGAAAACTAATATAGACATCTTGTACTTTTAGATATAAAGAATACTAACACAACATTTTTAGGGAAGAATGACATTTACAAGTATTAAAGTGATACCTCAAAGATGTATTTGAATTTAAAGGATACTTTGACCTATTAAAATTCAAAATAGTGAGAGAAAAGGAAGCAGGGAAAGAAGACTTGGAACAGGAAGTAGCCAGGTGTCCAAAAGATATTGAGTCTAACTGGTTGCAAATATCTTTCATCCTGTGCCTTGAAAAATGGGAAGAATATGCTGTAAATTATTAATTAATGAGAGCAAATGTCCAAAAGGCATAGCCATATGAAAAATTAATGCTCAGAACACCATTCATTATCACCTAGTGTTGACTGAAATTATTCTTGATTTTGAAAGAGAACAGCAAAGCAAGTTTATGAGTTATGTGTACAGATTTTCTTGTATGACCTTCTAGGTCAGTTTTTTTCAAATGCAACTTTCTGTTAGCAGTCTATTAAAATGGGATTTTCTAAAAATTAAGACTTAAAAAAAAAAAGATTAGTAAGCATCAGCCAAGATTTAACTGAATCAGAATCATCTGAGGTAAGACTACTTACACACACCATCCCACACACCAAAGGCTTAAGATTCCAATTAGTCAGTTTAACTATTAATATTTGCCATTATCAGGCTCATCACAAAGAGGTCAATTCAGTGTGTGATAGAAACAACTTTATGGCCACAATCTTATACATCTTGTCCAGTGGTTCTCAAACTTGGCTACACATTATAATTACCTGGAGACCTTTATAAATTCTGATGCTCAAGCTTCTTCTGGGAGCAATTATATCAGAATCACCAAGCATAGTACCATTTATTTGTAGTTTTTAAAGTTCCCTAGATGATTGTAACATGAAACTGTTGAGGTATAGCTAACACCTTGAATCTTTCCACATACTTTTTAATATATAATTATGTAGCTCAAAACCCAAAACACTGGTGGGGGATATTTGGGTCAACCATGACTGCCCCACTTTGATGGAACATAAAACTGAAGTTGACTGTTTAGGGCCACACTATAATAATTCTTTTTTGCTGAACTTCATGTTTACTATCTTAATTTATTTAAAAAACCCTCCAAAACTTCAAAACAAGGCAGAGTCCATGTAATGAGTTACATTATCCTGATTTGTAGAGACAAGGACAGAGAGACCACGGATTTAAAGGGATCTTCCTAAACAAATAAGATATGGACCTGAGTCTGAGTGACACCAATGTTTCTGATGTTTGAATTGTACTTGTGATTCTCAATGTGTGGTCCCCAGACCAGCAGCATCAGCATTGCTTTGGAACATATGAGAAAGGCAAATTCTCCACTCCAGTCTCAGACCAACTAAATCATAATATTTTAAACTGGGGTCTAGCAATCTGTTTAAATAAATCCTTATGTGATTCCTAGGCACCGTAAAGACTGAGAAACACTGTACTGTATTCTTCATTTCTGTCAGTAGCCTACTTTTCGGAGAAGGTAATGGCACCCCACTCCAGTGCTCTTGCCTGGAAAGTCCCATGGATGGAGGAGCCTGGTGGGTGGCAGTCCATGGGGTCGTGAAGAGTCAGACACGACTGAGTGACTTCACTTTCACTTTTCACTTTCATGCATTGGAGAAGGAAATGGCAACCCACTCCAGTGTTCTTGCCTGGAGAATCCCAGGGACGGGGGAGCCTGGTGGGCTGCCGTCCATGGGGTCACACAGAGTCGGACACGACTGGAGCGACTTAGCAGCAGCAGCAGCAGCAGCAGCAGCAGCCTACTTTTGAAGACCCAGTTTAATGTGGTAAGAGAAATTAAAACGTGGGAATAAGATATGGTGAGGGGCTAAGGAATTCTCTTTTACTATCTTCTTTTACTCCCATTTCCCAGTTATATTAACAGTATATTTTGGAGAAATGCTATCAGATATATAGGACTGGGAAAAGATTGGGGGGGGCACTCAGGATGGTTACTTTCAGGGATGTTCAATTACTTTCATATAAATGCAAATGTTTTAAGATGTTGATGAATAGTTTATCCTTTTAATCAAAATATAAGAGTTTTAAAGTTTTCATTAAAAGTGAGTATCTTGGGTCTTTACCCTTCTATTCTACACACTGAGGATGGGAGGCTGACCCCCTCAACACCAGGCTCCTCGCCTGGATTGAGGATGGGAGGCACTGCATTGGCATCCTGCTGGTGAGAGCCTGATTCTAAGAAAGAACGTGTGAGAGTGAGGGATAGAGATAGGGACAGACACGCAGACAGAGGGAGACATCTATCTCTAGGACCAATCAGGCGAAGCCCATTCCTCACCGTCTGATCCCAGCCTGGGCTAGCTACAGAGGCCAAAGCTCTCATCACACTTGTTTGCACCATTGTCTTCAGTCTGGGTCCTTTCCCACCCCACCATGAGTTCCTGAGGACCCTTTTCCCTCATGAAATGTTCCTGTGGGCATGAAGTCTGGAACGCACTGATCTGGGAGTCTGGTGCCCCACAGGTGCTCAGAACATGTTTACCATCTTAAGAGTGATGATAAGGTTGAAGACAGCATGGTCTCAGGATAAATTGAGATAATCTGCTGTGAAGAACAGTATATAAAGGTACCAGTAGCTGCAGAAGGACTTGTGGTAAGACTGTATGTATATTTATGCCTCCCAACTCCACATATTGCTGAAGCAATATGTGGACTGTGAACTTCCAGATGTTCAAGCTGGTTTTAGAAAAGGCACAGGCACCAGAGATCAAATTGCCAACATCCGCTGGATCATCAAAAAAGCAGAGAATTCCAGAAAAACATCTATTTCTGTTTTATTGACAAAGGCTTTTATGTCAAATCCTTTGACTGTGTGGATCACAATAAACTGGAAAATTCTGAAAGAGATGGGAATACCAGACCACCTGACCTGCCTCTTGAGAAACCTATATGCAGGTCAGGAAGTAACAGTTAGAACTGGACATGGAACAACAGACTGGTTCCAAATAGGAAAAGGAGTACATCAAGGCTGTATATTGTCACCCTGCTTATTTAACTTCTATGCAGAGTACATCATGAGAAACGCTGGGCTGGAAGAAGCAAAAACTGGAATCAAGATTGCCGGGAGAAATATCAGTCACCTCAGATATGCAGGTGACACCACCTTTATGGCAGAAAGTGAAGAGGAACTAAAAAGCCTCTTGATGAAAGTGAAAGAGGAGAGTGAAATTGGCTTAAGAGGCAGTCCTAAGATGGCGGAGGAATAGGAGGGGTAGACCACTTCCCCCACAAATTCATCAAAAGAACATTTAAACGCTGAGTAAATTCCAGAAAACAACTGAATGCTGGCAGAAGACATCAGGCACCAAGAAAAGCAGCCCATTGTCTTTGAAAGGAGGTAGGAAAAATATAAAAGACAAAAAAAGAGACAAAAGAGGTAGGGGCAGAGCTCCATCCCAGGAAGGGAGTCTTAAAAAGAAAAGTTTCCAAACACCAGGAAACACTCTTACTGCTGAGTCTGTGGTGAGCCTTGGAAGCACAAAGGGCAACATAACAGGGAGGAAAAATAAACAAATAATTAAAACCCACAGATTATGAGCCCAATGGTAACTCCCCCAGCAGAGAAGCAGTGCAGATGCCTGCACCCACCACTAGCAAGCAGGGGCTTGGCAGGGAGGCATCGGCTGCATTGCTTAGAGTCAGGATCTGGCCTGAATGTCCCAAGGGCAATCTGGGTGAACTAACTTGGGCTAGCAAACCAGACTGTGGGATAGCTACCATGCGAAAAGCCCTAAGACACTGCCAGGTCCACACACAGAACAAACGACTGAACAGAACTAGCCAGCTGCAGACCATCCCTCTCCGGTGACAGGCAGCCAGAGCCGGAAGGGGGCAATCACAGCCCCAGAGAGACATTATCTACCAAGCTGCAATCAGGCTTCTTTGCTAACTAAGACTTCTTGGGGTTCTGGACAGTCAACATCCACCTGAAAATGTGTGCCGGTTGTACACCCAGAAAACCGAGTGGCAGGGACAGGGAGGCGATAAGTCGCAGCAACTGCACTCACCAAACACCTCATCACCTGAGCTGCTTGGACCTGGGAAGGGCACAAAACGCAGACCCAACCGAGTCTGCCCCACTGAGGACTACCCAAGTGACTGAACCTCAGCGGCTTAGACCTGGGAGGTGCATGCAGCCCAGGGCCAGCCTCAGATGGTTCCCGGTGGAGCGACCTAGAGCCTGAGCTGTGTGGGCAGGGATGGCACATGCGCCATGAGCAGGGGCAGGCCCAGTGTGGCTGAGACACTGCGAGCACACACCAGTGTTATTTGTTTGCAGCGTTCCTCCTTCCCCACAGCAGAACTGAACAAGTGAGCCTAAAAAAAAGTGTCCACCACCACCTCCTTTATATCAGGGTGGAAATCAGACACAGAAGAGACCAGCAAACAGAAGAAGCTAAAACAGGGAACCGCCTTGGAAGTGATATGTAATAGATTAAAACCCTGTCATTAGGACCAACTACATAGGAAAGGGCCTATAAAAATCTTGAGAAATATAAGCCAGACCAAGGAACTATCCAAAAATGAACTGACCCCACATTACCCACAACAGCACCAGAGAAAGTCCTAGATATACTTTTACTATGTTTATGATCATTCTTTTTTTAATTAAAAAATATTTTAAGTCCTCTATTACTCCTTTAATTTTCACTTTTATAACCTACTATTACTTTGCAAAAAAAAATACCT
>SJYQ01002029.1:511474-553636 GCA_006410935.1 Redunca redunca | reverse complement strand
CTACAGCCCAGATTACTGTACCCAGCAAGGATCTCATTCAAATATGAAGGAGAAATCAAAAGCTTTACAGACAAGCAAAAGCTGAGAGAATTCATCACCACCAAACCAGCTCTCCAACAAATGCTAAAGGATATTCCCTAGACAGGAAATGCAAAAAGGGTGTATAAACTCGAACCCAAAACAATAAAGTAAAAGGCAACGGGATCATACTTATCAATAATTACCTTAAACGTAAATGGGTTGAATGCCCCAACCAAAAGACAAAGACTGGCTGAATGGATACAAAAACAAGACCCCTATATATGTTGTTTATAAGACACCCACCTCAAAACAGGGGACACATACAGACTGAAAGTGAAGGGCTGGAAAAAGATATTCCATGCAAATAGAGACCAAAAAAAAAGCAGGAGTAGCGATACTCATATCAGATAAAATAGACTTTAAAACAAAGGCTGTGAAAAGAGACAAAGAAGGACACTACATAATGATCAAAGGATCAATCCAAGAAGAAGATATAACATTATAAATATATATGCACCCAACATAGGAGCACTGCAATATGTAAGACAAATGCTAATAAGTATGAAAGGGGAAATTAACAATAACACAATAATAGTGGGAGACTTTAATACCCCACTCACACTGATGGAAAGATCAACTAAATAGAAAATTAACAAAGAAATGCAAACTTTAAATGATACAATAGACCAGTTAGACCTAATTGATATCTACAGGACATTTCACCCCAAAACAATGAATTTCACCTTTTTCTCAAGTGCACACAGAACTTTCTCCAGATAGATCACATCCTGGGCCATAAATCTAGCCTTGGTAAATTCAAAAAAAATTGAAATCATTCCAAGCATCTTTTCTTAGTACAATGCAGTAAGATTAGATCTCAATTACAGCAGAAAAACTATTAAAAATTCCAACATATGGAGGTTGAACAATACCCTACTGAATAACCAACAAATCACAGAAGAAATCAAAAAAGAAATCAAAATATGCATAGAAATGAATGAAAATGAAAACACAACAAACCAAAACCTGTGGGACACTGTAAAAGCAGTGCTAAGGGGAAAGCTCATAGCAATACAGGCATAAGAAACAAGAAAAAAGTCAAATAACCTAACTCTACACCTAAAGCAACTAGAAAAGGAAGAAATGAAGAACCCCAGGTTAGTAGAAGGAAAGAAACCTTAAAAATTAGGGCAGAAATAAATGAAAAAGAAGCAAAAGAGACCATAGCAAAAATCAACAAAGTCAAAAGCTGGTTCTTTGAAAGGATAAATAAAATTGACAAACCATTAGCCAGACTCATCAAGAAACAAAGGGAGAAAAATCAAATCAATAAAGTTAGAAATGAAAATGGAGAGATCGCAACAGACATCACAGAAATGCAAAGGATCATAAGAGACTACTATCAGCAATTATATGCCAATAAAATGGACAACGTGGAAGAAATGGACAAATTCTTAGAAAAGTACAACTTTCCAAAACTGAACCAGGAAGAAATAGAAAATCTTAACAGACCCATCACAAGCATGGAAATTGAAACTGTAATCAGAAATATTCCAGCAAACAAAAGCCCAGGTCCAGACGGCTTCACAGCTGAATTCTACCAAAAATTTAGAGACGAGCTAACACCGATCCTACTCAAATTCTTCCAGAAAATTGTAGAGGAAGGTAAACTTCTAAATTCATTGTATGAGGCCACCATCACCCTAATACCAAAACCTGACAAAATGCTACAAATAAAGAAAACTACAGGCCAATACCACTAATAAACATAGATGCAAAAATCCTTAACAAAAGTCTAGCAATCAGAATCCAACAACATATTAAAAGATCATACACCATGACCAAGTGGGCTTTATCCCAGGGATGCAAGGATTCTTCAATATCCTCCAATCAATCAATGTAATACCCCACATTAACAAATTGAAAAATAAAAGCCATATGATTATCTCAATAGATGCAGAGAGAGCCTTTGAAAAATTCAACATCCATTTATGATAAAAATCCTCCAGAAAGCAGGAATAGAAGGAACATACCTCAACATAATAAAAGCTATATATGACAAACCCATAGCAAACATTATCCTCAATGGTGAAAAATTGAAAGCATTTCCCCTAAAGTCAGGAACAAGACAAGGGTGCCCACTTTCACCACTACTATTCAACATAGTTTTGGAAGATTTGGCCACAGCAATCAGAGCAGGAAAAGAAATAAAAGGAATCCAAACTGGAAAAGAAGAAGTAAAACTCTCACTGTTTGCAGATGACATGATCCTCTACATAGAAAACCCTAAAGACTCCACCAGAAAATTACTAGAGCTAATCAATGAATACGGTAAAGTTGCAAGATATAAAATCAACACAGAGAAATCCCTTGTATTCCTATACACTAATAGTAAAAAAATAGAGAAATTAAGGAAACAATTTCATTCACCATTGCAATGAAAAGAATAAAATACTTAGGAATATATCTACCTAAAGAAACTGCAGACGGTGACTGCAGCCATGAAATTAAAAGACGCTTACTCCTTGGAAGAAAAGTTATGACCAACCTAGACAGCATATTCAAAAGCAGAGACATTACTTTGTCAACAAAAGTCCATCTAGTCAAGACTATGGTTTTTCCAGTGGTCATGTATGGATGTCAGAGTTGGACAGTGAAGAGGTCTGAGTGCCAAAGAATTGATGCTTTTGAACTGTGGTGTTGGAGAAGACTCTTGAGAGTCCCTTGGACTGCAAGGAGATCCAACCAGTCCATTCTGAAGGAGATCAGCCCTGGGATTTCTTTGGAGGGAATGATGCTAAAGCTGAAACTCCAGTACTTTGGCCACCTCATGCGAACAATTGAGTCATTGGAAAAGACTGTGATGCTTGGAGGGATTGGGGGCAGGAGGAGAAGGGGACGACAGAGGATGAGAGGGCTGGATGGCATCACTGACTCAATGGACGTGAGCCTGAGTGAACTCCGGGAGTTGGTGATGGATAGGGAGGCCTGGTGTGCTGCGATTCATGGGGTCGCAGAGTCGGACTCGACGGAGTGACTGAACTGAACTGAACTGAACTGAAAGAAACTAAAGACCTATACATAGAAAACTATAAAACACTGGTGAAAGAAATCAAAGAGGATACTAATAGATGGAGAAATATTCCATGTTCATGGATCAGCAGAATCAATATAGTGAAAATGAGTATACTACCCAAAGCAATCTATAGATTCAATGAAATCCCTATCAAGCTACCAACAGTATTTTTTACAGAGCTAGAACAAATAATTTCACAATTTGTATGGAAATACAAAAAACCTCAAATAGCCAAAGCAGTCTTGAGAAAGAAAAATGGAACTGGAGGAATCAACCTGCCTGACTTCAGGCTCTACTACAAAGCCACAGTCATCAAGACAGTATGGTACTGGCACAAAGACAGAAATATAGATCAATGGAACAAAATAGAAAGCCCAGAGATAAATCCACGCACCTATGGACACCTTATCTTTGACAAAGGAGGCAAGAATGTACAATGGATTAAAGACGATCTCTTTAACAAGTGGTGCTGGGAAAACTAGTCAATCACTTGCAAAAGAATGAAACTAGAACACTTTCTAACACCATACACAAAAATAAACTCAAAATGGATTAAAGATCTAAACTTAAGACCAGAAGCTATAAATCTCCTAGAGGAGAACATAGGCAAAACACTCTCTGACATATATTACAGTAGGATCCTCTATGACCCACCTCCCAGAATACTGGAAATAAAAGCAAAAATAAACAAATGGGACCTAATTAAACTTAAAAGCTTCTGCACAACAAGGAAACTATAAGCAAGGTGAAAAGACAGGCTTCAGAATGGGAGAAAATAATAGCAAATGAAGCAACTGACAAACAACTAATCTCAAAAATATACAAGCCACTCCTGCAGCTCAATTCCAGAAAAATAAATGACCCAATCAAAAAATGGGCCAGAGAACTAACTAGACATTTCTCCAAAGAAGACATACAGATGGCTAACAAACACATTAAAAGAAGCTCAACATCACTTATTATCAGAGAAATGCAAATCAAAACCAAAAGTCTACAAGCAATAAATGCTGGAGACGGTGTGGAGAAAAGGGAATCCTCTTACACTGTTGGTGGGAATGCAAACTAGTACAGCCACTATGGAGAACAGTGTGGCAATTCCTTAAGGAACTGGAAATAAAACTGCCTGATGACCCAGCAATCCCACTGCTGGGCATACACACTGAGGAAACCAGAATTGAAAGAGACGTGTGTGCCCCAGTGTTCATCGCAGCACTGTTTATAATAGTCAGGACATGGAAGCAAACTAGATGTTCATCAGCAGATGAATGGATAAGAAAGCTGTGGTACATATACACAATGGAGTATTACTCAGCTGTTAAAAAGAATTTATTTGAATCAGTTCTAATGAAGTGGATGAAACTGGAGCCGATTATACAGAGTGAAGTAAGCCAGAAAGAAAAACACCAATACAGTATACTAACACATATATATGGAATTTAGAATGATGGTAATGATAACCCTGTAAGCAAGACAGCAAAAAAGACACAGATGTATAGACCAGTCTTCTGGACTCTGTGGGAGAGGGAGAGGGTGGGATGATTGGGAGAATGGCATTGAAACATGTATAATATCATATATGAAATGAATTGCCAGTCCAGGTTTGATGCATGATACTGGATGCTTGGGGCGGGTGCACTGGAATGACCCAGAGAGATGGTATGGGGAGGGAGGAGGGAGGGGTGTTCAGGATGGAGAACACATGTATACCTGTGGTGGATTCATGTTGATGTATGACAAAACCAATACAATATTGTAAAGTAATTAACCTCCAATTAAAATAAATAAATTTATATTTTAAAAAACCTGAAAAAGTTGGCTTATATTTTACATAAACCTTATATAAATTTATATTTTAAAAAATCTGAAAAAGTTGGCTTAAAGCTCAACATTCAGAAAACTAAGATCATGGCTCTGGTCCCATCACTTCATGGGAAATAGATGGGGAAACAATGGAAACAGTGTCAGACTTTATTTTTGGGGGGCTCCAAAATCACTCCAGATATTGATTGCAGCCATGAAATTAAAAGATGCTTACTCCTTGGAAGGAAAGTTATAACCAACCCTCGATAGCATATTCAAAAGCAGAGATGTTACTTTGCCAACAAAGGTCCATCTAGTCAAGGCTATGGCTTTTCCAGTGGTCATGTGTGGATGTAAGAGTTGGACTGTGAAGAAAGCTGAGCACCGAAGAATTGATGCTTTTCAACTGTGGTGCTGGAGAAGACTCCCTTGGACTGCAAGGAGATACAACCAGTCCATTCTAAAGGAGATCAGTCCTTGGGTGTTCTTTGGAAGGAATGATGCTAAAGCTGAAACCCCAGTACTTTGGCCACCTCATGCGAAGAGTTGACTCACTGGAAAAACCTCTGATGGTGGGAGGGATTGGTGGCAGGAGGAGAAGGGGATGACAGAGGATGAGAGGGCTGGATGGCATCACTGACTCGATGGACATGAGTTTGAGTGAAATCTGGGAGTTGGTGATGGACAGTGATGTCTGGTGTGCTGCAATTCATGGGGTCACAAAGAGTCGGACACAACTGAGTGACTGAACTGAACTGAACTCCACATTGGAGAATGTTCTAATATAGAGGGAGTAACTGATGGTTCAATGGCACCCCACTCCAGTGCTCTTGCCTGGAGGGTCCCATGGATAGAGGAGCCTGGTGAGCTGCAGTCCATGGGGTCGTGACGAGTTGGACATGACTGAGTGACTTCACTTTCACTTTTCACTTTCATGCACTGGAGAAGGAAATGGCAACCCACTCCAGTGTTCTTGCCTGGAGAATCCCAGGGATGGGGGAGCCTGGTGGGCTGCCGTCTATGGGGTCGCACAGAGTCGGACATGACTGAAGTGACTTAGCAGCAGCAGCAGCAGCTGATGGTTCAGGGGAGAGGAGTGAAAATTGCAGGAGCAAAGTCCCTGAGAAAGTTTTAATAAAAGGCATGAGATCCTGAACAGACATGAGGGACTGAGTGCTGTTAGGATCATGTATGGAACAGGGATGGCAGAGAATGCCTGGTTAAAGACAGGCAGATTAGGCTTGGAAAGCTTAGAGATGTCTAACCTGATTACATGAAACTTATTCATGAATTATTGCAGAGGGCTCATTAGAAGGCAGGAAGTTTGTTATTGATTGTGGAGGAGTAATGTAGTAGTGTAGGTAGGATGACAGTAAAAGTTGGAAGAAATTCTTTCATAGTCCTTAAGATAAATAATTTAGTATGATCACTTCATGACAAATAGATGGAGAAATAATGGAAACAGTAAGAGACTTTATTTTCTTGGGCTCCAAAATCATTGCTGATGGTGACTGCAGCCATGAAATTAAAAGACACTTGCTCCTGGGAAGAAAATCTATGACAAACCTAGACGGCCTATTAAAAAGCAGAGACATACTTTGCTGACAAAGGTCTGTATAGTCAAAGCTATGGTTTTTCCGGTAGTTGTGTACAGATGTGAGAGCTGGACCATAAAGAAAGCTGAGCACTGGAGAAATGATGCCTTCAGACTATGGTGTTGAAGAAGACTCTTGAGAGTCCCTTGGCCTGCAAGGAGATCCAACCAGTCCATTCTGAAGGAGATCAACCCTGGGATTTCTTTGGAAGGAATGATGCTAAAGCTGAAACTCCAGTACTTTGGCCACCTGATGCAAAGAAAAGACTCACTGGAAGACTGTGATGTTGGGAAAGATTGAAGTCAGGAGGAGAAGGGGATGACAGAAGATGAGATGGTTGGATGGCATCACCAATTCAATGGACATGAATTTGAGCAAACTGCAGGAGATGGTGAAGGACAGGGAAGCTTAGTGTGCTGCAGTCCATGGGGTGGCAAAGAGTCAGACATGACTGAGTGACTAGACAACAACAACCTAATGTTGGACAACCTCTTGTACTGGGCTATGAGTTGTTGCAGGAATAGAACTTTGACTTACTTTCCTGTGTTATCACACAAGTAATACAGTTATCATCCCTCCACATGACATGCCAACATTTACAGGACTCAGTCATTTCCAGAGAATCTTTGGGATTATTGGAATATCTGACATGGACCTAGATGTTATGCAATTAATTTATTTACTTATATCAATTTTAACAGCTTTACTGGAATATAATTTACAAATCATACAATAAACTCCTTGAACATGAATATGCCAGTGATATTTAGTATATTCACAAAAGTGTTTCACCATCAACACAACTTAAGAATTCTTAAGACTGTTTTAATCATCCAAATGAGAAACCCTGATGCCATGCCCCTACAAATGCACTTTCTGTCTGTCTATTCTCAGCATTTTACATAAATGCAATCATACTTTATACTGTTCTTTATGACTGGCTTCTTTGACTTAAAAATATTTTAAAGGCTCATCCATGATGTACTTCGTTTTTTATTATTATTGAAAAAATGTTATTGTATGAATGTAGCATATTTATTTATTCAGTTTTCAGTTCATGAATATTTCTATTATTTGTACTTATTGGCCAATTATGATTAATGCTACAGTGAACATTATATACAAGTTTTTTTGAATATACATAAGTTTTTGTTTCTTTGGGAGTATATATTTAGGAGAAGAATTTCTGGGTCATATGGCCACTCTTATTTAACTTCTGAAAAGCTGCCATTGTTTTGGAAAGCAGCTGTACCATTTTATACATCAACCAGCATTCTCTCTGGCTTCCAACTTCTCCCTACTTGTTTTTATCTGTTTGATTGTAGACATCCCAGTGGGTATATAGTGGTATCTGTGACTTTGATTTTCATTTTTTTGAAACTAATTATGTTCAACACCTTCTTATGTGCTCATTGGCTATTTGCACATCTTCTTAGGAGAAAGGTTTATTTAATTCCTTTGCCCACTTTTAAACTGTGTTTCTTGTTTTTGGATTGAGTTGTAAGATTTCTTTATATAGTATGGATACATATTCATTATTATGTACATGATTTGCAAATATTTTCTCCCATACTATAGGTTGTCTTTTCAAAAAAGAATGAATATCTCAATCAGTGACATGGAAATGACTTTTTGACCTTAAAGGCTTGAGACAATTGGTGTTCAGGAACCCAAGGGTGGTTAATTTCCTTTCTCTGATGCTAAGCTAGTTCAGATTGCTGTCATTCTGTAAAATAAGAGTGTGCTGCTTTAAGGCCTCTCTTGCTATATTTTAGACCACATTTGAGTTGTGCTCTGACTACAAGAAAATGAATGAAAATTAAAGGGTCACTCTTCTTTTATTTATCAGAGATATTGATTAGTAATATTTTGAACAAACTATGAAACCCATTCATTTAAAGAATTATATAAAATATGCTTTGGGCACATTCAGATCTTTTGGATATTTATCTCATGGGATGGGTTAAGGGAACAGAAAGATAATGAAGAAAGAATAGAAAAAACAAAGACGAGAGGAAGGGGAAGTGAAAATAAGGAGACAAGAACTGACATGAAGAAGAGATAAAGGAACTAAAAGAGGAAGCAGAGATTGGAAGAATGAAAAAATAGAGAAGGGATCAGGAGGATAGGAAAAGGGGATGAAAAGAAGTCAGGAAAACAGACGGAAGGGGAGCAAAGAAAAAAGGACAGGCAGGCAAAGAAAAAAATAAAACAAAGCAATGAAGACAATGCAGACTTCAGGGCCTGGCCAATTTTTCATGAAGTGCCACTTGTAGAGGACAGACTGCAGAGATGCTGGCTCCAAAGGCTAATGATGGCAGTAATCGTGACTCCAATCTGCAACAAATGGTATGAAAAGCAGCGGAACCCCAAATGGAGAGCCCTACACTGAAGGCAGTGAAGTGATAACACAGACGTAGTGGAGGAATGCAGGGATGCTGAGAGGTTAGTTCTCTATTTGACAACCATTTTGCATCTGATGCATAATCCACAGTTGCAAAGAAAAAAAAAGCTTATTTATCACAAGATCTCTCATCTGGAATAAGGAAGTTTGGATGTTCACAGGAATGCCTTTGAAGTTTTTTTCTGTGATGAGCTTTAACTTAGCATTTACTTTCATCCAAGACTTGGTTGTTTTCATCTCTTCTCTTCCCCGTCCTCACCACTCAGTGGTTTGGTGATGTCAGTGGTCAGTGCAACTGACTCATAGCAACTTCTTCCTCTCTTTGGTGTGGCTTCCCTGGTGGCTCAGATGGTAAAACGTCTGTCTGCAATGCTGGAAACCTGGATTTGATCCCTGGGATGGGAGGATCCCTTGGAGAAAGAAATGGCAACCCACTCCAGTACTCTTGCCTGGAAAATCCCATGGACAGAGGAGCCTGGTAGGCTATAGCCCATGAGGTTGCAAAGAGTCAGACATGACTGAGCGACTTTATTTTACTTTACTCCCTGGTGTTCAGTTCAGTTCAGTTCAGTCGCTCAGTTGTGTTCGACTCTCGGCGACCCCATGTATCGCAGCACGCCAGGCCTCCCTGTTCATCACCATCTCCTGGAGTTCACTCAGACTCACATCCATCGAGTCCGTGATGCCATCCAGACATCCTAGGCATAACCAATAATTCTTGAGCCTAATTTTCAAAGCCCTTTCTCTTTATGTCTGTTTATTTGTGTGCATCATCTTGACAGATTATATATTATAATGTACACTATAAATCCTGCTTGTGTGGGGTAAGCACCTAGTTCCATTGTATCGTCTTCCTCACCATGCTAGTCCATCCCCACAAAGGCCATCAGAAGAACTGCATTTCAGAGAAGCAACGGAAGGAAACATTTAGGAAGCACAGGCAAGGAGAGTGGTGAGGAGCAGAAATGGGATAGAGAAAGAGCCCAAGGATTCAGAGCGAATAATGGTGGAAAGTTGCATGCAATATGCATGTTGGATCCTTATAAAAATATTCTGAAAAGGCAACTAGTTTTACAAATTCTCTAGGTAAATTTTTGTGTGGATACCCTAGCAGAGGCAGGATTTTTCATCTGCATGAGGTTGGACAGAGAGAGCATTGAGATGGACAGATTGAAAGAGGCTGGCATCATCAGAAATCTTTGGACACTGTAGATTCCTACAAACCATGAAATGGGGACTGTACGGGAGAAGATGTGAGGAGGAATCAAAGCAATTTCATCTAGTTCCCAAGGGGCACCTGTAGCATATGTAACTATGGTTTACATACATGTAAGTATGGAATACCTGTTGGGCTGCATATGCTATTTAATATAAGACCATTTACTACTTTGCAGGATGAATTACTTTCAAATAACTTCTTGACAGCAAGTGTTCTCTCCCTATTCATAACCAGCAGTATTTAGCTTAATGCTAAGCACATAGCAAGGCATCCCTAAGACTGTGTGCTTGGCAGATTGCCCAGTCCACTTGTTGACTCTCACCCTCGCCCTTTGGTGTGCAAGGACAATCACAGCTCTTGACAATGCTCCACTCAGGAGGGAGCATGATAGGTCTACCTGGATCATAGAGAACCAGAAACAGGGACCTACAGACACCTGTGGTCCAGAGCCACGGGTAACATGGTCTTTCAGAAACTATCAAACTTATCATGACTTTTCTCCAATGCCAGGAACAGTTTTGTGATGGGCCCAAATCTACACACCACTAAACTTATAGATGTTAGAGCTTATGGAAATTATGACAATATAACTGAAAGGGAAAAAGAAAATCCCAACTAGGAACTGAATTGAGTAAACTTTTCTTCTGTACTCATCCTTGTTTGATTGTATGAGCGACAGTGTACCAAAGTGAATCAAAGTCCAAATGGATAGTGACAATTTTAATATGTAGAAAAGATTGATAAGAAGTGCACATATGCTGAGATATCACAGAACTGCACAGTGTTTTACTTTCCTCTCATTTCTCAATGATCCTCTGAGAACTGTGTGAAGGTAAAGTCAGAAAGAAAGTTCTTACATTCTTAAATCCTCTGTAAAGAATCTGGAGCTCCTTCTTGGTAAATTTGCTCTGGGCTTCCAGAAGCTCGAGAGCCTCAGGCCGATGCCTGACGGTGGCCATTTCCAGTTCATCTTCCACGCTGTCTGTGGAGGAAAAGCAAAGTCTTAAGAAGAGTCACTGCTCACCAGTGGGTATTCACAACAAACAGGAAAATGGAATGAAATGCTTACTGGATGTTTGTGACACTTCCACAGGAAGGATTCTCCTACTGCCAATAACGGTCTTAATATTTCCCAGGATATACAGTATCAAGCTAATTCTACAGAATATGTTTTCAAACTTTCTAGTCATTGCTGCTAAGTCACTTCAGTCCTGTCCGACTCTGCGAGACCCCATAGATGGCAGCCACCAGGCTCCCCCGTCCCTGGGATTCTCCAGGCAAGAACACTGGAGTGGGTTGCCATTTCCTTCTCCAGTGCATGAAAGTGAAAAGTGAAAGTGAAGTCACTCAGTTGTATCCGACTCTTAGTGGCCCCATGGACTGCAGCCTACCAGGCTCCTCTGTCCATAGGATTTTTCAGGCAAGAATACTGGAGTGGGGTGCCATTGCCTACTCCTTCTAGTCATTAAACATCACAATATGAATATTTTTACAATATAGATTGAAAAGTGTAAACATTATGAACAATCTGAAAACTTCAAAACATATTTGAGGTTTTTAAGATACATATACACTTATATATGGATACATATATACACACTCTTGTGACCCCATGAGCTGTAGCCCATGAGGTTCCTCTGTCTGTGGGATTGCCCAGGCAAGAATACTGGAGAGGGTTGTCATTTCCTTTTCCAGAGGATGGCCCTGACCCAGGGATTGAACCTGGATCTCCGACATTGCAGGCAGAATATTTTTGCCTGAGCCACCAGGGAAGCCAGGAAGTACTAGTGATAAAAATGCAATTTTGTTTAATAACAGTCAGTACCAGACTTGTATCATGCAACTATGAGGCAGGACTCCACTAATACACTCTGAAGATTCCATTAAAATCAAGTATTTTTTGCCAGGGGCTACAAATAGTTCAATCAGATTAGGTGCCGAAGTGAGTAAAGGACTCCACTGCTGGTGTGACTGGCATAAACCCAGCCTGCACATGGGATGGACTGGAGCCAAGGAGAGCTCCTGGCTATACCACACTGTGCAGCCAAGGGAATCCATACTTATGGATAAATGCTAAAATATTGTACTTTGCTTTGTGAATTATATATACATATAATTTCCCAAAGATTCTCTACACACAAAAAAATAATTTTGTGTCCATGTAAACCTGGGAGATTCTATAAAGTTTAATGCTGTTTCAGAGCAAAACACTAGAGAATTTTCAACAAAGAGTTCTATTTAACTTCGTTTAACCCAATGACCCCAAAGGGTTTTTATCCATTGAACCCCTTCTCTCCACAAGGAACCTCTGCTAAAATCTTCATATGGAATTAAGGAATAAGTGAATCAAGAAATAAATTATGTTGCCACTAAAGTTTCCATTCCTCTGGAGCGCTTTGAACCTTAGCTGCCTTCTGGAAAATTATTTCTCAAACTGAGGTTAGTGGACAGTTGGTGGATCTTGAATGTGTTGTTTGGAATCATAATGTTCTCTATGCATTTTTCTGAGAAACATAGCCTGGGCGAAAGTAGAGGAAATTTTAATTAGATTTTCTGAGCAGTCTCTCAATCATAGCATAACCTCCTCTGGACCCAATGACCCTTCCACTGGAAAGAAACAAAAAAGAACATTAACTTCTCAACCTTTGCAACCACACAGCAAGTTGAACCACACTATCAACCTGGTTTCTCCCTCCAGTTGATGCAGATTTACAGATGCTGAGACTGAGACAAAAGACCCAGAGGATCAGTGTAAGTGAACTAAGTGTGATGATGAGCATCACAGGCGGTATTCAAAACATCACACTTGAAGTGTCTGCCTGCGGACTCTCGTTTACTTAGCTGACTGGTACCTCACTTCTTAATGACTCCTACTTGCCAAAGGGCTGTTTTTATTTCTAGAAGGCTGACAAGCTCTAAAAACATACCTGAAATCATCAGCAATCACCAGCATATGATAAGTTATAGCAGCAGCACCACCTAACCTAATCAAACTCGGATTCCTGGAGGCAAACTCTGCAGAGAGCACAACATGACTCCAAAAAGGACTGGGAAATTCACAGTGTGACTCAACCACTGTTTAAAAGCATGCGCTTTGGTTGTTTTTTTTTAACTCACTGTGCTGTGCTTAGTCGCTCAGTTGTGTCCAAATTTTGTGACCCCATGGACTGTAGCCCGCCAGGCTCCTCTTTCCCTGGGGATTCTCCAGGCAAGAATACTAGAGTGGGTTGCCATGACTTCCTCCAGGGGACCTTCCCAACCCAGGGATCGAACCTAGGTCTCCTGCAATGCAGGCAGATTCTTTACCAGTTGAGCTACCAGGGAAGCCCTTTTAATATACTACTTAGAATTCATTAAGTCCCAAGAGATGGGCTAAGTGCTCTGCTGATATAATTCTAATCCTCATAATAACTCCACAATGAGGTAGAATTGTCCATTTTTTTTACATAGTCAGATAATGAGTCTCATAGAAGTAAAGAAATGTGTGTCCCAGTGTCACATAGAAGAAAAGACAGGGGTTGAATTTATACCCAAGTCTTTGATGCCAAACCTTTTTTTCTTTGCCAAACTCTCTCAATACCAAGAGAAATACCACTGATTAAAAACAGCATTTTTTTCTCCTCTCCTTTCCTGCACTGTCAACTGAGAAGTGAACTAAATCCACCAGATCCATTTCCTTCCTCCTGTTCTCTTTTTGTTCATTTGGTAGGTCGTGTCTACCTCTGCGACCCCATAGACTGCAGCACTCCAGGCTTCTCTTTTTAATATACTGCAATCTGACTTTCTGTTCTTGTTATGGGTTAAATTATGACCCTCCAATATGACTGAATTTGGAAGTATGACCTTTAAGAACATAATTAAAGTTCAAATATGTCATAAGGGTGGGGCTCTAATGCACTATGAACTGTTTCTTTACAAGAAGCGAGAAAGATAGCAGGGATACACAGGCACAGAGGAAAGCCCACGTGAGGACTCGGTGAGAAGGCAGCCGTCTACAAACCAAGGAGGGAGGCCTCAGGAGGAACCAACCTGGCTGGCACCTTGATTTTGGACTTCCAGCCTCCAGAATTGTGAGAAGCTAATTTCTGTTGTTTAAACCACTCAGTCTAAGGCATTTTGTTATGGCAGCTGGAGCTAATACATGCACCTAAGTAACTTGTTCAAGTTCAGACTGTCTCTAGCACCCTAAAGCCCAATTTTTTAAAGATCCTGATGAGATTGTTAAAAAGAACCTCCATCCTCCAGAGAGCTTTTGCTCTAAGCCTGGCATATTTTATGTCATTTGAATACCAACAAAAAATCGTGTGAGACATACATCATTGTCTTTATTTTACATGGAGTAGAAAGGGACTCATAGAGATTCGAACCTGATGTGAACAGCCGACTCATTGGAAAAGACCCTGATGCTGGGAAAGATTGACGGCAAAACAAGAAAAGGGCAGCAGAGGATGAGATGGTGGAGTGAGTGGCATCACTGATTCAATGGACATGAACTGGGGTGAACTCCAGGAGATGGTGAGGGACAGGGGAGGCCTAGCATGCTGCAGTCAAAGAGCTGGACATTACTGAGCAACTGAACAACAACACAGAGATTAACTAACTTACTCAAGATCATGTAGCTACTAAGCGACAGAGTTGGGATTTGATCTCTGACTTTTTAATGTCAAAAGATCATGAGCTTAGTAATATGCCGTTTTAAGAGATAGCAACAGTTATATATCTTAGTTAAAATCTTGGAGATGAAGTATTTTAAATCAGAAACCAAGCAGCCAGGGAAACTTAGTGCTCTGGGAAAACATGCCTGGGTGCCTTGAGGAGATCCCTGTGGTGGTGGTTGATGCCTTGCTGATTAGAAACAGGTAGAACAAGGTTTGGAAGTGATGGGATCGCAGAGCTGAAAAGAACACAAAATGTTGTTTGCTTTCCTGTATTTTGTTGTTGCTGTTCAGTTGCTAAGTCAAGTCGGACTCTGCTACCCCCATGGACTACAGCCCACCAGGCTCTGGTGGAATATCTTCCACTATCTTCGTCTGTCTTCCCCTATCTCCTGGAGTTTGACCAAACTGATGTCTGTTGAGCCGATGATGCTATCCCATACTTTACCAGTGAGAAATCTGGGTTCAGATAGGCTGGGGTGGTTTATTTGGGCATGAAACAAGAAGCAGGTGGAACTCTGGTCCCTTAACTCATCTCTAGGCTTCTGATTAGGCAGGAGCCTTGCTGTCAGAGTAGCACTGCTTATTCAACAGTGCTTTTGCATCCTGACAAATTGAATACAACTAGTGTTTTAATTCACGTGTCTTCTAACAGATCTGTTTTTAATCAGATGACAGATTCCCAAACCCAGATACCCTTGAGCTTCTCTGTCTCTTTTTACTTTTTGTTCCTTAGACTTTAGTCTCTTAGGACCAAGGATATTCTATGTCTGAGTCAACTGTCCCCTCAGGCCATGACACAGTTGGGCTAGAAATTGGAATTTAAATCACCTGGAAACAATAGTGAGTGTGTTAGTCTTTCAGTTGTGTCTGGCTGTTTGTGACCCTATGACTATAGCCCGCGAGGTTCCTCTCTCCATGGAATTCTCCAGGCAAGAATACTAGAGTGGGTAGCTATTTACTTCTCTAGGGAATTACGCCTACCCAGGGGTCAAACCCAAGTCTGCATTGCAGACAGAGTCTTCTCCTTAGCCACCAGGGAAGCCCCCAAAAACAATTGTATGAATTTTAAAAATAGGTCTCTTTCTCTTACGTCTTGCAACTTCTCTTAAACTACAGTAGAAGCTTATTACAGCCTGATTCATAATTACACAAATTTGACTCTATTCAAGGTTGAACCATATTCCCAGAAACTAACTATAGAACATCTTGCTTTACAAACAAATCTGAGTGTGAAGCCTGCCTTCCTCAGACACACATTTATAAACAAAGCTTGTAATGCTGAAATAAAACCTTTTTATGAAGAATAATGTCACTTCTTCCAAGAAGTTGGTTCAGAGATGAGCCCTTGCCTTATCGTAGCAGGGAACATTGTGAGACTGTTGGCATGGTCTTCCACCTGAGACCTGTCAGACTATTGAACAGCCCAACGACATCTGATTTGGCAGACTAAAAATGCTCCATGTGAGATCAATGGATGACTACTTGAAGCATCCTAATTGTAGTGGGTCTATCAATAGGTTCATTTCTCAATATAGCATGACCCTTCTCTAAAAAACGTATCCATTTTTATCATGAAAAATCATAAATACTAAAACTTAAAATTCTATCTGAGCTGAAATTGATTTTTCTAGCAAAAAATTCAACTGACTTGACTTATATTGCTTTATCTCATTTATAAAAATATCTTCTGAGTCTTTGCACCTTGTGTTTGTCCTTTATTATATTAGCTTAAAAGTGATCTGATCTGTATGGCAATAACATCACGATGCGGATGATTACCTTCTAAAATTACATTGTTATTAATTATTTTGAAGCTTCATCCAGTGACACATTGGAAGACGATTTAACCAATTTTGCTCCAGGTTTTAGCTTTCTACTAAGAGATTCTGGAAGATTCTTTACTATAGCATTGGAAACGGATCCTGAGAACTTCCAGAATAAGAGGGAGATGTTTAGTATTCAAGTCTGACGTGTGTGTGCATGCTCAGTCGCTTCAGTTGTATCCGACTTTTTGCAATCCACTGGAGTGTGGCCCGCCAGGCTCCTCTGTCCATGGGATTCTCCAGGCAAGAATACTGGAGTGGGTTGCCATGCCCTCCTCCAGGAGATCTTCCCACACAGCGATCGAACCCATGTGTCCTGAGTCTCCTGCACTGCAGGTGGATTCTCAACTGCTGGGCCCCCGGGGAAGCCCATTCAAGTCTGACACATTGGGATAAAGATAAAGCTGCCTGGGAGGAGCTTTCCGAAGCTAATTTTCATGTTCAGTTAAGTTCAGTTCAGTCGCTCAGTCGTGTCCGACTCTTTGCGACCCCATGAATCACAGCATGCCAGGCCTCCCTGTCCACCACCATCTCCCGGAGTTCACTCAGGCTCACGTCCATCGTGTCCGTGATGCCATCCAGCCATCTCATCCTGGGTCGTCCCCTTCTCCTCCTGCCCCCAATCCCTCCCAGCATCAGAGTCTTTTCCAATGAATCAACTCTTAGCATGAGGTGGCCAAAGTACTGGAGTTTCAGCTTCAGCATCACACCTATGTAATTTCTTTCTTCCCTCTCTCCTTTGGAAACCTGTCCAAGCATAGATAAGATGCCATATACTCAGCAATCCGTTCTGTTCCTTAGTTCCACGACTCCAATCACTCAAAGTGATTGGAATTGTAACCATTTGAGGAAACTTAGTTTCGGGGTTTCGGAGAAGGCAATGGCAACCCACTCCAGTACTCTTGCCTGGAAAATCCCATGGACAGAGGAGCCTGGTGGGATGCTGTCTATGGGGTAGCACAGAGTCGGACACGACTGAAGGGATTTAGCAGCAGCAGCAGCAGTTTCAGTGTTTATGGAATTGGCTTAGGTTTGCACAGCAGGTGATAACAGGTGAGCTGGGATGACACTTAGCCATCTTCTTTCATGTTTTATCTTTTAACTTCTCTGGATGGAGAGTTCAAACCTGGGTCAGGCCCTAAAGCCCCTTTTTACATTTTGCCAACTTTAAATGCTTAATCTCAGAAAAGTGAAGGCTTGGAAGCCCTCTGGACTCTTCCTGTCTTCACGATTCACGCACCCACCTACTGGGAGCTATTTTCTGGTGCACAAGGAGAGTATAAATGTGATTATCTAGAAGTTAATCATGCACAACCCACAACAGAAAACAATCTATTGATCTGAAGCAGTGTGGGGGTCATAGCGCTTCCCAGACCACCCTGAACATTTTTGTTAGTTGGACAAGCATTACTTCAATTCTGACCCTAAAAGCATGCTAGGACACAAAAAGCCCTTTATAATTAGCACTTTATCCTATTCAATATTTATATATCACATGGAAAATGAAGAGTATCTTGAAAACAGTCAATTATTTTGAATGTCCTCTGTTAGAGGTGGTTGTCGTCAATAACATTGCAGTTTCCATTCCAGGAGAACTTGAATTGCCTTGCAATTTCATGATCGAATTCAATCACTTATAAAACATAACTACTCAGAGGAAAATTGCTGGAGCTATTTCTCACAGCACTTATGAATGGATTGTCTCTACCTTATTTATAAACACAAATAACTCTTCAAACAAGCTTAGATTTTAAAATATAATCTCCTAATTGGAATGCTTGTTATTAGCATGAACCATAATATTACTGCAGTCAGTCATAAATAGCCCCTTATGATAGGAGCTATTGTTCCATAGGTGGTAAGTTCTGTTTTTTTTTTTTTGGTAAACGAGGGAAATAAATATTGACAGTCATTATACACAGAGGAAAAAAAAATCTACACTAGAAATCCTGAGGTAGGGGGAAAAGGAACAAGAACTGTGATTGAACTTTCACATAAAGGCATACCAAAAAGGTAGATATACTAGTTTGGAAAGTCAACAGCTGAAACAGACTATGATCAAAGAGAAAATTTAAAAAGTAGTGAAACAGAGATAAAAAATGATAGCCCATCATAATTCACTAAATTAAAAATGCCCCAATAAGTATTTCTTCTGAACCTTGATAAACTTTCTCCTTTATCTCCTTGATAAACTTTTAGGACAACCTAAAAGTCTAATAATAATAGTAAAGCACTTTTATAGCATTTGTTCTGTGCAAGCACTTTACACACAATAACTTATAAACTCCCCATCAGCATTCTCTGGATGTTATATTCTATTCTATAGATGCAGACACTGTCAGCAAGAGATTAAGTAACTTGCTTCCAGTCACACAGCAGCAAAGCCAGGGTATGAACTCTGGAAGGACTGGCTCCAGGATCACATAATTACTATTCTGCTGTTCTGTCTCCTACAGAAAATGAGGGAAGATGATGCTCTGCTCATCTACAAACGTCACACCCAACCCAGAATCATAAAATTAGTAGCAAAAAGGCTTTACACAGAAGATAGAGTTATGTTAGGACTGAAAGTGACCTGGAATCCAGCCCCTCAACTGTATACATTTAAATACAGAGTCTTAAATTTAGTGGTTGTAGACCAAGGGCTCTTGGGCACCTCAGTGACAACTGTTCCCATCCTCAGTGCATTCACATTCTAATAAGTTTCTGACTCCACCTCAGGAGCAGGCTTGGATGTGGGAGGAGGGCCATCGATAAAAGGAGCCCTGAGGCACAGTAATAATATCTGACATCTGCTGGCTGGCTCTTTGTAGGAAACAAAGTTATTTTCCTTTGTTACTAAAGCTAAACGTCATGATTATTCTGTGCACCGGTATCATCACCCTGTTTTTATAGATGAAGAAATCAATGTTGGAAGGAATGTTGTAACTTCTGAAGGATCTATAACTTCTGGGATATATAAATAGGAAGTTATAGAGTCAGGACTTAACCTCAAGTTTACCGACTGTAAAGTCTAGAAGTGATGGCTGATTACCTGAGAACAAAGGAGGGAACATAAAGTTGAAAATGAGCTTGAGTGTATTATAGCAAATAATAATTACAATAAAAGACTCAGGGACCAAATTATGATCTTTAATCATTAGGGAACAAGCTTTCTTCATTTTACCTTGTTTCCAAAGGTAACGTGCAGGTGATACATTTCTAAAAGCGTCTTAATTAAAAATATTACATTTATACTATGGAATGAACATTTGGAAATTTTATTTATGCCAAATATAATGCCCAATGCGTAAGATGTTGCTGTGTTGAGTGTCACTTTAGAAGGTGGAAGGTAAATAAATGGAATTCATTATCTAGGGGAGTTAAAAGCAGTTTGTGTACGTTTAGTGATAATAAATTCTTGGCAGTATACTAGAAAAATGTTTTCAAGCTAATGTCAGTGATGGCAGTAATATTCTGCCATAAAACGTTTATCCATCACGGCTGTGTTTAAAACAGAGTACTAGGAAGACTGAGCAGTGACCTAGGTTTTGTTCTGTTTCTTCTAGGTTTATGCTATTGATTATTTCTTGGTTCAAAGAAAGTTAGACTGGGTAGTCGACATGTCAGCTGGACGTTTGTTGTGTGACAAAGACAGGTTAGTAAAACATTCTGTGCCTGAGAGCTTCCATCTGTTCAGTGCCATAGAAATCAGCAAGTTGTACCCAATACTGAAGCATAGGGTGACTCATCCTTAACTAAGATTATATTAGTTATATAGCAACATAGTAAACACTCAATTGTAATATTATTGTTAGATTTGTATTAGTATTAATTACAATAACATCTGGTGCCACCCTTCACATGATAAAGCAAAATGGTATCTAGAACCCTTCATTCTAAGAAATTATTCAGTAGCTCTAAGTTTTTGTTTTTTCCTTGGGTCTATTTCTCAATTCTGGCACTGGACAATGTGTTTTACCACTTGAAGCTTTCATTTAAAAATCTCTAACTAGGGTTAATATTTGTTCCAGTTTCAAAAAATTATTTTGAGAGGTTGCTGATGTACATTAATCGATCAATAAAGGACAAAATTATGATTATTAATAGTTATTGCATACTTCCTAGTGAGGCCTTATTCTAGAATCTTAAGGAATGAGGGTTCTGTTACCATACTTCTTCAGTTTGAATTCCTTTCCTGACTCCTGTTAGCTATATGTCCTTGGGCACAGTGTATAGTCAGTTTATGCCTCAGTTTCTCCATGCACAAAAGGGGGACAATAATAGGACTTGATAAAGAACTATCAAGAGGTTGAAATGAAATAATGTGCAAAGAGCATTTAAAACTAGAGCCTAGCAGATAGTGTTTAAAATATTATTATATCATTTAGTTGTTAAAGAGTCTTTTGGGATGAGCATTATTTTGTCCATTTTAGATGGCTGAATTGAGGTATAGGGTCGTTGAAAAACTCATCCAAGAACACAGAGCAAGGGTAATTCCATCAGTTGTCAAAGCCCTTGCCCTAAAAATTGCACCCAGTTTTGTTTTTTTTTTGCAGAGACTCAGTGCTGAGCAAGCTGATCATGGGATCCACCAGAAATCACAGCTTCCTTGGGGAACTTTTATCCTCTTCCAGTTGGGTACTGACTAGAGAGTAAGGACCTTTTTTTTTTGGAATGGAATTTGAGGCAATAGCTTAGCTTTATTGCTTGTCATTTTCTCCTACATACCTTATGACCTAATATCTAGGATAATTTACTATTGGGTAGACAAAGCCTGCATTATCAAGTTTAATCCTTTTGCTTACATTATCTCCTCTACATGGATCTGCCTTTCTTCCTCCTCAATCTCTCTCTTTTTCTTGAAGGCTCAGCTCAGAGGGTTTCACAGAGAAGCCTCCTCACATTTCCATATAGCATGTGAACTGTCTGTTGTCAGCTCTGATGGTGGTGTATGTCATTGACCTGCTTGAATAGCTGTCATTTCTTCTGTAATATGAACATTTTGAGACAAGAGATCTGCTAGTTATTGTGCTACCACGAATGCTTAGCATGGTTCTGGACATTAGCGACAGTTCCTTCTCTCATTCACTTAGTATTTACTGAGTGCCTCTTTGAAGCCAAGAACTGTTCAAGGTCTTGTGGAAACATGAATGAATAAAAAAGAGAAAAACCCTTGCTTCCACGGACCTTAATCTCTAGTGAGTCACAAACAGGACATCGGAACAGAACTGTCAACTGAGCAGGTGGATATATAGGTCTGGGGGTGAGAAACGAGTTCTGAGCTGAAGGTGTATATATCAGAGTCATCACCATGCAAGTCATATTTAAGACCATAAGTTCAATGAGATCACTAAGGAAATGAATGCTGATAGAGTACTTCTTTCTTTTAATCAATGAAAGAATACACAAAGGAATTAGAATGTCAAGAGAGTAGGCAAGCCCAGGACAAGACTAGCCCAGAAATGATCCAGTTTTTAAGAATTATTTTTGATGGAGGGGGTGGTATTCCCTCCTGGGAGCATCTCTTGGAGCTTCCCACTCATGTTCATCAAAGAATAAAGTAACTGAGTTGTATGTATATTACATGTATGGGTAATATTCACGGAACACAGACCCAGTTTCCCCAATGGTCCTCACATATTTTCCATGTTTTAAAGCATTTATTCATGGTAAAGAGGTGTCTCTCTTTGAGTCTATTTTTCCTCAGCAGCCAAAGACAGCTTGGATGTAATCATGAGTCTTAACTGAAGGTGCTTAAACTCATCTTAAGTGAACTGAGATGTAGAAATTGTGGCAAAAATCACAGAATCTCCCATTGCATCACCAAGTGGGAAAAGAGTTGGATGTGACCTCAGAGAACCAGGGAAGAAAGCTATGGAGCAACAATGCATGGGTTCTTGTTGCACAGGCTCTGTTCCATCTTTCCCACTAGAGTGTAAGTTCCTGATGGGTAGGCTCTATTCATAGTTGCACCCTCAGCACCTACGATAATGCCTACCATGTGATAGGTATTTGTAAAGGTTTGTTAAAATGACTAAATGACCTGGGCTTGAGTTTCAGCTCAGCTGCTTAGTAGCTATAGAATTTGGAGCGAGTCACTTAAAATCTCAAATCCTCAGTCTTCTCATCTGTGAAATGGAGATAATAATAGCACTCTAACAAAAACTCTGAAGATTATGGATTTTGCACAAAGTATGATGCATGATAAAAATCCACATCATGCTTTTTGCTATTATGATGATGATTTTGCCATTGATTCCTTTGACAATCTGCTTATTGTAAGACATTAACTAGTTTTATAGTGTCATTGAGATAAATTAAATTTTTATTTAATTTATTTTTATTACCTGCAGGACCACTCACTGGAGAATGAATATCTACCACCAAGCAGATTCAGAGTACACTACAAGTTACTTCGAATTGTTTTTCTACCCAAGTCTCAAATGACAGTGTTTTGCAAAAAGTTGAATAAGGTTTTCCCTGTTAGCACATCTCCAGAACTTGTTTTTCTGTTATTCTTTTTTTTTCCCCTGAAAGCTTACAAGCAAGGATGGTCATCACACTTGCTGCTCTATATCCCCTAGCAAGAAAACAATTTGAAACTAAGAAAGTTAAACTTTAACCTTGTAATCTAAACAGATAACACAGCAATGCTCTATATTTTATAGACCTGGTGGAGTGTAAAATTGAGTCTGCTTGAGGTGTTAGGCTCCCGTTTTAGTGTCTAAAGGGAACCAGCAGAAGCCAGACTGGACTTGTGTTCAGCCCAAGTATTACTTCTAGGTCAGTGCAAATGGAAAATAGGTATTATGACTCCTAATAGAAACTGCGCAAGTGACCAATCATGAAGTAATTAATTACAAAAAGAGAAACAAACAGAGAAGACTTTCATTTATCTAAACTTCTCTGTAGCTTCTTGTAAGTAATCATCACTCTACCCGTTTTGGAACAAATTAACAGTAAGGAAAATCATAGAAAGATCACGTAGAAAGTAAAAGATTTCATCATATAGGTAATTTGAAAAAAGTACATCAACCAACAATAAAGGTTTTATTCAATAATGGTTTGTGTTCTTCAGACACTTTAAGCTAATGTGTCTGAAATAAAAGTATCATCATGTTTTCTTAACCTGCTTTCCTGACCTTCTCTGTTTCTTATCTTGCTTGCTGCTGCTGCTGTTGCTGCTGCTGCTGCTGCTGCTAAGTCGCTTCAGTTGTGTCCGACTCTGTGCGACCCCATAAACTGCAGCGCACCAGGCTCCCTCGTCCCTGGGATTCTCCAGGCAAGAACACTGGAGTAGGTTGCTATTTCCTCTTCCAATGCATGAAAGTGAAAAGTGAAAGTGAAGTCGCTCAGTCGTGCCCAAATTCGTGACCCCATGGATTGCAGCCTACCAGGCTCCTCCATCCATGGGATTTTCCAGGCAAGAGTACTGGCATGGGTTGCCGTTGCCTACTGCCACCATTATTCTTTTGGCAGAATCGTTTTGTCCCTTTGCTATTTTTCACTTAATACCACCAATTGTTTCCCAATGTTTCCAGCTACACCTTCAAATCCATCCCTTCCCCCACCACTGTTGCTTTTTGTGGAAGCTTTTTCCTCCCCTGTAGGTCTAGTGGTGGGGATTCTAAGCTTTGGCATTCACCCTGTCCAAGGTCAAATCCTTGTTTTGAAACTTGTTGATTGTGAGATCTTAGTTTAGAGATTTAATTTTTTTGTTTAGTTCTCTCATCTAAGTGGGAAATTTAATTGTGCTTTCCTTATAGGTTTGTAGGATATGTTTACAATACTTGTTTAGGCTTAGAATATTGTTGTGCCCAGTAAGAATTAGCTGTTTATATTGCTTCTTGCATAAGCTTTTTAAGCAGTTTCCTAGCTGATCTTCCAGTTTTTTTTTTTTTTAATCTCCCTCAACAATTTACCTGTTTTCTGGTTTATTTTTTATCCTTTTCTCACTCCAATGTTTGGTTGGCTCCTTGATTCAGAAACTAATGCCCAGCTAGCTCTTGCTGACAGTTTTGAGACCTTATCTGTGTCTTGTCTTCAAATGTTGCTTTGATCCTTTGCTACTCTTTAACTTCAAGTTCACCATCAACCCTTCTGAAGTTGGACTTGTGTCCAGCTCCTTTGACTATTGACTGGCTTTAGCCATCTCAAAACTTCATCAAGACAAAGAGTCATACCCTACCTTGATCTAGCAATCCCACTTCTGGGTGTGTATCCAAAAGAAATGAAAATAGGAGCTCCCATGTTCAATGCAGCATAACTAAGACATGGAACTACTGAAGTGTCTATCAGTGCATAAAGAAGTGAAGTCAGAATGAGAAAAACAAATGTTACAAATAGCGATGGAAACCCAGAAACAGCGAAAAGACTTGTGGACACATTGGGGGAAGGAGAGGATGGGACAAATTGGGAGAGTAGCATTAAACACATACATTACCATATGTAGCAAGCCAATGGGAATTTGTTGTATGACACAGGGAGCTCAAATCCAGTAGTCTGTGACAATGCAGAGGGCTGAGATAGGGGGAGCGAGCTGGGAGGGAGATTCAAAAAGGAGGGAACATATGTATACCTATGGCTGATTCATGCTGATGTATGGCAGAAACCAATACAATATTGTAAAGCAACTATGTCTAATTAAAAATAAATACATTTAAAATTAAAAAGTAAAAATAATAAAAAAGAAGATATATATATATATATATTCAAGGAAATATTCTTGATCCATGAGAAAAAAGGAAACCCTGCCATTTGTGGCAATATAAGTGAAATAAGCCAGGAAGAGAAAGACAAATATTACGTAGTACCACTTATACATGGGAATATTAGAAAGAGTCAAACATAGAAATGGAGCAGAGAAAGGTGGTTTCCAGGGTCTAGGGGGTAGGGGAAATAGGGAAGAGGTTGTTTAAAGGGTACAAACATTCAACTATAAGATGAAGTCTGAGGAGCCAGTGTAAAACATGGTTATTATAGGTGATAACACTGTATTGTATAATTGAAATTTTCTGAGAAAGTAGAACTTAAATAGTCTCACCAAACAGAAGATACCTGTGTTAGGTGACAGATGTGCTGATTAATTAAATGGGAGGAGGGGAATCCTCTTACAAAGTTTACAAATATCAAATTACCATGATGTACACTTTAAATGTCTTGCAACTTTATATGTTCAACTATAACTCAACAAAGCTAAAATAAAAAAATAAATAAATAAAAACCTTGGCCGGCTCTCTCCATTTCCTCCCTTTACTGCAGAGTGAAATCCAGCCTGGTGTTGGCTGTACGGACCTTCAAGCTTTGGTCCCAGCTCACCTTTTCTGGCTGCTTCTTTTCCCTAGGTCTCATTCCTCTATCTTACTGTTGGTCTTTTCAAGTGCTAGAATATTCCTCCAACTTTTCCTCCCTCCAGTGAAATAGTTCTTCTCCAGAGCAAGCTACTAAAATATCACCTCTCTGTGAAAAGCACTTGGGGGATATTCACACTCACCTTTGTGGGTGAAGAAAGCCATTGTGAACATCACAAGTAGTGACAGAATAAGAGTATTTGCAGCCAGCACATTACTAGTCAGTCACTGTTGTCAAAACTTCACATGCTCATTTAATCTTTTGATCAAGTGTGTAATATTCACTATTATTGCCTCCACCTTGAAGATGGGAGTATAAAACTCAGAAAGGGTAAGCAACTTACTTAAGGTTTCTCTAGCTAGTCAGTCACCGAACCAGGATTTTAACCAAATCAGGTGGTCCCAGAGTTATCATTAACTTCTTGACTCTAAAGCACTCCCTAGTATTGCTTCTCGTAGCATTTCACTTGTGTCCATAGTATCCGGGTGATTTTTATACATGTTTATATATTGCTTTACACTGTCAGCTTTCAGTGTTCCCCTGTTCCTGGCACCATTACTGTTCAAACAGTTAGTGCTCCATAAATGTCTGCCACATCTAAGGGAAATCTAAACCTGCTAACAGGAAATAGTTGCCCTGAGAATTCTGCCTCTAGCTCTCCTGTATCAAGACTCATTCACAATTTAATGAAGACTTCAAGTTGATAACAAGATGGACCAGAAAAAGGAATGCATATGTGTCGCTAAATACCTATGTAATTTTAGATAAGCCAGTTAATATCCCCATTTTTTAGTTTGTTCAATGGAGACTTTAACCCTTAGAATCTGTCATTCTCCCAGGAGTTCTGTGAGGGTGAAATAAGACACCTGAGAGGAAGAACTCTAAGACCTGTAAAAAGGCCATGCAAAGAGAAAGGACACATTCTAATAAGGAAAACACATTGTTTTACAGTAAGTAAATGATGTGTGTGTGCATGTGCTCAGTTGCATGTGCTCCAACTCTTTGCAACCCAATGGTCTCTGGCCCACCAGGCTCCTCTGTCCATGGGATTTTCCAGGCAAGAATGCTGGAGTCAGTTGCCATACCCCTCTTTACCCATCTTTCTGACCCAGGGATCGAACCTGTGTCTCTTGTGTCTCGTGCTTGGCAGGTGAATTCTTTACCACTGAGCCACCTGGAAAACCCCTAAATGATGGTGCCAATTAATCTTAATTCTTAGTAAGTGAAGTTTCTAACTTTTCCCACTTCCTATTTCTCATGGGCAATGAAGTGTCCTGAAAGGAGAAATTTTTGTGCTAGTTTTGAACATCCACCATTTGTCAAGACAGGAGAGAATCGCTGACTCCCACAGCTCTGGAAGGAGACTGGAGACACAACCTGTGCTTCTCATTTGTAGATGATGAGATTGTTGTTCAGAGAGGGAACAACTCATCTGAGGGGCTACCACATCTTTCCGGACAATATGGACCATACAAGGGTGTCCTAGGTAGATTAGATAAAAGGAAAAAAGACTCTCTCTCTTTTTTTTTGGTAAAACTGAACAAAACAATGAACACAACTAGAGAGCTGGCAAAGTGAAAAGGTTGCAGAGCCCCATTTCTGGAGTCAACCTCTGGCTCTTCCCCCACACTTACTAGGATGATTTCGGTGAGTTAATTAACCTCTCATCCCTTAGTTTTGTAGTCTGTAAAACTGAAATAGTAAAGAGTATACATCTTTCAGGATTATTTTTAGGATATGATGAGTTAAACGGTGCAAAATTCTTAGACCTGCACCAACCACAGAGTAAGCCCTAGATGCTTGTTAAATAAATAAAAACAACATGTGAGAATTTAGCACTTTTGGAATTTGTACATATTACAAAATTGCAGGACTGTGTTTTCCACTTGCAAATTAAGTTTACAAAACTTCATGGATTATGCTTCTGTTATTCCAAAGATTTTCCTGAGTACATGCCCAGGCAGAGCTTTTAGCTAAGTCACCAGGAGTTACCATGAGATTAATTGTCAGAAGGTTAATTTTTTCTTCAATTTCCTGGAGGTTACTGTTGTATTTTTAATTGGCAGCATGTTGGCAGTTCAAGTCACTTTTGAAAACAAATTCTCCAACAGACAACTGCTGATGGTTTCTCTGCCAAAAAAAGGTATCTAAAACTTTTCATGATCAATAGGCTACCAGGAATAATGAATACACTGAAATGTGTTGTATTTGATACTAAGAAACTGGTTAAGTTAGGAAATTATGTTTTGCAATTACCCAAGGTAAATGCTGATGGTGGCTTATAAATAGCCCTGTTACATTTGCCCTCTTGCTCAAATCCATAATAAAAACCCCTGGATGAAGTTTAATTTAGTGAATCAATTATTTTGATTGAATAAGGGCACTGAGATTTTATTGGGTAGATGTTATTATGAAGTAAATTTAAATGAACACATGCATATAAACACACATAATCAAGTGCTCAATATTTTATCTTTTATATTAGTTCTTAAATATTATCTAATAAGATTTTGTCACCATAATGTCTTTCAAATAAATAGGGAAGTGATTACTTTAGGAAAAATTAACTGGGGCATAGAAAGAGAAAGTGAATGATTTGGAATTATCTAAGGAAAAGATAACAACTACAGACTTGACAGCATTTATTTTTCAAAGAAAAAGTATTTGTGCTCACATAAAATATAGTAACTAGGGATTTCTTTTTATTTTTAATGCAAGTATAGTTGTTACAATATATACTAGTTTTAGGGATACAACAGAGTGATTTGATATTTTTGTAGATTATATTTCATACAAGTTATTACAAAATATTGGCTATATTCCTGTGTTCTACATTACATCTTTTACTATAATTTATTTTAAACCTAGATTTGTATCTTTGGTTCTTTTCCCCATCTTCCCCTCTCCATACCCCTCTCACCGCTAGTTTGCTCTCTATATCTATGAGTCTGCTTCTATTTTGTTGCATTTTGTTTCTGTTTATTCATTTGTTTTAATTTTTAGATTCCACATATAAATGAAAAAAGAGCATTTTTCATTCAGACAGAAAGACTAACTTATTTCACTAAATATAATGTTCTCCAGGTCCACACTTGTTGTTGTTGCAAATGGCAAAATTTCATTCTTTTTCAATGGCTGAGTAATATTCTTGTGTGTGTATGTACACCACATTTTCTTTATTCATTCATCTGTTGATGAACACTTAGGTTGGTTCCATGTTTTGGCTGTTGCTAATAGTGCTGCTAGACAGCCCTAGCACAAGAGATAAAAATAAGTTAATTTAAAAGATATTTCAGAGAGAAATTGACCAGAGTTTAGTGGCCAATTAGATGGGGGCTGGGAGCAGAAAGTAAGGGGCCAATCATTCTAACTTCAGCAACCTGGCAGCTAGAGATATCAATGAATAAATGATGGTGATCATACCAGTACATTTGGTGGGTGGTTTGATCTATATCCTGGCTTGGGTGTTCAAAGAGCAGTGGGCAACTGGCCAGCTTAGGGGACAGTTAATCCTTAACTCATGGTCCAGGTGTCATCAGCCGCAGTTCTTATTCATTTCTCACTTTGATTTGAGAGTTATTAGAGTCAGAAAGCAGACATTCTAACTCTTAAATTAACTCTCAGTAGATCACATCTATCACTCTTGGTCAACCAGTCAGGCTGCCCCATGGGAGGCCCCTGTGTGCTTCTGTCACTTCCTTCTTAAAGCCGTGTTTGTTATTCCCCAGCATCTTTCCAAGGGAGTTGGACTGATTTTTTTCTGACAGTCTTCTCAAACATCAAATTCAAGATGTGTGCTTAACTTAACAGATTGGGACTCACTAATTTTACCTTTTGTTAAAGTGAGTAATACATGTGTTTTGCAAAAAAATGTAATAATGTCTATTGTTTTTTATGCAGAAAACCTTTGTCATGTGCTACTTCTTTTAATGCTGTCATTTGAGGCACAAGCAGCAAAACTAATATTTCAAGTCTGCATTTAATAAGTGCCTATAAAATACATACAGTTTCCAAATATTGAGGATATTTAGTCCATGTTAAAAAGCACTCCAGAGGTAATATGTAATGTGTTTATATATTTGAAAGACTAACTCAAAAAATAATTTTCTAATATACATGAGGAAGCTTGCATTCACGTAATTTAATTCTTTTATCCNTAGATATATACACAGAGATATTTATCTCATTGCTATTTATATTAAGTAAAAAAGAGCAAAGGGGGAAAATCTAAATATTCAAAAGCCAGGGAATACAGTAAAATACAATATACTGTAACTATATAATGTAATATTATGATTGCCATTAAAATGATATTTACATTTTAACAATAAGGTTAGTACATATGAAAGTATGCAATGTAACAAAAGGACAAATATTTGGTATGGTTGCAATTATTAATGAATGCACATCTATGAAAAAAGATGTCACTTATTATTTGTTGTCACTTCAAGGTAATGGAGGAGGCAATGGTAACCCACTCGAGTGTTCTTGCCTGGAAATTCCAGAGCCAGAGGAACATGGCAGGCTACAGTGCATGGGGTCACAGGGTCAGAAATGACTAAGCAACTGAGCACACACTTCAAGGTAAAGGAGCATAGTAGGACTGCGTGTTGTGTAGTGGAATATGTCACATGTTGTGTGTTGTACTTTCCAGATTGCTGCCATGAACACGAGTGACTTGTATAAATAAACCATTCACCCTGTCAACTCCAAAGGAGAAAGAGGACGAGGAGGAAGAGGAAAAGGAAGAAGGAGCAGACACGCAGATTACTGTCAAGGGCAGAACCAGGATCCATACTGTTGGAAGTTCAAGGAAGGCTGCCTTTGGGCTCAGCATGAAGAAGACTGTTCTGCAGTCACCTGCTTCCCTGAAGAAGCAGGAAATACCAAAGAGGTATTTCCTTGAAGAAGCTGCTCCCTGGTAATGACAGGGGGAGTCTGTCAGGGAGCTGGATGGGGAAGCCTCCCTGCAAACTCCTGGGTTCTCTGGTTTGGGGGATCTAAGTGCTCCGTAACTCAGCAGAAGCTTGTTTCTTTTCCTACAGAAAATATTTTGTTTTTCTTTTTTTATTTGCATAATACTGATAAATCTTACATTTGTGCCAAAGGAATGAAAACCCTTTCTTTTCTGCCTTCCTGAGAACATGAAATTTAGAATGAGTATTGGCCTCTTCCCTGGTGGCTCAGTGGTAAAGAATCCTCCTGCCAATGTAGGAGATGCAGGTTAGATCCCTAGGTCCTGAAGATACCCTGGGGGAGGAAATGGCAACCCACTCCAGTGTTCTTACCTGGAAAATCCCATGGACAGAGGAGCCTGGCAGCCCACAGTCCATGGGGCTGCAAAGAGTCAGACATGACTGAGTGACAATGTTGACTGAAAAGTGAAAGGGAAAGTTGCTCAGTTGTATCCAACTCTTTGTGATCCCATGGACTATACCATCCCTGGAATTCTGCAGGCCAGAATACTGGAGTGGGTAGCCTTTCCCTTTTCCAGGGGATCTTCCCAGCCCAGGGATCAGGCCCATGTCTCCCACATTCCAGGTGGATTTACCAGCTGAGCCACAAGCGAAGCCCAAGAATACTGGAATGAGTAGCCTATCCCTTCTCCAGAGGATGTTTCCGACCCAGGAATCAAACTGGGGTCTCCTGCATTGCAGGCGGATTCTTTACCATCTGAGCTATTAGGGAAGTCCACAATATTGATTGGCCCCTTATTAAAGTAACTTTCAGCTCTCTAGGGTTGAAGCTGCACGGGATCTGGTAGAGAATATTTCTGCTGCCTCTGTGCAGGTGATTCAAGCCCGGAACTCTCTCAATCAAGTCAGACTTCATCAAGGGGCTCTCTGTGACCCCCCTTGGAGATGTTTGGTGCCCTTGCTTTTCCTCCTGGTGGCCTGGGTTGGGGTCCTCTGTCGCTCTGGTCCTTGTCTCCAAGCACCTGCCTGCTGCCTCGTGTTTTCATGTCATCTTTTCAGTCCTGTGCCCAACTGCTTAGGGCCCAGATCATGGTTAGGGGTGTAATAATCATATGAGTAAAACCTTTCTAATATAGCAATGAAATGAATGTGGTCTCCTTTTCAAGTCATCTACTTCGACATGCTGGGATTTTCTTTTCTTCATGGCTAACCAGTGGTGACTGGTGAGGGAGGGAGATTTAAATCTGCAGACCTTTGTGGATCAGCAAATCATAGGCCATATCTCATATGGGTTCAATAAAAGTCAGTTTTATGACATCCCATTTTTATAAAAACATCAACTTTTAAGTCAGGCTTCTGATTTTTTTTATTATCTTGTCTTATTTTTTTCTTTTTAACAAATGTCCTTTTTCCTCACAGTTGCATTGCATCCTCTGCAATCACTTCTTTAGGGATGTGGCTTTCTGCAATACTGGTTCAGGGGGTGATTTTGTTCTTTCCTAAAGAATCTGCCTGCAATGCAGGAGACCCCGGTTCAATTCCTGGGTTGGGAAGATCCCCTGGAGAAGGGATAGGCTACGCACTCCAGTATTTTGGCCTGGAGAATTCCATTGACTGTATGGTCCATAGGGTCGCATAGAGTCAGACACGAATGAGTCTGTGACACGAATGTCACTTCACTTCACTTCAAGTGAATAGAGAAACCCATTGGAAAGTTTCATTTTATTGTTCTACTTTGTGCAGATGACTATGTTTTTGGGAAATATCTGGTAAATTGGCAATTTTTATTTAAGCTTCCAAGGGGAAAAGCAATGGCTCTAATAACCAACATTCACTGACAAATAGTAGCAATAAAAATGTCCACAGCTTCAATATCATGTAGAATTGACATTTTGTCATCATTCTGAATTGTGGCCTTCCAGGTTACTGATGGCAGATTACGTTTTGTTTGTGAGATGGTTTGTGTGTATACACAATGAAGGAAAAAAATCAAAGCAATGTATCTTAACTATATAGTTTTTGTACATAGGATTATTATTGATAAAAATAATTTCATTCTGCTCACTTTCCCCACAGAAGATTCTAGTAGGAAAATGCTTTTTTAAAGGTTGTTGTATTTACTGCTATATCTCACAGCACAGGAACTGATGTATAATAAATATATATTGAGTGAATAAATGAATTAATAAAATTTTTTCATTATGACATATTAACCTGGGTCAGTGCCACTGAAATAAATTGCTATTCTACTCTGGGAACTTTGGTTGTTTGAGGTACTTTCCATATTTTATTTATCTGTGTTGTTGAAAATAGTGGAATTTTAGAGCATTCACGTTTTTAAATCACTCACTGAGTTCACTGTTCATTGAGATGGTGAAGGACAGGGAAGCCTGGCATGCTTCAGTCTGTGTGGTTGCAAAGAGATGGACACGACTTAGCGACTGAACAATAAGAACTGAGTTCATTAGTTCTGACAAAATGATGTGACAGAAAAGAGGATAGGTGAAGTTATGGGTTATAGCCCTACACCAAGAATATCCTATCTAGCTTCTTAATGTTTTATTTCCTCACTGGCAAAGAATGCCACCTTCTCTATCTGATTCTAACACTTGTTTTGTGCTTGAAAAAACTGTGTATGAAGGACTGTAAACATAGAATGCTTGTAAATGTTGATTATAAATAACTGGTGGCATATTTATGAAATAAATAGAGGTATCCCCTTACATATCCCCTAGATTTTACTCCTTAAGAATGCCACAAAATTGGCGGAAAAAGAGGATGAAGAGAGGATTAGTCTGATGGTCAGCTTGTCTAGCAGTAACACCCAGTTATGCAATCAAACACTAATCTAAGTGTTGCTCTGAAGGTATTTTGGAGATTGCCCTGGAAATGTGAGTGGTCTTCATCCAATCAGTTGAAAGACTTGAAGCAAAAACTGAGTTTTCTTGAAAAGAGAATTCTGCTTCAAGACAGCATCAAATTTGCCTGTGTTTCCAACCTTATCGACTGATCTATAAATATCAGACATGCATATTTATATGTATATGTATATATACATATGGAATTCCCTGATGGCTCAGATGGCAAAGAATCTATCTGCAATGCGAGAGACCTGAGTTGGATCCCTGGGTCAGGAAGATTGCCTGGAGAAGGAAATGGCAACTCACTCCAGTATTTTTGCCTGGAAAACCCCATGGACGGAGAATCCTGGCAGGCTACAGTCCGTAGGGTTGCACAGAGTCAGACACGACTTACCAACTTCACTTTCACATACACATATATATGTATGTATGTACATACACATATATATTCATGTGTGTATATTTACATGTGTAAGTATGTGTGTGTGTACACACACAGATGGCCTGAGACTTATAATGCTCTATCTTGCAGCACAGGAACTGACATATAATAAATATATATTGAGTGAATAAATGCATTAATAAAATTTTTTATTATGACATATTAACTTGGGTCAGTGCCACTTAAATGAATTGACTGATTTGACTTATAATTTTTCAACTTCACCAATGATGCAAAAATGAAATACATTCAGTAGAAACTGTATTTTGAATTTTGATCTTTTCCCTGGCTGGCAATATGCTGTCTGGTAGATCCTTTTTCATGATGTGGGGCATCAGCAGCGACTGCTAGAAACCCATAGCTATGAGCTCATGAGGGTAATCAACTGATACACTTATATTCTGCACCCAGACAACCATTTTTTTTTCACTTTCAGCACTGTATTTAATAAATTATATGAGATATTCAACACTTCATTATAAAATAATCTTTCTGTTGGATGATTTTGCCCAACTAGTGGAAGTGTTCTGAACACATCTGAGGTAGGCTAGGCTCAGATATAATGTTAAGTAGGTAGGGTATATTGAATGCATTTTAGACTTAAAATATTTTCACCTTACCCCACTGGTTTTATCAGGATGTAACCCCACTATAAGTTAATAAATGTATATGTATATGTATGAGGTGATTTTGTTTTCTACAATACTGGGAAAGAGTGGGCAGAGAAAAGTCACATTTGTGTAACTATTTTCCACTTTATAGTGTCTTTTCAGACCTAGTAACATTTTTTTATGTTTGCAGTATGACACAACAAATCCATGTATGGTGAATCAGAAAACTGACAAGCAATACAATTTAAAATGTACAGCTGTTCCACTAACAGTTTTGGCAATGGGAATCCCAAGAGTTATCTGAGCCGAGTCCCTACACTTCAGATCAAGCATAAATTTCCAAATGTTTTGAAGCCGAGGCTCTCAACATTAACACTGTGCTGTCAGTCTGCCAAATGGGAAGTGGTTTGTAATTGCACAGACGTTCCTCTTGGTATTTAGGTAAACAGGAGTACATCAATAGAGTTGGTTTTGTGGAATATAATATATTAATTGATTCTCTTTAGAAGCAGAGAACTGCAATACGTTCAGACCTAAACAAACAAAACAAAGAGTTTGGGGGAGAAAAACAAACAAACAAACTTGCTTTGAACAGCAGGAGACGACGTTTTGGCAGCTGAGCAGGGCAAGAGCTTCATGAGCCGCTCTTTAATGCTGCGCTTGGTGCTGTTCTGAGTGTAGAGGAAACCTAGAAGATATGGGATGGGTTCTGTTAATGCCAGCTGCAGAGAGAAACCTGGGGCATGCTGCTCTGTGTGTCGGCAGATGCCATGGCAGGCAGGATCTGGGTGCAGCCATCTTTGCTCAGGCAATCACAGGCAGAGGGTTGGGACCTCAGAAGGAAAAACAACAACAACAAAAAAACAAAACTAACTAAATCCTGGTTTTCCCTTTTAGGTTTATTTTATGTTGCTTTAGATAATGATTACCCCATGAGCAAAGAATCATGCAAATAAATCTTTTGAGCAGCAAAAATACGATTTGCTGACTTTTGGAGGTCTTAAATTTGGAATACAGCAAATATCACTAAAAGAGTGAACTGGATTGAAATTTCAACATTCAAAGCAGTGTTAATGGCCCACGTGACATTTTCTGCACTCATCACTCCCGTCTTTGCTTCCAGGGGAGTGGGTGCTCTGCATAAATCATTCACACCGCAATCACCTGTTAGTACCTTTGCCTTCCCTGAAAGTGAGAAAATTGATGTCCTTGATATGCAGCTTCATTAGCATAAGCTGATGTGCCCAGAGATGGGACATCCTTCACATGTGGACATTAATGGATGGAGCTTATTCAAGCAGAGTGATTTTAAAAGACATAAGGAGTATTCACAAAATGTTAATGCAGGAGTAGATGGAGAAATATCTGTGATTTCAAGTAGTTAGTGAGGACTCACAGAAAATCAGTAGTGACCCAGTGGGCCAGCTAGCAAGCGCTTGAAAACCTGCTGGTGCCAGGAGCCATATCTGTCCAGCTCAGTATCAACCTGCCCATTCTGAGTGACCAGAAGCCTGAATCTTCACATCACTATATAGATTACTGCCCCAAATCAGTTTGGAAAGTGTAGCATACAAGCAAGAGCAAAAGGACCAATTTAAATCAAGGTTAGACCACCCTTAAAATATGAACTTGGCAAGTGGACCCCTTGTTGCTTTTCTACTTTATAATTCCCGCCTTGGTGTTATAGAAAGTCCTGAGTGCAAGGCTACTGTTCTATTTCCCTTTGGAGTTATTCATCCTACCACTGGAGCCCATTGGCTAAAAAGCCTGATAGATAAGATAGATCTTGTGTCGAGATGACAGTAGATGACATAGATCACATTGGGTCATTTTCCTACTTAAAAAAAACCCCTAAAACTTTCCCACTGTCTTTCAAAAAAAAAAAAAAAAACAATCCACTTTCTACCACAGACCCCAATCCCTGCACAATCTGGCCCTTCCTCACTCTGACAGTGTTGTTCATCATCCTCCCTGCTGCCTGACCACCAGCCATTGGCCATGCCACCCTTCTTGCCTGTTCCCACACTAGGTCCCTCCTCTGCCCTTGACACATACATGGTGTGAAATATCTTGCTTACTTGATAATGCCAAGTGCTGGCTGAGAGTCTGGCACATAGTAAGAAATCAATAAATGTCTGACAAATGAGTGGACAGATTCACTTTCCATACCAAGAGAACACCCAATTTCATTTCCTAGATTAGCATCTAAGGAAGCTTTTAAACTTGTAAAATCAATCTGATTTACATACTGCAGACTCTGGTTAGCTTCTTTGTACTACATTTCTAAAGAGACACATCTATCTAAGTATACCCTCCTTGTAAATCTGGGATATGATGATTTTGTTTTAGCTTTTCAAGCAGGACATTCTGCTTCTTCCATTGGTGTCCTCTCAAACCTTCATGCCACTGTGTGTATAGTCAGGTGGGTCCTTCAACAATTACCAACTTCTACCAAAGACAAGATGGATGGATGGCATCACTGACTCAATGGACATGAGTTTGAGCAAGCTCCAGGAGTTGGTGAAGGACAGGGAAGTCTGGCGTGCTGCAGTCCATGGGGTCACAAAGAGTCAAACATGACTGAGTGACTGAACAACAATGCCTGCTCTTGCAAGCTTCAAAACTATTCAAACGCACTCATCTTGATACAATTTTCCCGTCAGTTTGCAGCCTTCCAGAGAGAAGAACCCCCTCCCTCCTCTGCTCTATCTTCTCTCTTGTCCCTGATTCACGGCACCCCCTCCGTTGCTCTGGGCATCACCCCCTCTTGCAGAGACCCTCTCCTGTCAAGAAGTTAGAAAGGAAACGTTCTACTAACCTTCGACAGTAAGAGAGAAACTATTGTTAACTCTTAATTCAGCTTCTGTGTTTCAGATGGGACTTCTTGATATCTAGCCAAACTTTTCATACTGTTCATAAGCTTCTCAAGGCAAGAATAATTTGTCCACCTGATGTGAAGAGTCAATTCATTGGAAAAGATCCGGATGCTGGCAAAGATGGAGGGCAAGAGAAGAAGGGGGCGATAAGAGGATGAGATGGTTGGATGGCATCACTGACTCGATGGACATGAGTGTGAGCAAGCTCCTGGAGACAGTGAAGGACAGGGGAGCCTGGTGTACTGCAGCTCAGTGGAGTCACAAAGAGTCAGACAGGACTTAGCAACAGAACAGCAAGACAAACTCTACAATCATGCCTGAAACTGGCACACAGCAGACCCTTGAGAAGTATTTGTTGGTTGCTCAGTTTCCTCCTTTTCCTTTAAATTCTGCTATCTGCCAAACTCACTCTCTCTTCAGCAGGTTCCTAGACCCTCTGGCCTGGGTGTGGAGAAGGGACCTTCATGCTTCTCAAGTACTTAAGTATTAATGTTGATCTCCTTACCTTCAGCCCCATCCCCAAATGAGTAGTTAATGTTGTTCTTGCCTGGAGCATCTTTTGAACCCTCACGTGGGACTACAAAGTATACAGGTTTTTGTTTTCAATCAGTAGCTGAAGTCTTAGTTTCTAGTCCCTGTTTTATTACTTTAAGCCAAGTGACCTTGGGCAGGTTATTAATCTTCTCAGTGTCATTGTCTTTTCTTTACAAAACAGAAGGCTTTATACTAAAAAGATCTTGGTTGTCAAAACATAGTTTTAAAGTTCGTTTTAGGAATATATTTAAATGTAAATTGTGTATGGTGACTGTTGCTGCTGCTGCTAAGTCGCTTTAGTTGTGTCCGACTCTGCAACCCCATAGACGGCAGCCCACCAGGCTGCCCTGTCCCGGGGATTCTCCAGGCAAGAACACTGGAGTGGGTTGCCATTGCCTTCTCGAATGCATGAAAGTGAAAAGTGAAAGTGAAGTCGCTCAGTTGTGTCCAACTCTTCACGACCCCATGGACTGCAGCCTACCAGGCTCCTCTGCCCATGGGATTTTCCAGGCAAGAGTACTGGAGAGGGGTGCCTGCCTTCTCCATATGGTGACTACCTTATTTTTACTGTGTTTTCTCCTCACTGAGAGCTTTAGCCTCCTGCAGCTAGGACGTGGATATCATGGAATCCTCAGGCTCTCTTTCACACTTTGTCTCTGTCTCTCCCTTCCAGTCTCTCCTTCTCAGCTCTCAGATCACTCTGTACTTTTCCCCTTAGAGTATCTGAGTGTTCAAGTATGGTAGCAAAACAGCCTCGGTAGATCCTGGCACCATGGTCTTGGGTAACTTTATTTAATCTGAATCTCAGTTTCCTCATCAATAAAATGGATTAGTACTAGTATCTACCTTGTACTATTGTTAGAATCTAATGAAACAATAGCTAAAGCGCTTAGTATAGTGACTGTTCATAACATACTTCAATTAATGTTAGATATTAATTTTTCTTAGTCCTTTGAGCATACATCCCAGTCCTTTCTACATGCTACTATCTTTGTCTGAGATTGTGTTTTACCTTATTGTGGCTTTCTCTTCTGCCATCTTTGAGATTTCAGTTCAATAATCACTTCCTAAGGAAAACTTTATCTGACAGACCAAACTAGATAATGAACAGCTTTACCATAAGCTCCTATAGTTTCCTATACTTATCCTTCATAGCATTATCAGAGAAGGCAATGGCACCCCTCTCCAGTACTCTTGCCTGGAAAATCCCATGGATGGAGGAGCCTGGTGGGCTGCAGTCCATGGGATCGCTGAGGGTCAGACACGACTGAGCGACTTCACTTTCACTTTTCACTTTCATGCATTGGAGAAGGCAATGGCAACCCACTCCAGTGTTCTTGCCTGGAGAATCCCAGGGACGGGGGAGCCTGATGGGCTGCTGTCTATGGGGTCACACAGAGTCGGACATGACTGAAGTGACAGCAGCAGCAACGTTATCAGAAATATAATTAAAACAATTGATGATGCAATTATGTTTTTGACATGTCTTCCCTACTACAATGTAAGATTGAAGATTTCTACTTCCAGTCTTTAGAGAATACATAACTTACTGGAAGTATTGTCTTATCATAAACATATAGCTGGACAAGCATACCTCAGAGATATTGTAGGTTCTGTTCCAGACTGCTGTGATAAAGTGAATACAGCAATAAAATTAGTCACACAAATTTTTAGGTCTAGGACTTAATTATAGAACTTACATTTATACTATACTGTACTTTATTAAGTTTGCCAAAGCATTATGTCTAAAAATCATTGTACAAATCATAATTTAAAAATATATTATTGCTAAGAAATGCTGTCATTTAACAATACAAGGTTGCCACAAATCTTCAATTTGCTAAAAAATGCAGTGTCTATGAAGCACAATGAAGCTAAGTACAATAAAATGAGGTATGCGTGTACATGAAGCAACTGTTCTCAAGCACTGAACAATAAGCAGTGTAGAACTATGGCACTGGAGAGGGAAGAACCTCCTGAGATGAGCTCCATGAATGCCCAACTCCCTCTGCCTGGGGCATGTTCCTTCCATAGATCAGAGAGATAAGGCACAAGCTCAACACACTGAGGTAGAATTTGCAGGGCATGGTGCTAGGGAAGAGAGAACTGTTATGTGTGTCAGAGGAAAAGACTCATGTAAGAATTAAATGTGGCCATTGTGATGTTTCATTGCATGTGTTAATGTAACTGGGCTAAAAGTTATCCAGATAGCTGGTGAATTATCATCTCTGTGTATGTCTGTGAGGATGTTTCTAGAAGAGGTTGGTTTTTCAACTGATAGACTGAATTAAAAAGAATACTTTCATTAGTGCTGGTGGACATCATCCAAGAGGTTAAAGGGCTTGAATAGAACAAAAATGTAGAGGAAGGCGGATTTGTTCTCTGAGTTCAGACATCCATCTCTCCCACCTTCAGACATTGGTGCTACTGGTTCTCAGGTTTCTGGACTCTGACTGTGACTTACATCATTACCCTGGTTCCCAAGTCTTCAAGTTTGGACTGAAATTATCATCAGCTTTTCTGGGCCTCTAGGTTGCAGATGGTACGTTGTGGGACTTTGTAGCCTTTGTGATTGTATGAGCCAGTCTTTTGTAATAAATATCTTTCTGTTTACCTGTATATATCCTGTTGGCTCTGCTTCTCTGGAAAACCCTGACTAAGACAGTCATTGACCAAAGCCTGGGTGATGCATGATCATGGACATACTTCGTAAGACTCAGCAAAGTAAGCTGTTGTAAGACAGAATTGAACAGAGGTATCAGAAATCATTCAGTACTATGAGATACTGGAGTTCTTGCCAGGGCCAAAAAAGATAAATACATAAATAAGAAGAAAAAAAAGTGAGAAAGAAGGACAGAAAGAAATTGCACTGTTGCACCGAACACTTCTGGCATGCACTTGAGAGCTCAAATGGACTATGCTTTTAGAGTAAGGGTCATCATCCAGAGTAAGAGCCACATCCTGTAATTAACTATGAAATAAAAATGGACCTATCCTAACATTTAATATAATAGAATTGTAGTTGGCAAGACCAGAAGTGATAATAACTGTGGAATGCCTTCCAGAACATTACTCAAAACATTTTGAAGGAAGATAACACAATCTAAACTCCCTGTGGTGTACTATAACAAAATGCATCTGTGCTACCAAACATTAGCAGACATGTGAAGGACTAGAAAAATGTGACCCATACACAAGAATTTTTAAAAAGCACTCAATAGAAACAGACCCTAGGATGACACAGATGTTGGAATTTCAAGGAAAAAATAGCCATAAGAAGTAAACAAGTGAGACATTTCAGCAGAGAAATCAAACCACAAAAGGAATCAAATGGAAATTTCAGATGAGAAAAGCAAAATATCTAAAAAGAAAAAAAATATTTTTAAATGAGCTTAATAGCAGATTGGGGACTTCTGAGGAAAGAGTTGAGAGCTTGAATGGAGGTGAAAAAAGACAAATCATCCAATCTGAATAACAGAGAGGAAAAGGGATTAAAAGATAAACAGATCCTTAGTGATTTATGAGACAATATCAAATAGTCTAACATAAATGTAATTAGAGAACCAAATGAGACAGGAGAGAAAAAAAAGAAAAATAAGTGGCTAAAACATTCCAAAGTTGTTTAAAAGCATCAATGTACATATCCAAGAACCTTGAACTTCAATAAAGAAAAATACAAGATGAATTACATATAGGTATGTTGTAGTCAAATTGTTGAAAGAAGTTAAAAACATCTGAAGAAAAAGCAGACTAAAAGGGCATGCCTTACATATAGTGGTAATAATATGATAATATGATAATATGATAATAATATGATAATGGTTTTTGATCAGAAACAATAGATGACAGAAAACAATAGAATTATGTGCTGGAGAGAATACAAATATTTTCAACCCAGAATTCCATATTCTTTGAAAATAGATTTTTTAGAATGAAGATGAAATAAAGGTATATTCAGATAAACCAAAGCTAAGAGAAATCATAGATATCAGA
>SJYQ01002029.1:495609-511120 GCA_006410935.1 Redunca redunca | reverse complement strand
GTACATTTTACACAAAGTGGGACAATATTAACTCTAAGTAATCTGAATAAGTGAAGGAGACATGTTATAATCTCTAGATGCTGGGAAAATAATAAAAGGAGGTACAGTTAAATATCTAGTTGAAGAATTAAAATGTAATATCAAAAGTATTTGATTAACCCCAAAGTAGTCAGGGACAGGATAGAGAAATCAAGAGACTATCTAGGAGAGCAGACTTATCATTCTACCATATCATGAAACCAGAAACTAAATCTTTCTTATTCATGACTGTATGCCCATTACTTTCCACAGTGCCTAATATATAAAGTGTTCAATCAATATCTAATGAAAGCATGGAATGAGACTGTTTATCTTACACAATGGTCTCAAAATGTGCATATTGGTGGCATGTCTGTAACTGGCAGATTCATTTAGAATCTGCATGATATGCTTCCTCTTAGCAAGGAAACAGTGTCCTCTTCACCAACTGGACATCTGTGTGTGAAGGCAATCTACTAAGGATGCTACTGAGTGCATTCCCCAGCCAATAACACTAGAAAGAGATTAACTGGTGAAGTTGGTCAACCAGCAAAGTGCCTTAATATGGATGGCGTTTTACACACTTAGAAACCAAGCACTCTTGGATAGATTAACTGTATCACAATTTACTCATTTATTTAAAAAGCACTTACAATAATGCATATATGTTAATAATATTTGTTATAGAACTGTGGATGCACAAGTGGTCATACAAGAAAATAATCCCTGCTCTCCAGGGTCTAACCATCTACACTGATGGTAACCTCTATTATATCCCATGATGGATAATTCAGTTTCTTCTATTAAGCCTGAATTCTCTGAGGGGAGGACTCTGTTCACTGATTAATACATTATTCAAAAAAAAAAATTATTGAATGTCTTCAGTGTACTTTGTACTATCCCAGGTACTAGGAATAATTCCCGCTTTAATTGATCTTATAGTCAGGGAAGAAAAAGTAATAAAAATAAGTAGCAAAAACTAAAGTTTGCCAGATAGAAAGCAGCACTGAGAGCTATTGGTGAACAGGTTGAGAGGTAGAGTGGGAAAGACATAATTTTCAGTGTGGTGGCCAGGGAGGTTTCACTGGAGTTACATATCAGCAAAAATACCTAATGAGCTGAAAGTTTCTTATCCTACTTTGATTATTAGCAACCAGCATATGTTAGACACTAACATATATATTAGTGATTCATCTTACTCATTTATTAATTCACTCAATATTTTTTGACACATGGACAGGTTAATACCTTAAATTAATTGGCTCATAAACTGCTGAATCCAATAATCTATCATAAATTTATTGCCTTACAAATCAAAATTAAGCCAGCTCCCTTATCCCTGCAACTAGAAGTTAAATCAATGTACTAGGGTACTAGTACTTAAAAAAATCAGGAAACAAGATAATACAGAAAAGAGAATAAGAAGTAAGTATGCAAGTAAGTAGGCTACTTTAAATTGTGATATAACTGAATGAAAATTCATTCATGTTTATCGATAGGAAAGGTTTCATCTTACAAAGCCTGACACGACTAAGTGAAAGTGAAGTCTCTCAATCGTGTCTGACTTTTTGTGACCCCGTGGACTGTAGCCCACCAGGCTCCTCTGCCCATGGGATTCTCCAGGCAAGAATACTGGAGTGGGTTGCCATTTCTTTCTCCAGGGGATCTTCCAACCCAGGGATCGAACCCAAGTCTCCCACATTGCAGGCAGACGCTTTCACCTCTGAGCCACCAGGGAAGCCCTGACACTATTAAGAACACAACCATTACCTCAGTTGCTCCGTATTTCTGACCCCTCCTCATCTCAACAGTGTATAAACAAGTGGTCATTTTCACAGACTGCTTTCCAGGTACACACAAAAAAATGCAATTACATGTAAATGACAGGCTTCCAGGTGAGTGATGGGCCATGAATTACAACATCAACAAGTAATGATGATGGTAATAGAAGTGGTAATTTCACATAATGAGAATTACCCTTATCTTTCTCCTTTATCTAGGAGAGCTGTTATCAAGAACGAATATTTCCTGTGGCTTTGCATGGGAATAAAGGCTTCTGCTCCATAATTCACATCCCTGTTTAAGCTTCCATCTTGTGCTTCCAAATTATGACCAGTGTTTTTCTTCCTAGATCCTAAACACGTGGATGTCTGTTGGAGAAAAATGGCTAATAATGTTTCCACAGACATGGTGTCTTCCATGAATCAATAACTAGGACAAAATCAGTAGGCATTGCGGTGGCCCTGTGATCCTGTCTGCATCTCCTCTGAGTCTGTGACAAGCTGCCTTGTGGGCAGTGACTTGGTGCTGGAGTGACTGCAAATAGGAACTTACCACCAGCAGATCAATTTTTAAAACGGGCTTGGAGCTGGGGCTTCCCAGTAGCACGTGGTAAAGAATCTGCCTGCCAAAGCAGAAGACGTAAGAGACACAGGTTTGTTCCCTGGTTTGGGAAGATCCCCTGGAAAAGGAAATGGCGACCCACTCCAGTATTCTTGCCTGGGAAATCCCGTGGACAGATGAGCCTGGTGGGCTACAGTCCATGGGGTCTTGAAGAATTAGACACGACTGAGCAACTGAGCGCACACACACACAGGGCTGATAAATACACACACAGTTCATTTTACCTTTTCAAATTTATTCCTGAATAAATAGGACTCCAGATTATTTGGAGTATGTACTCTGATGATAATTCTTGCTGAAAATTGCTATCAAACCACATCAGTTATTACTGGATGCTATAGTCAGCCCCCAGTTATAATGACTTATTTTGAAGAAGGGCACCAGCAGAGTTAGTGGCCAAAAATCAAGGGGAAATGCCTACATTTAATTTTGCAGCTATGAATTTTGGAGCCATCACACTGACCTTCCTGTTTCATTTTGTCTGATTGTAAACCAAGTAGCCACTTTATTAATCTAGAAGGAGGGAGCTAGAAAGTGCTTGAATTTGCTGGAAATAATCTACAGACTAGATCTAAATGCAAATAGAATAAATTTGACTCTCCTGAGAGTTGCCACTTGAAGACACCTGTTTCGTGTAAACAAATGCTGGTCTGTCAGCCTCTCTGTGTCTTTCCTGTGTTTCTCTCTGCCTTTGTGTCTTTAGCTGTTCCTCTCACTTTCTTCAATCTTTCTCACTTCCTTACCTCTATGTCCCTCTCCCTCGCTGTCTCTGCGTTTCTCTGGCTCCATGTCTGTCTGTCTCTGCCCTTCTTTGCGTCTATTTGTGTCTCTCATTTCCCTGTCTTTCTCTGCTCTCTGTCTCTCTGCCTCTGTCTGTTTCTCTCTCAAGCAAGACAGGGTCCCATTTGATTTTCTTTAACTTTGTGTTGACTGCATACCTCATGAAACATTTAGAGAGAGCCTTTAGTCAGCTTACGTAGGGATAATCCTTGTAAACTACTGCTAGGTGAGTGTCAGTAAACGATAGACTGTCAAAAGCTACAGTGCTTTCCAAACCAGTACTGAGTGCTCCTGTTCACCCACATTTCTGCCCTGCTCTATTGGCAAAGCGCACAAGAGCATGTTAACAGAGAACGACAGCATAGCAAAGTGTCCGCTTTCTTCGGGATCCTTTAAGATTCATCATTGACAACAGCACTGTAAAGCAATTTTCCTCCAATTAAAAAACAAACTTAAAAAAAAGCAAAGAAAATAATCATCACTGAAGTCTAATTTCCCTTGGCTCCTCTGCACAGATTGCCCAAACTTCTTATAAGGCGATACCTTTCGTGTGGGGTTGGGAACTTGTTTGGAGCTCCCTACAGGTATGGTGACAAGGTCTTCTGTTGGTCCAGGACAGTGCCAGTTTATGCATTGTCCCAACATTCAGTTTGTTAGCACTCCCTTTGTGTGTTCCAAATGTTCTGGTTTGGATGGCAAATGGTCTAGTCACGGTGTATTAGCAACTGGTAAGGTCCGTTCCCACAGAGTAACGTGCAGTCACTGACTCCATTCAACTATCAGTAATGTAAATTGTACAACTTCATTTTAAAAAAAATAGCTAAAATTAGTAGGCAAGATGAAATAAGGGTAAAAATATACATATTTGCATAGGATGGGATATTATTCAACTTTAATAAAAAAAAGGAAATCCTGCCATATGTGAGAACATGGATGAACCTAGAGGGCATTAAGCTAACTGAAATAAGCCAGTCACGGAAAGATGGAATTCTACTGAGAGGACGCCTCCAGAACAGTCAAATTCGTAGAAGCAGAGACTAGAATGGGGCTTGCCAGGATCTGGGGTGGCGGGGAGGGGATACAGTGTTCCCCCGTATAAAGTTCAGTTACACGAGATGAATTAGGTCTGGAGTTCTGTTGTATGCAATACATCATAGCACTTCTAGTTAAGCAGACACTGCTGTGCACTCAAAAATTTAAGGGGGTAGATCTCATCTTATGCAACAAAACAATGTAAGTAACATAGCTACATAAAAATGCAATATAAAAATGTAAGTAACTTGGGTAACATTTGTAGTGGAATGACTTACAGCTTTGGAGTCAGTCAGTACTGGTTTGAAAAAGTTCTTCCACTGTTTGTTCACAAGAATTTGGGAAAGTAATTAAGCTCACTGAGCCTCTTTGATCTCAGCTGTATCACAGGAATGATAATAATTCAGCCTTTGCTATGTCCTGAGGTGTTAGGAGGTTCAAGTGAGGTTACATATACACAGCTCCTGGCGAGATAAATGTTCTTCTCCTGAAATGTGTTTAAGGCTTAGCACCCAACTCAAAAAGGAGTATTTCAAAATAGTTAGCAGTATCTTTTTTTATATATATAGTAGCAATTAAAGCACCCCCAAATCTCTATCTTGCATATTGTCCCTTTAATAATAATTGTATTATAAATATGAATTAAACCTAAACCCAACTGCAGTATTCCTCCAAACTAAATACGAATAACCCATTTAAAATATATATGTATCTCATTTAAAAATATATATTGTTTTAAGTGCTTTTACTACCTATTTTATAGTTTTAAATTTTCCTTTGGAATTAGTCAATCATGTATTGGAAATTAGAAAGCTAGTTATAATTGAGTAAGGTTGAGTCTTCTGATGACAAGAAACCACAAATGTAATTTATAAATCAAGTTTTAATAAGATTTGATATTATAAAGTTCACTTTCTTATTAATCAGAGTGTTTATTATATAATGAGTCTTTCTGCCCCTCCACTACCCCAGTCATATTCATTTCAGTATAATCTAGGCTACCCTGTTCATTATATGATTGGCCAGTTACCTGACTACTCCCCTTTAATAACATGCTTGAAAAAATTTTTTAAAAAACTGTTTCCCTTTATTCATTCTACTCACCTCCTTTTAGTATAAAATCCTGTAGAGTATCATAGTCTGTTATAAGAACTTTGNAAAATTTTTTAAAAAACTGTTTCCCTTTATTCATTCTACTCACCTCCTTTTAGTATAAAATCCTATAGAGTATCATAGTCTGTTATAAGAACTTTGGCTTTTACTTAGGCAGAAAGTGAAAGATTTTGAGCAAAAGAGTGAGGTAATCTAATTTAAGTTTCATTCTAAAAATATTCATTGCATACCTACTAAGAAGCAGCAAACAGAAACCTAGTTTCTGCTCTCATTAAACCGTGAAGAAGGTAAATATGAATAAAGAATTAAAAAATAAAACAGAAAATTTCTCTAAATTACACTTGAATATGATTTTGCCCTAAGAAACAATAGAGATAATTGCCTAAAAATCAGGCTTCTAACAATGACGGTACTAAGAACTTTCTGTGTGCCAAGTACTTTAAAAGCATTGTATCATTTAATCTTTACAAGAACTCCATGTGGCAGATAATATTATGATACAAATCACAGGTGAGGAAATTAAGCATACACAGATGCATGCAGCTTCTAAGTGGCAGTACCTGGATGTAAGCACATGTCCATCTGTTTGCCTTCTGGGTCTGACATTCTGACTTCTTTACTGTACTCATAATGGCGCCAATAAATACCTAGACTACTTCACTTACTGAGTGTGTCTAATTGTGTAACCTTCAGCTACAGGATATTTGTTTCACTTCGTAGAGTGATTTTTATTTCCTTCCATGCTCCTTCAGTTAGGTTTCTTAAAACTCATCTTATCTTGATGAGTATATGTGAATATAGTATTGAAAACTTGGTGACCTGCATTCTTCTACCAGAAATATTGCCTCTAATCTATTTTTTACAGGACATCCATCAAATTCCCAGTGGTATTAAAAAATAATAATGCAGTTGAAGAGAAAGCTGCACTAGGAGATCCAATTTCTCCATCTGAAAAATAGGGGTAATAATATGTGACATCACTAATCTCAAGGAAGTTAGGAGACGAATGAAGTAATTGTCTCTGCAAAATTTCTCAAATGTAGAAGAAATAACATATAATCCATTATGACTTCCAGTGTGAAACAGTACTTCCCTATCCTTTTGGGCCTCTGTATTCAATCTTAATCTTTCACCAATGTATTTATTCTATAGAACTATTTGTTTATTAGTTTTACAAATAGTATTTGTTGAGTATATTGTAAGTAAGACCCTGTACTAGGCACTTGGAATAAAAATAAAATAAGATATGAAATGAAGCNATGAAGCTCATGTTTACTATTTTTTGAATACAAATTAGTTGGTTTTGGCTGCTCATGAGAATCAAGAGGACAGCTTAGAATAATTATCCCAGCCTAATCACTCCAGACTGTCTAAATTGGGTAACTACAATATGAAGCCAAATTTGAGAACCATTTTTCTGTTCTCAGCTGATTCCATACCAGAGGGATTTAGTTGTACATTTCTGATATCACAAATTAGCTGTTTCTACATGGACATTGTTCCAGAAATTCATGCTCACTCTGAACCTCACAATGTGAAGCTTATTTGGAAAGAGACTTTTCTCAGATGTAATTAGCTAAGATGAGGTCATACTGAATTAGGGTGGGCTTTAAATTGAATGCCTTGTGGCTTTATAAGAAAAAGGGCATACACACGCACATCACAGAAGAAACCATGTTAAGATGGAGGCAGAGACTGGAGTGATGCAGCTCTAAGCCAAGGAAAGCCAGTGATTGCCGTCAGCCACCAGAAACTAAGAAACAGGCATGAAACAATCTCCTTCAGAGCCTTCAGAAGAAACCACCCATGCTGATGCCTTAATTTCAGACTTCTGGTCTCTAAACTGTGAGAGAATAAAATTTTGGTTGGTTAAAACCATTTACTTTATAGTTGACTTCCCTGTAGCTCAAACAGTAAAGAATCTGCCTGGGATGCAGGAGACCAGGGTTCCATCCCTGGCTCAGGAAGATTCTCTGGAGAAGGGAATGGCAATCCACTCCAATATTCTTGCTTAGAGAATTCCATGGATAGAGAAGCTTGGCAGGCTTCAGTTCGTGGGGTCATGAAGAGTGGGACAAACTGAGTGACTAACACACACACACACTTTACAGTTATTTAATCCAGATGCTCTAGGAAAACTTAATACAGACATCAATTAACAGCTTTTTAAGTATGCCAGAAAAAAATCAAATTATAGCATAGCTCTGTACTGATTCTCAACATTATATATGGAGTCCCTCAAAATATAAGAGAGATTCTTTGTCACTTGTGATATCTTAATAGTATGGATAGGTTGTGCAAACTGCTGCTAATCATATTCCTTCTAGGTGAAATAATTCATTTCACACTACAATTGAGTGACTTTCTAACTGTGTGGGTGCCATGTTCTTTATTCTGTAGTTAGGGTTAGGTAAATCTTTCTTGAAGACAGGCATTCACAAAGAACTAACCCAGAAGTAAGGGTCGTCTCAACTTTGTTTCTAATTAAGTAATCAGATATTTATTGAATATCAGATGACTTTCCTTATCACTGAGACTAATGACCAGATTCCCTACAATGGCCTACAAAGTGGGTGCAAGGCTCCCACAAAAATTCATCAGTCTGTTTAATCTCCTATTTCACTCTAGTCATTCTGTCTGTGCCATCTGCTAGTGTTGGTGTCTGAAATATCTTATCTCAAGTATCTTCAAGGTTAATTCCTCACCCCCTTTGGGTCTTTAATCCAACTTTACCATCTCAGTGAGAACTCCTCTGACCATCTTTCCTCACCACTCCCTGTATTTCTTTCCTGCTTTATTTGGCCTCAGAAATTGCTTTATGTTGTTAGCTGGATTGTGTAGTCCTTCCCCAGATTCATATATAGAAGCCCTGGCCCCCAGCTCCTCAGAATATTTGACAATACTGGAGACATTATTGGCGCTTTTGAAGCAGCAACTAAGTCAAAACGATGCTATTAGGATGGTCTCTAATTCAATGGTGTCCTAGTAAGAAGAGGAGGAGAGACCCTGGAAATGTGTGAACACAAGGAAGGGCCACGGGAGGAAGTCACAGTGAGAAGGTGGCTATTTGCCAAGGAGAGAGGGTCAGGAGAAATCAAACTTCTAAGACCTTGATCTTGAACTTCTAGCCTCCAGAACTGAGAAATTACATTTATGTTGTTTAAGTCACTCAGAGCAGAGGAAACTAACACGGTCAGCCATAAAATTTATTGTCCTATCAAACACTACTGAGACAGGAAAGGGGGCACTATTAATATCAATACAAGGACAGTTGGCATAAGCTGTGACTTCCAGGGTGTAGCAAGACTTTCAGTAGCCCTATCCATAGAACTGGTCACTATTATCATGCGATGTACTTTGTGTGTGTGTGTATACATGCGTGCTAAGTCACTTCAGTCATGTCCGACTCTTCATGACCCTATGGACTGCAGCCCACCCGGCTCCTCTATCCATGGGGATTCTCTAGGCAAGAATACAGGAGTGGGTTGCCGTGCCCTCCTCCAGGGTAGCTTCCCAGTTCTGAGATTGAACCTGCATCTCCTGTGTATGCTGCACTGGCAGGCAGATTCTTTACCACTGAACCACCTGGGAAGCCCACCACACACACATGTACCTCTTAATGCAAAAAAGATGCTTACACAATCTAAGCAGTTAGCAGAAACATAAATGCAGAGTTTTAACTCATTAAATTCATTGAAATGATTAATACTAGTCACAATATTGTACATGTTAAGGTACAAATGATTCCCACAAATCATGTCAACATGGGTCCATAATGTCATATTTAACTAAACGGTATAGTTGGAAAGATCCATAGCACTTTAATCCAAATTTTCTAACATCACTATAGAAAAATCAAGGACAGTAAATCAATGCCCCTAAGATAGATACAAGTAGCTCTTCCTTCTAATTTGACTTTTAGTAACTAATGCTCTAGGCTGACACACAATGTGAAATACTTTCCTTGAAGACAGGCAACTCTACCTGCCTCTAGACATTTTTATTTATTAGAAACTGAGTCAGGAAAATCTGAAGTTAAAATTTATCACAGCAGCTGAGGGGCTATATCTTGCTAAAGAAAAGTAATTTTATGCCAGTTTGGTAGACATTGTCTGATACCTTTCCATAAATAACTAATTTGACCATATCAAAATATTGCCTAAGAGAATTTTTTGAGTTGCATAAAGTGAAGTTATATTTTGAATGCAAATTCAAAATAGTATCATATAAATAATAAAGTCTCATACTTTGTGCCAGTTTGAAAGTAATGCAATATTCAAATGTTTGTTACAGTTGTCAAGAATGTCATAACTTAGAAGCTGGCAGGCTGAATGAATGGTGAGATATGTAAAATATTGCTTTAAGGCAAATATCCCTTGAAGTTTGTAGTAAAAACTCCAGCTGTCCTTTTTAACCTTACAGAAACATCCAGTTAAGAACTTAAATTACTTGAGGTCATCAAGAACATGTTCTTCAAATAAAACATAATCCCTCTAGAACTCACACTAACTAGGCTTCACCCCAAATACAGAGGGACTAAAATTTTAATCCTGAAAATCCTTAGCATCACTCATTTCAATTTCATAAATGTCTGTTGATGCTTTAGTTTGATCCTTGATGCTTTATTCTTCCCAGGGATCTTAGAGTTTTATTGGAGAGAGTGAACTTTTAGGAGATAAAAGTGAAAAAAAAATAGAAAAAAACAAACAAACGCTTTATTCAAAGGCTGATTCTGTGTCCTCCTCTATCATTCAGAACACCTTACACTGTATTGAAGTTATTAGATTCTCTGGCTCTTCCAGGTCTCCATGAAATGAAATAGAGGGCTATTTAGGAAACCCCAACCATCCTATTTCAGACATCTGCCATGACTAAATATTATAAAAGGCACATTATAAATACTGTCTTGTATAAACTTCTTAAGAATCATTTATCAAGGAAGAAACTGAACTCAGAAATGTTTTAGTGCACTCAAGATCTGAAGTCTAAAAACTAATGGAATATGTCTGTGAACCTGGTCTGTCTGAACACCAAGGCCACAATACACCATTTATATTTCATTCATCTCTGTCTCTCCAGCATCATATTTGATGCGTAGCATTGGCTGTTTAATACATATTTGTTAAATGAATGAATCAATCAATGTTGGTTGAATTCCAAAAAAGAAAGGAAGACTCCTTGTTAATGAATAAATCATGACTTTTTCAAGGTTTCCAAAACCAATTAGCATTTCCTTGGGACAATCCGAAATGCCAGATCCTAGCAAACCTATCTATCAATTGGAGAAAAGGACATTCAGAAAACTGAGCCTTGAAAACTTGTTGAGCCATCATTTCCTTATTCAGTGGCCTTTGGTGTTAGGCTGCTGATTACTGGGAGTTGGGGGAACAGTAGGGANCTATCAATTGGAGAAAAGGACATTCAGAAAACTGAGCCTTGAAAACTTGTTGAGCCATCATTTCCTTATTCAGTGGCCTTTGGTGTTAGGCTGCTGATTACTGGGAGTTGTGGGAACAGTAGGGAACCCAGCATTGTCAACAAACTTTAATAGCTTGAAGTAACAGTGCTATTAAAGTATACTCAGTTTGTAAAAAGGAACAGATTAAAGTTATGAAATTGAGATAAGATATCCTTACAGAGAGAGCACAATATTGTGTTCTCAGGCTAAAATTTCATAGGAAGCTTGTGCAAATGGAAACTGATGTTGTATAGTTGCTAAGTCATTCTGACTCTTTTGAGACTCCATGGGCTAGCAAGCCAGGCTCCTCTGTCTATGGGCAGAATCCTGGCGTGGGTTGCCATTTCCTTCTCCATCGGATCTTTCTGACCCAGGGATCTAACCTATGTTTCCTGCATTGTAGGCGGATTCTTTACTGCTGAGCTGCCAGGGAAGTCCAAGGGAAATTATGGATCCTGTTTTATACTCTGTATGAGTAAAACCATTGATTTCAGCATGACCTCAGGATCCCATGTGCATAGAGCCAAGAACGACAATTTGTCTAATGAATGCTTTTTTTATAACCAAGATAGATCTGAGGTTCATGTAGGCTTCTGGGGACACTGAACTGAAAGGGTTTGAAATTTTTGATCGTAGTAACACATGCCATTTTGGGAGTACTTTACAAAGCACAACCCAATCTGATCATCAAAACAGACCTTGTAAAATAAGCTAAAAGGGTATACTGTTGCACAGGGAACATAGCCAATATTTTATAAGTGTAAAAGGAGTATAACCTTCAAAAAATGCGAATCACTGTCGTACACCTGAAACTTATATAACATTATACATCAACTATATCTCAATTTTTTAAAAAAGTTTGAAAAGTAAAACAAAATCCAGTCCTGAGATATACATGTTTGGTATTATATTTTGCAAATGAGAACATTTAAGAGAGTTTAGGGAATGTACTGCTCAATTGCCATCTAGCTGAGACTCTATTCCAAGACTGGTTCCTCTTCTCTGTTCTAGCTACTTAAAATGGTACTCAGGCTATCAGCCTCATCTGGGAGCTTGTTAGGAATGCAGACTCTTGGGAACCACCCCTGAACTACTGAATCATAATTTGCATTTTAATAAGATCTTCAGGTGATTTATATGCACATTAAATTGTGAAAATCACAGTATACATCATGTCACATTAGTCATCTAGAATGCCTCAACTTTGAAAATTTCATCTGGAGTCGCTATGAAGGAGGGGTTAGGGGAGGGCACTACCATTAAAAATAAGCTGGCAATCTCTGAATCTTCTCAAAACATAACCAGGTTTAAATACTGACTGCATCAATAATGTAGCTATATTTAATATGCATGCATTCATGCTGAGTCACTTCAGTCATGTCTGGCTCTTTGTGACCCTATGGACTATAGCCTGCCAGGCTCCTCCGTCCATGGGCTTTTTCAGGCAAGAATACTATAGGGGGCTGCCATGCCCTTCTCCAGGGGATCTTCCCCACCCAGGGATCGAATCTGCATCTCTCATGTCTCCTGAACTGGCATGTGCATTCTTTACTGCTAGTACCACCTGGGAAGCCCATATTTAGGAATGGTTAAGATAATAGACTGTGAGTCCTGTTTTACCATTTCCTGTGTGGCTTTGGGAACACTGCCTAACTCTTGAGGCTTCGGTTTCTCATCTGGAAATGAGGATAATAAGCACACAACTCTCATGAGGCTGTTGTGAAGGTCAAAGGAGCTGAGGACTCTGAGCTGGTGCATGGTGAGCATGCAGCAATGCTCATTATTTTAAGGGTGATTCACAACAGAGATTTACTCCATATTACCAAGGAAAACTTTAAAATAGGTTCTTTTGGTTTTTCTTTAAGTTAATCATTTGAACTCTCCCAGAGACTCACTGCACGTTAACTCTGACCTCTAGAATTCTGTCAGGGACACAAGGTCATTGTGAGTTTCAAAAAATTATCCTAGAAAAAACCCTTGACAGATTTCCTAGACTTTTCCTCTCAAGGAGTATTCATTTTATCCATATTCTGATCCTAAGAGGCCAAAATCAGGAAATAGATGGGGAAACAGTGGAAACAGTGTCAGACTTTATCTTTTTGGGCTCCAAAATCACTGCAGATGGTGACTGCAGCCACGAAATTAAAAGACGCTTACTCCTTGGAAGAAAAGTTATGACCAACCTAGATAGCATATGGAAAAGCACAGACATTACTTTGCCAGTAAAGGTCCATCTAGTCAAAGCTATGGTTTTTTCAGTGGTCATGTATGGATGCAAGAGTTGGACTGTGAAGAAAGCTGAGCGCTGAAGAATTGATGCTTTTGAACTGTGGTGTTGGAGAAGACTCTTGAGAGTCCCTTGGACTGCAAGGAGATACAACCAGTTCATTCTAAAGGAGATCAGCCCTGGGTGTTCTTTGGAAGGGATGATGCTGAAGCTGAAACTCTGATACTTTGGCCACCTCATGCGAAGAGTTGACGCACTGGAAAAGACTGTGATGCTGGGAGGGATTGGGGGCAGGAGGAGAAGGGGACAACAGAGGATGAGAGGGCTGGATGGCATCACCGACTTGATGGATGTGAGTTTGAGTGAACTCTGGGAGATGGTGATGGACAGAGAGGCCTGGCGTGCTGCGATTCATGGGGTCGCAAAGAGTCAGACACGACTGAGCAACTGAACTGAACTGAACTGAACTAAATGGAAAGATTTGAGCTCCCACTTTTATGGGGGACCTGCAAGTCTCGCCCTTAGAGAACTTGATAAACTGTAAAAAATCATTTTTCTTTAAATCTGTGGAACAGCTGAAAGGAAATTCAGATGAGTTCTCTTCTCCAGGGGTCTGGAGAGGAGAGGATGAAGGAGAATAGTCAATGCTGAGCTGTTGGAAGACAGAGAGAAGCTGCAGAAACTGAGTTTTAGGGAAAGGAGCCGTTCACAGCAGGGTTAGCTGAAAACGAGGATCCATAGGATCCTCAGTACAGTCCCCTGGCTCCATCCTGCTGGTGCTTTGGAACATTTTAAATAAAGGAATTAATTTATCTTAAATTAATTGGATCTGCCCCCTCTACATGTAGAGGATGTGTAGAGGTAATATAAATACTGAACTTTCATTCCAATGAGCCAATGAACATGAAAAATACTTTATCAAAAAATATTGAATAGCAGTGTGTTATTAAAATAACCAACAAGGACCTACTGTAAAACACAGGAAAATATACTCAAATTCTTGTAATAACTTACAATGGAAGAGAATGAAAAAAAGTATATATATTTACATATGTTTGTATAGCTGAATAACTTTGCTGTACATCTGAAACTAATACAACATTGTAAATAAACTATATTTCAACAAAATTTTTAAAAATAAAAAAGAAGTGAGTTGGTGTTAGTTAAGGTAAGGAGCAGCGGCTGCGCTTTGCTGGAGCAGCCGTGAAGAGATACCCCACGCCCAAGGTAAGAGAAACCCAAGTAAGATGGTAGGTGTTGCAAGAGGGCATCAGAGGGCAGACACACTGAAATCATACTCACAGAAAACTAATCAATCTAATCACACTAGGACCACAGCCTTGTCTAACTCAATGAAACTAAGCCATGCCCGTGGGGCAACCCAAGACAGGTGGGTCATAGTGGAGAGGTCTGACAGAATGTGGTCCACTGGAGAAGGGAATGGCTAGCAACTTCAGTATTCTTGCCTTGAGAACCCCATGAAAAGTATGAAAAGGCAAAATGATAGAATACTGAAAGAAGAACTCTCCAGGTCAGTAGGTGCCCAATATGCTACTGGAGATCAGTGGAGAAATAACTCCAGAAAGAATGAAGGGATGGAGCCAAAGCAAAAACAATACCCAGCTGTGGATGTGACTGGTGATATAAGCAAGGTCTGATGCTGTAAAGAGCAATATTGCATAGGAACCTGGAATGTCAGGTCCATGAATCAAGGCAAATTGGAAGTGGTCAAACAAGAGATGGCAAGAGTGAATATGGACATTCTAGGAATCAGCAAACTAAAATGGACTGGAATGGGTGAATTTAACTCAGATGACCATTATATCTACTACTGCAGGCAGGAATTCCTCAGAAGAAATGGAGTAGCCATTATGGTCAAAAAAAGAGTCTGAAATGCAGTACTTGGAAGCAATCTCAAAAATGACAGAATGATCTCTGTTTGTTTCCAAGGCAAACCATTCAGTATCATGGTAATCCAAGTCTATGTCCCAACCAGTAACACTGAAGAAGCTGAAGTTGAACGGTTCTCTGAAGACCTACAAGACCTTTTAGAATTAACACCCAAAAAAGATGTCCTTTTCCTTGTAGGGGACTGGAATGCAAAAGTAGGAAGTCAAGAAACACCTAGAGTAACAGGCAAATTTGGCCTTGGAATGCAGAATGAAGCAGGGCAAAGACTAATAGAGTTTTGCCAAGAAAATGCACTGGTCATAGCAAACACCCTCTTCCAACAACACAAGAGAAGACTCTACACATGGACATCACCAGATGGTCAACACCGAAATCAGATTGATTATATTCTCTGCAGCCAAAGATGGAGAAGCTCTATACAGTCAACAAAAACAAGACCAGGAGCTGACTGTGGCTCAGATCATGAACTCCTTATTGCCAAAGTCAGACTTAAATTGAAGAAAGTAGGGAAAACCGCTAGACCATTGAGGTATGACCTAAATCAAATCCCTTATGATTATACAGTGGAA
>SJYQ01002029.1:472040-494734 GCA_006410935.1 Redunca redunca | reverse complement strand
AGCATATTCAAAAGCAGAGACATTACTTTGCTGACTAAGGTCCATCTAGTCAAAGCTATGGTTTTTCCAGTGGTCGTGTATGGATGTGAGTTGGACTGTGAAGAAAGCTGAGCGCCGAAGAATTGATGCTTTTGAACTGTGGTGCTGGAGAAGACTCTTGAGAGTCCCTTGGACTGCAAGGAGATCCAACCAGTCCATTCTGAAGGAGATCAGCCCTGGGATTTCTTTGGAAGGAATGATGCTAAAGCTGAAACTCCAGTACTTTGGCCACCTCATGCAAAGAGTTGACTCATTGGAAAAGACTTTAATGCTGGGAGGGATTGGGGGCAGGAGGAGAAGGGGACGACAGAGGATGAGAGGGCTGGATGGCATAACTGACTTGATGGACGTGAGTCTGAGTGAACTCCGGGAGTTGGTGATGGACAGGGAAGCCTGGCGTGCTTTGATTCATGGGGTTGCAAAGTGTTGGACATGACTTAGCGACTGAACTGAACTGAACTGAACTGAACATTAGGTAATATTGTTTCTCACATGTGAAGAATTTCCTAGCTTCAGTATGTGTGGTGTGTAATTTAAAATTAGGTATAATAAACCACTAGGGTAAAAGTATATGAGGCTATGAGGCTAATAGCACTCTTTGTTCCTGGATGCAAAATCATCGGTCTTAAGGACTAACAAATCCATAAAAGGCAGATTGAAAACAAGGATCCCAAGACACTGCAAACTGTCAAGGACATACAGTGAACTTAACAAAGCAAAATGAAATGAATGGTGTATTTTCATTCTTACTTCTCCTACTGAAGAACAATTCTATATCTTTCTCTGATTGTTATTTTGCACCATTATTTGACTTGACACTTCCAGCACCTCACTGATTTCCACTGAGCAAATATTAAGAGGAGACTGGCCAGGATTAAAGCTGGTCTTCTCATCTTAAACGATCATTCAATCCGCCTTCTCTTCCTCCTGTTACAGGAAAGAAGCAATTTTTTTCTTCATGTAGACATAAAGACATAAATAAAAAATCATGGGCCACAGATTTAACCAGCTCTCCAAAGTTATTTTTAAAATTTTCAAATGTAAAATAACTACTTTTCTTTAAAATGTGAAGTAAAACCACATCAATTTTTAAACACATTTCCACAGATATATATATTTTTTTAAATTTTTTTCTGCTGACTCTGTGATGCCCACCTGGTGTTCTTTTTTTCTTCTTCTTCTTTTTTTATTAAACTTTTTATTTTGTTTTGTTTTGGAGTATAGCCTATTAACAATATTGTGATAGTTGCAGGTGGAAAGAAAAAGGACTCAGCCATACGTATACATATATCTATTCTCCTCCAAACTCTCCTCCCATCCAGGCAGCAACATAACATTGAGCAAAGTTCCCTGTGCTATACAGTAGGTCCTTGGTGGTTATATCCATTTTAAATATAGCAGTGGCTCATATCAATCTCAAATTCCCAAACTATCCCTTCCCCCAACCTTCCCCCAGTACTCCCCATACCTTGCAACTATAAATTCTTTCTCTAAGTCTGAGTCTCTTTCTGTTTTGTAAATAAGTTCATCTGTATCATGTCTTTTTAAATTACACATGTAGGGGATGTCATTTGACATTTCTGCTTCTCATATTTTGAAGGAACTGAGAGTCATCTTCAAATTATTTTAAATTAGTTGATGCCTAGTTTCACCTACACCATCATTCACTTGTGGCTTCTTTCTTAGCTAAATTTGAAAGATTTGCCTTTGTTTTTCATTAACTTCTTAAAATTTATTTCTCTCTTCAACCTCATTGAGCTCTTTCTTTTGAATTTTGTCTTTTTTCTTTTTATTGATGAGTGCCTTTATTTCATCATATTTTATTTTTTCTTTTACTGTTTTATATAAGTATTTCCTTTGTCCAGTTTCTCACAAATTTTCAACATATTTCATTCTGTTTGAAAAGTTTTAGTCCATTATAATCATCAATACTTTTCAATTCCACCTTGATTTTATTTTTTCTGTTAAGACCAGGCTTTTAGCTAAATTGCTCTCATTTTTATTGAGTTTTGGCTTGTTTCTAGCACTTTAACTCAGTTTTCATCATGCTAAAAAAACGTTAAGTTAACCTTGTTTTGCCCACTGTTGTGTTTACTTTTAACTCTTAATTTACAACAGTAGTCAGAGAAAGTGGTCATAAGGGTGGCCTCTGGCCATGGAACCTATGATCTAAACAATGGAGCTTATAATGGGGCAACATTACCTCCCTTCTTTGGTTTGTTTTCCTTCCAGAATGCAAGCTTTGTGAGAGTAGTGGCCCTTATCTGTTTTGATCTTGTTGTATCTCCATTGTTGGGCTTATCAGAGATACTTAATGAAAATTTGTGAAGACTAATAATGATTCATAAGGATTACTAAGGATTATGTGAATCTATTCACAACAGCAACAATTTATTAGCACTATGTATCAGACATTCTCCTGGGAACTTTCCACCCATTAACTCACTTAATCTTCACAACAACCATATGAGGAAGTCCTGCCCTGGTTAGTAAGTGGTAGAGTTCAAGTCTTGGACTTGAATCCCTTGTAATTTATTGCTGGGTTTCCCAGGTGGCACAGTGGTAAAGACTCCACCTACCAATGCAGGAGACGCCACAGACAAAAGTTCGAACCTTGGGTCAGGAAGATCCTCTGGAGTAGGAAATTGCAACTCATTCCAGTATTCTTGCCTGGAAAATTCTATGGACAGAGGAGTCTCTTGGGCTGCATGTAGTCCATGGGGTCACAAAGAGTAGCACATGACTGAGTGACTGCGCACATACATATACACAATCTTGCCAGCTCACAGCCCTTGAGATCACTTGCTCATCTGGCCCTTCCTGGGCCAACTGGTCAGTGAGAGGCAGGTACTATGGAAAAGGATACCTTTAAACAGACATTTCTGCAATTATACCTAAGACATTACTAAGGTATGCATCCTCTCATAAATCAACGTAGGCTAGCTCAAGAAAGAAAGAAAAGCCTGAAACTTATCTAGAAAATTCATGACAAGCTGCCATACCTTCATTGCCTGAGCAAACTGCTTTGAGTAGGTTCTCAACTCCTTCCTGCTCTGAGGCAGCCCTTGCAGTCTCACTCTATTAGATTATCAGTTTTAAAGCAAACACCGCAGGTGGTGCTGGGCTCTCCTTGATGGGCTCCTCTCAGTTTGCCAAAGATTTATGGAAGCAGTATTTTAAAGAATTGCATTTGCCCACTGAGCTAATTTTATTCTCAGTTAGAATTCCATCATTCTTTAGCCCTAAGAGTAAAAATGGAATGAAGAACTGAATCAACTTAGAATTTTCTACATTTCTGTATGTGATATATTACCCTTCTTTAGTAGAATAACTCCCAGCTCTCATAGTCAAACTGTTCACCCACACTTTATATTCAAGAGTTGAGAGAAAGTTTTCATATATGCTTAATTTTATAGGGTGTTATTGGTTTATTGATTTTCTAGGGTACTGCTGGTTTAAGACTATACTATTTGAAATCCTAGCCCAATCTTACAGACGTCAAAGCTTTGAAACTGTTTGTCAACTGTACAGCGATGACTCAGAAGTTGTCTGTAATTTTCTGCAAAACAAACAAACAAAAAAACCCACCATGGCTTTCATATTATCTTTTAAGGCAAGTGCTTATATTTTATTATTTATTAAGTTATAAATTTCTAAAATTAATATAAAAGTATCTAGCTAATGCATGGCATTGAAACAACTCATCTATTTCTCTAGCACTCGATTACAGAGCCCTTAACAAAAACATGTTTAATTAAGCCTCAATTTTTTTAAAAATCCTGATTAGAAAGTGTTGNTAACAAAAACATGTTTAATTAAGCCTCAATTTTTTTTAAAATCCTGATTAGAAAGTGTTGAACTAATAATATAAAGTATCAAATTTCAAAATATATGAACTTTAGGCAAGACCTCTTCCTTCAAATTCAATTTCATTCCTGTCTAAACAAATCTATGAGGTTGTATTCTCCTCATGATTATCTTCTTGGCATTGGATTTAGCAATAGACAGTAGTCAGAGGGTGGTTCAGGGAGAAGAAGGAGAAGGAGGGGAGGGGAGGGAGGGAGGAGGAGGAAGGAGTTATCTTTGGAAGAATGTGTTTAAGGAAAACATTTTTTCAGCACAACTCTAATATATCAGGTGATGTCATTAGAATTTAAAAATAAAAATATTCCCTTGGCTGACACAGCATTCTACATATAGGAGGTGTATTTGTTGACTAGGGGTGTTATTACAAAATACCAGACTGGGTGGTTTAAAGGATAGAAATATAATTTTCTCACAAATCTGGAGGTTTGAGGTATGAGATAAAAGGGTTAACTTTTTATTTTTTCCTGCGCCTCTCTCTTTGGCTTGCAGATGGATGCCTTCTTACTGCGTCATCACATCGCCTTCCTCTGTGATGGAAAATCTCTACGTGTCTCTTTCCCTTCTTACAAAAACACACATCATACTGGCTTAGGACCCCATCCTAATAGACTTTTCCCTTAATCATGGCTTAAAGTAACTCATTTCCAAATACAAATACAGTCACATTCTGAGAAAGGGCTGGAAACGTGGTTAAGGATTTAACTTACAAATTTTGCAGAGAATATAATACAGCCAATTAAGAGGGGGCTTTTTGTAAATGTTTGCTGATTCCAAGAGGTAAATGATTATCAACTGGGCATGAAAGTGATCATGAGGACTTCTATTCAACATTCTGCTGAGGTGGTGGCAAATAGAGCTTGTTTTTGGAAGGAATGATGCTAAAGCTGAAACTCCAGTACTTTGGCCACCTCATGTGAAGAACTGACTCATTGGAAAAGACTCTGATGCTGGAAGGGATTGGGGGCAGGAGGAGAAGGGGACGACAGAGGATGAGATGGCTAGATGGCATCACGGACTCAATGGACGTGAGTCTGAGTGAACTCTGGGAGTTGGTGATGGACAGGGAGGCCTGGCATGCTGCGATTCATGGGGTCGCAAAGAGTCGGACACGACTGAGCAACTGAACTGAAATGAACTGAACTAAATGTTCCTCTGGCCATCTGAAGCTTCATGTCCCCCTTCCCAGTCAGTCCCTTCCTTCTTATCTGAATTATTACAATAATGTTATAACTGGTGACCCAGATTCATCTATATCTCACACTTCCATGAGACCAGTCTTTCTACAACATAATTTCAACATAACAAGACTACATTCATTCACTAACCCATGCTTCAGAGTGTGTGAACTCCACTAAAACAGGAGATACTAGAGTGAAATCTTTCCATTGTTCTCATTGCTTACCATATAAATTCCAAATTCCATAATATGGTATTCAAAGTCATTCAGTATCTAGACCTTATCTACTTTTCAGTGTCCCTTCCACAAATATCCTTACTATTGTATTCAGTTAAGGCTATTTTTTCCTCTTCTAAACATATTTATGGCAACCCACTCTAGTATTCTTGCCTAGAGAATCCCAGGGGTGGGGGAGCCTGGTAGGCTGCTGTCTATGGGGTCGCACAGAATAGGACATGACTGAAGCGACTTAGCAGCAGCAGCAGCAAACGTATTTTGCACTTTACAACCATTACATCCTGTACTCTAGCTTTTTATCTTTTCTCTTACCTGTAAGAAACCTACACATCCTTCCATTCTAGCATTAGATCTTTACCATTGCATGCTGTAATGAGGCTTTGGGAATCCGTAGGTTGAAGGAAAAGGATAATTTAAATGTTTCTAGATTGTGTGTCTGGGGGGAATGATAGAGGGCTCATTCACTGGAGACCGTAAGGCAAAAGACAGGGTTTGTTATATTGGGGATGTTGAGTTCAGCTTTGGAAGCTCCATGGAAACATATGGATCTGGTTTGTTTACTGCTGAATCTTTGGTGCCTAGAACAGTTTTTGCCACACAGAAAAACTCATTTGACTGAATGAGTATATGCTTATAGACCATGGTAAGAAAGAAAATGATGCCACCTTAGAAATTATTAAGATCTAGTAAGAACCCATTTATTCCAATATAACAAAGTCCCAGAACCACAAAAAGAATAAAGCTTATTCTTTAGATTCATTATAATGAAGACTGGGTTGTAAATATTACATAGGCTAAAATTGAGGTGATTTATTTTGTCATTATGTAAATTTAAAGAGTTTTAAATATATTTTTTGGTCAACTAACATAAAATAGTCAAGAATTTTGACTAAAAATTTGGAAGCCCTAAGTTTGACTGTTGTTCTACTAGATTTGCAACTTTGGTTAAGTTACTGAAGAGATATCCTCAAATCTATATAAAATGCAGTCAAATAATACACCTATCCCATGTGATTACTGATTATGAAAAATCAAATAATAAACATTGAAACACATTAAAAACTGAAAATGTCATTGGATATTAAATATAGCCACAATAACCATGACAACATAGTTTTGCTGAGTAAACTCTATTGACAAATTCAAGTAGGAAACACATTATTTATTTAAAAGTATATTCATTGAGAATTTAAGAGAGATTGTTAGCTTGATAATTCAGAGATATGACTGTTCACTTTGGTTTTTCTCTTTGTGCTGTTAGAATTTAAGGAATTGAAAATAAATTAAATTTCTTTGAATAAGCAACTGTTACCAAAGTATCAACATTATTAAACTTTTTGCACAAGTATATTTACTCATAGCAATTTTTTCTCACACATGAGACTCCTATTTAAAATATCATACATTTTATAATATTCCTGAGGACCTACTGTAGGGTATTAATCTAATTAATGAAATTATATATAATTGCTTCTTTAGATCTATCAGGCATTTTGTCATTTTTTCTGAAAGTCTAATTGTTTGAATGCTACATATTGTCATTATGGTCTTTCCAGCCTGTTAATTGTGCTGAAAATTGATTAAGGTTTGTTTCTGCACATGGTTTAAAGCTCCCATCTAATATTTATTTATTGTAAATCTAGTAAGGATTCCCCTCAAATGGATGGATTAAGATTCATACTCAGCCATCTGTTTTCAACAGAGAAGAGATCAGGGGTAATTTTGCAACTGACTAGGTTCTAGGGACATTTCCTCAGTGAATTTTTCCTTCACACCTTCTTTGGCAGAACTGACAGCTGCCATTTGTGATACTCTTCATATACATGTGTGTGGCATGCAGAGCTGTGTTTCTTGGGCAAGTTGCTTAAAATGCTAAGGCTCAGTTTCCTCATAAGTAGAGAAAATATATATCTTCAGTCAGGTCAGTTCAGTTCAGTCACTGAGTCGTGTCTGACTCTTTGCGACCCCATGAATCACAGCTCGCCAGGGCTCCCTGTCCATCACCAACTCCCGGAGTTCACTCAGACTCACGACCATCGAGTCAGTGATGCCATCCAGCCATCTCATCCTCTGTCGTCCCCTTCTCCTCCTGCCCCCAATCCCTCCCAGCATCAGAGTCTTTTCCAATGAGTCAACTCTTTGCATGAGGTGGCCAAAGTACTGGAGTTTCAGCTTTAGCATCATTCCTTCCAAAGAAATCCCAGGGCTGATCTCCTTCAGAATGGACTGGTTGGATCTCCTTGCAGTCCAAGGGACTCTCAAGAGTCTTCTCCAACACCACAGTTCAAAAGCATCAATTCTTCGGTGCTCAGCTTTCTCCACAGTCCAACTCTCACATTCATACATGACCACAGGAAAAACCATAGCCTTGACTAGATGGACCTTTGTTGGCAAAGTAATGTCTGTGTTTTTCAATATGCTATCTAGGTTGGTCATAACTTTTCTTCCAAGGAGTAAGCATCTTTTAATTTCATGGCTGCAGTCACCATCAGGAGTGATTTTGGAGCCCCCCAAAATAAAGTCTGACAGTTTCCCCATCTATTTCCCATGAAGTGATGGGACCAGATGCCATGACCTTAGTTTTTTGAATTTGAGCTTTAAGCCAGCTTTTTCACTCTCCACTTTCACTTTCATCAATAGGCTTTTTAGTTCCTCTTCACTTTCTGCCATAAGGGTGGTGTCATCTGCATATCTGAGGTTATATATATCTTAGGCAGAGATATTAACAGTGTTTGCCTCATTCAGTTCTTTGAGAGCTTAAGTGATACCATTAATAAAAAGTGGTTATTATAGTGCCTGCTACTTAGTAAATAGCTCACAAATATTTGGTATTGTTATTATTGGGATAACTTTAACCACAGCAAATTATGACAATCGATAAGTGGAGACAATCTCATGCCCACAATCAAAGATTGAGTAAATTAATTATTATAACTCCAGGTGACAAAAATGACAAAAATGACATTAAGCATTGTTATAGGAGAACAGGAAAATAGGAATGTGCTCTAGATCTACTGAGAAGTGAAACAGTAGGCTACAAATAGTGTGCTTGTAGAATTTACTAGAAGACATCCACCAGAACATTACTAGTGGTTACCTTTGGATTCTTGCCTTTTATTTTTTGTTTGTCTTATTTTACTTTTGTATTTTTCTGCTTTCTTCCTCGTTTTTCCTAGAGTGCTATTTATGTACTAAAGAAAACTGCTTACAAGAAATCTATAGTCCTTATCACTCAGTGTACAATACTTCCCATTATTAGGTACTCACACAGTGATTGAACTGGCTGTTCATATCACTGTTGGCTCACCACCCCAGCAGAGTGAGATTTTATAACGCATACAACCCTCCACCAAGTTCCTTATGCACAAGCACAGAGGACACAGACCATCACCCCATTTAAGAAGTCCAGTAGGCTCTCCCACTAAAGGGGCTGGGACTCATGAATGCCAGAAATATTCTCCCATGTTCTCCTTAGTAATTTTGTCACATAGGACACATTGAATTGGTCACATTTACACATATTAATTCCAGCCTTCTTTTCCCTTGCCTGCCTCCACTATAAGGACTGAAAAAAATTTATTCACTTCACTTGTCTTTCCATTCAGGATGGAAGGGGAAGTACAATTGGGGCAATGAGATGTTTACCAATGTCTCTTTTGTTGCTTCCATGGGTGGGTGGCAGTTTATGCCTTAGGATAAGATGACAGTTATAAGTAGCACATCATTTCCCTTCCACCTGCCTGAGAGTGGGTACCACTGGGCAATTGTAGTTATTTTACACCATGAATTAAAGTCTAAATCATTCTCTAAATGATGCTAGCCCTGACATTAATGAGGTACTAAATTCATGCCAACAAAAACTCTCTGCTTCCAGTCTTCTCATAAAGTGAAAAAATAAACTCCTATAGTCTTCAGCAACCACTAAGTTTTTCAATGATTGTAACCTTAAATTATCCCTACTCAATACATCATTTCTATTTAGTCCCACTGAGATCCAGATCCTGCTGGGTTTGCTGTTTTTTCAATAATTATTTTGTTATAATAGTGCTTTTGTCTCTTTTTACTCAGATTTCCTGCACTGACTCACTTTCACTTTAAAATAGTAATCTTATCCCCCATCCCTCAAAGACTATTTCTCATTCAAAGAAGAGAGAAAGAGTGTGTGTATGTGTGTGTGTGTGATTGTGTGACTGCATGTGCAATTGTGTGCTATGTGTGTGTAGTATGTTAAGGGGAGGGGTTTTTGATAATCACATACACTTTTTGTCAAAAGGATATGGCCAAGTAAAACTAACCTTTGTAAGGCGCCATCACCTTTCAGATCTACCTTACTCAGCCTAGTTCACTTCTTTCTCCTCTTCTTTATTTTAAATTAGAGGATAATTGTTTTACAATATGTGTTGGTTTCTGTCATACAACATTGAAAATCAGTCATAACTATATATATATATATATCTCCTCCCTCTTGGGCTCTACCTGGACCCACGCCCCCAACCATCCTGTCCCTCTAGGTCATCACAGAGTGCCAGGCTGGGCTCCCTATGTTATGTGGCAGCTTCCCACTAGTGATCTATTTTATACATGCTAATCTATATATGTCAGTGCTACTTGCTTAATTCATCCCACTCTCTCCTCTCCCTGTTGTGTGTGCAACTTCTTCTTTTATTCCCTGCCTCCTTCAACACCACCCCAGGGTTAGGAAAGTAAGATACAGGGCTAAATTTGACAAGACTTGTGACCATAATCCAGGTCTCAAAGAACTGAAGCAGAATAAACCTAACGAAAATTTCAGGAAAAAGTGTTTTCCTTCTTTTTTCCCACTCCCGTATTCCAACTGCTTTCTAGTCCTTCTAGACGTTTAGGGATCTAATAGTAGCCTCTGGTTTACTGAAACTTGGAGTATCTTACCCCAGTTATTGATATCCATGGTGTAACTCTTTATTCCAATATAATTAACTCTTCTGATCTGATCTCTCCAGTAAAACTCCCCTCCTCCTCTATTAGAAAAGCTATTTGATGACAGTGCACTGAAGACACAGTTGTTCTAGTTCTTGTTTTGAGCCCCTGCCTGGCTCAGACTCTTCCGAATGTGACATAGTTCCCAGGGGGAGCCTTTGGCCTCCTTTCTAAGAAAAGATTTGCCTTCTACTTTAGCTGAGAATTTGGGTTTTTTTCCTAGAAAATGAAATAATAGCTGTCTGCATCTTTTGATATTCTGAGACTCTCACAATGAAGACTTTTACTCGGAAAGAAAAAATGAGGTACAGTGCAAACTGTATTTCTAACTTGAGAAAACCACATCAGATTCATTAGGACAGAAACAGACTTCTTGTAGCAGTTTTCTGTTAGTTTCTCACAGGGCTATACCCTTTCCTCTGGTTAAACAAAGAAACGGCTTCTTTGATTATGAAAATTACAAACTATTCTTATTTATGAAAATGACCTTATTTTATGACTAAGTTTACAGTAGAGCACAATGATCATTATGAATATTATTAAACAAGTGTCCAATACTTACTTGTTAAATCAGTAAAACAGGTTTACTTGTTTTATGTACTTATACAATATACTTTACTGTAACGTACATTTTGATTGCTTACTCTGTGCCTTAACTCTGCATGTTTTAAGTTTCCATGGTTCATCATTCAAGAGCCATGCACTTTTGGCTTAAAATTTTGATAGACTACAGGGAACATTTACAAAATATGAGCAGAAATAGGTTTACTTTATTTTACTATTCCTGCTGCTTTGAGGTGGGATTAATTAGTTTTAAAAGATTATGCAGGAAGGAGAGGAGGGTGGGTAAATCTGTGCTAATAGTTCATAACTTCAGTGTTTTCTGTGCCCATGACTCATTGTAAAAGTTAAGGGCAGTGAAGTTGAATCACATTGTTGTTCCATCCACCTGACATCTTAATGACCTAGGCTGGCAGTGATTAACTGAGGCTTTGCTCCTCAGACTTTTCTTTTTCTCTATTAAAAATAAATCAGTGTAGAAATGGCCTTCATATATTGCATTCACAGTCTTGTTTGACTTACAAAATAAATTCTAACTTTTTTTTTTACTTTCAACTATTTATAAACAAGTTTATAAGCCTACCAAACAGATTTGTGAATGACTCTATTATCACCCCAGTTGCAGAAGCCAGAAACTCAGGAATCTTATAGAGGACTTTTGCCTTCAATTAATTGTCCATGTAGACAGACACCAGATTGAATTTCTGAAGTGATAATCTGATCACATTCCAATCCAGATCACAATGCCTCAATGCCTGTTTAGTACTCCTCTGCTTGATAACAAGCTCTTCCCGTTTTACCACCTGGTTACTTATTAAATCTCATCTTCTCCACACCCTTGCCCAGACTAGGGCCTTCTTAATTTGGTACTATGGTTAAAAGAAGGCAGATTATTTTATATTGGTGGCAGGGGGTGGGAGGAGGGGTGTAATTAGAGTCACTTCTCTGACTATCCTCCAGGTTAAGTCCTACATATATTTCAAAGTGAAAGAAAGTGAAAATGAAGTCACTCAGTTATGTTTGACTCTTTGGGACCCTGTGGACTGTAGCCTACCAGGCTCCTCCGTCCATGGGATTTTTCAGGCAAGAGCACTGGAGTGGGTTGCCATTTCCTTCTTCAGGGGATCTTATGGACCCAGGAATCGAACCCAGGTCTCCCGCATTGTAAGCAGATGCTTTACTGTCTGATCCACCAGGGAAGTCACATATGTTTCAAAACTCAGATTAAAGTGTAACTTTAATCTGAGGTAAAACTATCTCTATTTCCAGATGACATTATCTCACACAGAAAAAATCTGAAGGAATCCACCCAAAAACAGAGTTAATAAATGAGATCAGCAAGGTCATAGTATATGAGATCAAGATACAAAATTCAATTCTATTTCTCTAAAGTAGATATGAACAAGTCAAAAAGAAATTAGGAGAACAATTTCATTTACAGACTCAAAAAGAATATCATGATTAGAAATAAATTTAACAAAAGAAGAAATTTTTACAGAAACTATGAAATGTTGAAAGAAATTTAAAAATACCAAAATAAATGAAATATTACCCATATTTATGGATTGCAAAACTATTTCTCAAGATAGTAATAACTCCAAATTGATTAGCAGATTCAATTCTTATCAAAACCCTAAACAGAAAAGATTTTGTTTTAGGTATTGACAGGTTAATTATAAAATACAAATGGAAATATGAGGGACTCAGAAGGCCTGATAATAATCTTGAAAAATAAGAACAAACTTGGAAGCCTCACATTTCTTGATTCAAAACTTTGTGAAGTTATATAAATCAAGGCTGTGTGGTATTGGCCTGAAGATAGGCATATAGGTAAATGAAACAGAAGAGTCCAGAAATAAACCTATACAGTTATTTATGATAGGTATAGCTTTTTTTTTTTTTCTTTTAACAAGGATGCCAAGACAATTCAATGAGAAGAGAATAGTCTGGATTAATATGTGAAAAATTGGATATTCATATATAAAATAATGAATTTGGACCCATAACACATATCATAAGTAAAAATTAACTCAAGATAGGTCAAAAACTTAAATGTCAGAGCTAGAATGATGAAATTCTTACAAGAAAATATAGCTGTAAATCTTCCTGACCTTGAATTAGGTTTCTTATGTATAAAACTTAAGCATAGGCAACCAAAGAAAAAATAAATTGAACACCATCAAAACTAAAAACTTGTTTGAAGGATATCATCAAGAAAAAACAGCCCTCAGAATAAAAGAATCTTTTTGCAAATCATATATCTGGTAAGGATCTAGTATCCAGAATGTATAAAAAACTCTTATATCTTAATAATGACAATCTTAAGATAACAGATTTTAAAATGGGAAAGAGATTTCAATAGAAATTTGTCCAAAGAAGATATACAAATGGCCAATAAGCATGTAAAAAAGATGTTTAAATCATTAGCTGTTAGGGAAATATAAATGAAAACCATATGAGATACCATTTTATGGATATTAGGATGGCTATAATTTAAAAGGTGGACAATAATGATTGTTGGAGAAGATGTAGAGATATTTGAACACTTATTTCTGATGGCAGGAATATAAAGCAGTGCAGCCACTTTGAAAAATGGTTTAGAAATTCCTCAAAAATTAAACATAAAGTTATCCTACTGGTCAGCCATTCCAATCCTAGGTATATACCCAAAAGAGTTGAAAATATGCTTACACAAAAACTTATACAGAAACGTTCAAATCAGCACTATTCATAACTGACTAAAAGTGGAAACAATATAAATATATCAACAGATAAATGGGTAAACAAAAGGTGATGTATTCATTCAATGGAATATAACTCAGCTGAAAGAAAGAAGGAAAGAGTAATACATGCTACAACATGAATGGATCTTGAAAACATCACACCGTGTGAAAGAAGTCAGACACAAATGTCACATATTACATGATTCCTCTTATATGAACTGTCTTGAATAGACAAATCCATGAAGATAAGAAGTAGATTAGTAGCTAAAAGGATCCAAGGGGAAGAGAGAATGAGGTGTGAATATTAATGGGTGATGGGTTTCATTTGAGGATGATGAAAATGTCCCAGAATTAGCTAGTGGTGATGATTGCACAACCTTGTTTATATACTAAAACTCACTGAATTATACATTTTTAAATGGTGAAATTTATGATATGGAAATTATATCTCAATTAAAATAGAAACTCAGGTTAGCTACTTTTTCTATACAAATCTTCCTAACCCATAAGTCCAATTCCTGCACTATTTTCCCAACTAAACCAGGGCAGTTTGCAATTATAGGCAATCATGTGTAGTGGTTAAACAGGTAGGCTATAGAGATAGTGCCTTTCTTAAAATTCCTCTCTAATTTTATGATTCTGGGCAAGTTGCTTAATCTCACTGGGCCTCAATTTCCTCATCTGTAAAATATTGATAATAATACACTTAGTTCACAGGGTTTCCATGAGGATCATCTGATTTAATATTGAAAAACACTTGGAGAAGTACCAGGCATTCAATCATTCAATACGTACTTAATAAATTAAGTATTAATATTAAGGCAATTGCTATATCATATCTATTATTATTATTTAGCTTCCATTATTACTTCTGTTGTTGTTATCATTAATATATACTGAATGGCAGGTTGGAAACCTCATTCTAAAATCTCTGAGTCCAGAGAAGGTGGGCTCCATCTTTCCTCTCTGTGAACTAGAAGTATTACAAAGACACATAGTGATGTGCTAAAGTAATTTTTGCTACACAAAAGGTTTCCCCTATTACTAAGTTAATAATACTAGGCAAGGACTGTGTATCCTGCCCTGTGGCAATCCCTATGGGAAGGGGTTCATTTGTTAAGCATCAGGGCCTCAAAAACATTGCTCGTGCATTTGAAATGAACACAGTCTTTCTAAAGAATGCCCTAGTCATATGTATCACAGTTTTAAGTACATATACCCTTTGACCCAGTGTTACTATTCCATTTTTAGGAATATACTCAAGGAAACAATTGGATGAATATAAAAAGCCTAACTCATAGTAGTCCTAAAATATTGGTTGATGAACTCTGAGTCTATGACTATATAGATAATATCCTTTGTTATTTTAATGTGGAGAATTATACTGATTGATCTTCAAATGTTAAACCAAGCTTGCATACCAGAAATTAACCCCCCTTTCACATAAAACTGCATTCAACTTGCTAATATTCTGTTAAGGATTTGTATACCTGTTCATGAGACAGATCGGTCTGTAGTTTTCTTGTCTTGTAATGTCAAGTTTGGTTTAGTTTCTGTGTCAGAGTAACATTGGTCTCATAAAATTAACTGAGAAGTGTTCTACCTTTCTATATTTTCTGAAAATGTTTGGTAAGATTAACATTATTTTTGTCCTTAGATGTTTAATAGAATTCACTATGATCGAGTTTTCTCTATGGGAATATTTTTAATTACAAATGCAATGTAATAAACATGTGCTGAGCTGCACTCAGTTCCTCAGTCATGTCTGGCTCTTTGTGACCCCATAGACTGTAGCCCCCAGGCTCCTCTGTCCATGGGGATTCTCCAGGCAAGAATATTGGAATGGGTTGCCACGCCCGCCTCAAGGGGATATTCCCAGGGATTGAACCCAGGTCTCCGGCATTGTAGGCAGATTCTTTACCAGCTGAGCCACCAGAAAAGCCCAAGAATACTGGAATTGGTAGCTTATCCCTTCTCCAGGGAATCTTCCTGACCCACAAATGAAGCTGGGGTCTCCTGCATTGCAGGAGGATTGTTTACCAGTTGAGCTATTCAGATTTTCTATTTTTGTTGTGTCAATTTTAATAATTTTTGTCTTTTAAGAAATTTATCCATTGCATCTAAGTTGCCAAATTTACTGCTTAGAGTTGTTCTTGGTACTTCTTTGTTTTACCTTTATTGTGTGTGGCATCTATAGTCATGCATCCTTTTTCATTCAGACTATTAATATTTTGTGTTTTCTCTCATTTGTTTCTCAGTCAGGCTAACTATAGGTTTATTATTTTATTGATCTATGCAGACAGCCAGATTTTGTTATTTTCATCTATTTATAAATTGCTTTTCTATTTCCCATTTTATTGATTTCACATTTATCTTTACCATCACTTTTTCCTACTTTGGTTTTCATTGGCTTTGTTTTCTCTGGCTTCTCAAAGTAAAAGTCTAGATCATCTTTAAATCTGTTGATATAAATTACATTACATTGATTTAAAATATAAATATTACATATTTATTGTTATAAATTATATATTTTATTGTTATAATCAGGAGTAGCTGTTGTCTCTTCTGCACTTTGCCCAACTGTATCACTATAGACAATTCAGATATTTGTTGTTTCCCAGTAACTGGTCCCAGGATTTATTTGGAGTCATACCATGCCTCTTTAGAGTCCACAGCTCAAATGAAGTCTGGTAATGATATCTTTGGCTGAATTGTGTGAAAATATTCAAGATAGTGACCAGCCTACTTAAGTTGGATGACATACTAAGCATAGTGTAATCTGCTTCTTCTAAAAACCGTGTTTGCGTATGTGACCACAGAAAGACCTGCCTCTTTAGTAGAGTCTTTAGGAATCAAGAGACAAATCTGAGAGGTAAAATTCCCTGAGAAGTCCTGAATTTGGTCCCTTAAGAGACTGCTCGTACATACTAGAGAGTCAAAGAAAATTTTCTATGGTGGTTTATATTCCCTATCCAGTAGGGCTTTTTCTCTCTCTAAATGGTGACTTTACTCATCAGTTGATAACCTTCCAGCATGACATTTATTTCTTTTAAAGTGTCAAAATGTTTATTCTTTACATGAATATTTGTTTCATATCTCCCAGGAAAGAAAAAATTACACTAAGTTTCTTGTCCTATATACTAGCCCTTGCAACCGAGCCTTAAGCAATGCTTTTTCAAGTTCATCTTCAGATTTACTCAGCAGGAGTGCAAACAAGATGAGAAAATGGTTCATTACTTATTTTTAGGAAGGTTGAGTTCCAGAAAGAAAATTAAACTACGAAGATAGTTGCCTTGTGGCACATATTTTCAGATTGGGCAAAAGGAACAAAAGGAGACATTTTAATTTATGTATGCTTAACAGGCAGCATATTAATATACATCAAGTAATACAAATTTATTTTCTGTCTGCAAAATTTAGAAAATATCTATATAGTCAGTAGGGTTTTTCTAAAATAGCATTCCATTAAAATTAGCTTCAAGCCACTCCAGGAAACAATCACTTTTGTTTGTCAGGCAAAAGATTTAATGTTTGCTAATATAGAACAAAGAGAAAATAGATACACACATTTGTATGTATATAAGTAAATGTACACAGAACAAACATGTAAAGGATTCAAAACAGAATAGTATCTAATCGACTAGTTGGTGAAGAAGTAAACATTTTGTGATTTCAGACGCAATATTTAGCACAGGTTTGTCATTGCTAACACGACTCTACTCTCATCTTCACACAGAAGCATGATAAAAGTGTTTTCCCTCAGTTTAACACTGCAAGGGATGAATACGATTGAATGTTTCTTTAATGCTAGAGAAAAAATATTTTTTCCTCTGGATACACTGGTGTGGAAAAGTCTTTTCAAACTGAATTTTTAAATTTCCATTTTTGAATTATTTGATCATATGGCTGAATAATGGGATAAAAAATTGTTATGGCTCAAATATATATAAATATATATTTCTGAGTTCATTTGTGAGACAGACGGTTTAGGCGAAAGGATGAATGAGTTCAGTTTTCAGTGCTTCTCAATCCTGCCATCCATTAGGTTACTCCGTGATCCTACCACAATCAGCTCTGTCCACCTCACTTCAGAATCAACTCTCTTATAAAATGTTCTCTTCACTCCCTCAAGTCTTTTTCATGCCAAAAAGCTCTCTTCTCTGACATGCACTAACTTTTCCTGTGTACATGGCCCCAAAGTGGCTCTTTAGAAACTCTTTTTGTGGTCGTCATGATACACTTGGTTCATCTTATTAAAAATAGTAACGATACTGCTTATTTCTCTCATGAAATTTTCTGTAGATTTTTCTAGTAATAGAAAATACATATGTGGTCTCCATGTGCAACTCAAGGGAAAAAATAGTAATATAAAATAGATGAGAAAAACAGCAGGGAAGGGAAAATGAATTTCCCATGAATTGATAAGTTCAAGAGATTTTAGAAGTTCACTTTAATTGATAGTCCTTAGCATCCACTCAAGAAAAAAATCATAAAGAATATTACTTATCATCATAGCATGTTCTGGATGCAGTTTATGTTAGCTAAACTGAAATCTAGTTTAAAATTTCTCCCTGTTTACCCAAACCCTGGAGCAAAGTCTTGCTCATAGAGTATACCACTGATCAGTTTTCAAGCCATTTGTTTTGAATCTTAACTGTCCTGCAGCAACAGTTAAGCCAAATGCATAATCTACTCACCTTTTTCTAATGATCTCTGATATGATTAGCTGCTCTAATGTCATAAGCTAGACTGTTTTTGCTTAACCCCAGTCATCTTTATTTCCCTTCTCTTCTTTCCCTCCCTCACTCACTCTTTTTTATTTTTTGGTTCTTCTACCATTAAAAAATGTTATGCTTATCACATATTTTTTGAAGGATTCTTGCCTCAATTCTTTTCTCTAGAGGGGGCAAACATAATTATTTACATTTCTCCCCCATTGTCTTAAGAAATGGCTGTTAAATACCTTCTGTACCAAACTCTGCTTTGCCCTGGAATGCAATGGTGAGCAAAGACTAGGTCTGGTCCTGCCTTCAGGAAGCTTATAGTCTAGTAGGACTGGGTGACTTATTCACACTAATGTCTATATAACCACAAATGACTCAGTGTCCTGAAAGAAAGGAAACTGAGTTTCTAAAGAAGAATAAGAATGAAAGGAAAGAATAAGAATGAAATGGGGTGTTAGGAAAGGACAAAAGGATAGCTGGTGATGACATCTCAGGGATGAGCAGATTATGTTTGTAACACAAATCTGATTAAATTCTACCCATACCTCAAATTCAATCTAACCCTTTCAGTGGCTTCCCATTGCTCTTGAGCTTATATTCACAAGCTCTGTTTATTGTGAAAGGTTCTCTTGTTGCAGTACCTCCTTCTTCTACATACTGGTCTCTTTAGCACTCTTTTAAGTATTAGATGTTTTATCTACCCTCCTGACACAGGGCACTGCACCTGCTTTTACATCTTGAGTTCCTTCTTTCTCTTCATGTTCTGCTTCCTAAAGAGGTCTTTGTGGGCACATTTTTAGAGCCTTATTGCTCTCAAAGACTGCCTCCAATCATTCTTTATCAGACTGTTTTGACTTGTTTACTTCATAAAACTTTTCATGTAAAATTACACTTCTCTTTGGCTTACTTGTTTAACTGTCTCCTCCACTGGAATATGAACTGTGAGAGAGGATACTTTGTGGGGTTTTACTTATCTCTTGGGGCTTCCCAAGATGGTAAAGGATCTGCCTCCAACGCAGGAAACCTCGGTTCAATCTCTGGACTGGGAAGAAGGGAATGGCCACCCACTCCAGTATTCTTGCCTGGAGAATCCTGTGGACAGGTGAGACTGGCAGGGGTTGCAGAGAGCTGAACATGACTGATCGCTTATCACTCAATTTTAGCACTTGAAACAGTGCCTGGAAATGAATGAATGAATCAAAAAAAGATCCGTTTTTCCAATTACACCTAGACATTTAAATGACAGCATCTGAATCTGTGTTGTTACACAATATCTCATAAATTGGCTGTTAAAACTTTCACTTCAATTCAACAAACATTTACTGAATACCTCTTATATTCCAGGCATGTCCCAAGCACTGGTGAGAAGGTTTGGCAGGAAAGTCACAGTTTGGTGAGAAAGAAAACCTGACAAATGCTTCCATACATTTTACAAGAGAGAAAAGCCAAGCCCTGCTGGATCTTTGTTATAACTGACCATGTGATCTTAAGGAAGGGGAACCATCCCAGGCAAAGCCTTACCTCCCTGAATCTCAATACAGAGTTTCAGCTCTAGAAAGTGCATAAAATTACATTATACAATTAATTTTCAGGTAACATGACAAGAGTAAGAAAACATTTGGAAAATTGAAAGATCTAGTCTTCCAGAAGGTATTTACAGAGTCTTTGACGGAGGAGTGATGGGAGATGAATGTGGAAACTTACTTACTGACCACACTGGGAAAAATTTTGTCAAGTTTGTAACTTAGAACTTAACCGCTAGCAATAAAGGACTCTGGAAGATTGTAATAGGGCCAAACTATGATTAGCCATGTGGTTTAGAATGCTCACTTTCATAGCCATGCCCAAGTCAGATGAGACAGAGTTACTAGTTGCTAGATTTAAGAAGGCACATGCTGCAGCTTCAATTGTGCCTAATACTCATGTCTCCATAAACTGAAGTGCTAAAGTCCTAATCCCCAATAGTTCAGAGAGTGACCTTATTTGAAGATAGGATCTTTACAGAGGTAATCAAGTTACAGTGAGGTCATTAGGACGGGCCCTCATCCAGTATGACTGGTCTGCCTATATAAAGAAGAAAGTTGGGTGCAGAGATATACGCAGAGGGAAGATTATATGAACAAATACTGGGGAAGACCCCCATCAATAACAACCCAGGAGAGATGCATAGAAAACAGCCTTCTCACCCTTCAGAAGGAAAGAAGTCTGTTGACACTTTGCTTTTGGACTTTTAGTTTCGAGAACTGTGATGATGAATTTCTGTTTCTTAGGCCACCCAGGCTGTACTTTGTTACACAGTCATAACTAACTAATAGAGGGGGTGAGTGAGGGTCTAACTAGCTTAGGAAAAATGAAACTTGCAGATTCTGAAGAGGCAAAATGGTCCAGTGGAGATCATATACGTTCTAAGCTGGAGTTTGAATCTTGGCACTGATACGTTCAGCACTTTAAAGAAGACATGTAGTCTCTCTGAGTCTTGGTTTTTCAACCAAGAATAATGCCCATTTTGTAGGTTTGTTGTGACAATTTGAGAGAGTATTTAAATATCAAGCACAATGCTTACCATATGAGATGCTATATAAATATTGTTGCTGCTGTTGATGATGGTAGTATTATTAAAAATTGCTACTTGAGAGTTATAAGAAGGTACTGGAGAGTCTAGAGATAGTAACCAACAATGGATCCACTCTCCCAATCGCTTGAGTGACACAAAGGACATTACCAGGTGGGAAGTTTGTTAGCATGGAGGAACACTGGCTTTCACTTGCAATCACCAAAAATGTCTCAAAACATTAATTCTAAAAGTTGTTTCTTCTATAATCTCTAGGAATGAAGACACTCTTATAATCTTTCTTTTATGTGAACCAAACAGATTTATAACTGAATGAGCTTATATTTGTTTATTTGAGTATGTCCTTTCCTAGACTAGTTGTTCCTGGAGAGCAAAAACCATGATTTGGTCTGTTTATCCCTGGAGGACCTAGCATAGCACATGTAGCTCTAAGTTCTCAGAAATATTTGACGGCTGTATAAAAAATGAACTAATGTAGAAGTCCATCTTTGTCTTCCATTAGGCACAAGAAAACTTGCAATGTCTGGGGAAGAAATTGGAGGGGGGTGCTGTGCACTGCTCAACAGATCACCTCCCTGAGTTCAAACAATCCTACACAAATTATAAACCCTGTCCCTTAAGAAAACAATTAGCAATAAAGTGGGATTCTTCCATAAAAATCTGTTTTAGCCAGCTGGCTCATCTGAGTACAATCTAATAAATTGTAGGTACAGGGAAAAGACTACCAATTTGGGGCCCTTTTGTCTTAATACAACTGATATAATTTGTCCTCCTAAAACATGACATGGATCTAATTTTCTGCAGGTAAAATTTTAGTTTTAGTTTTCCTCCTTTCCAAGAAAGTTCTCAGGCATTATTACAGGAAAAAGTACTGATACATGTTTGGTCCAGGTTTTCTTTTTTGTGGATTATGTATTTTTGGGTGAATTGTTCAAAGTCACCAAGTCACGGAGTCAAGAGCAATGGTAAACAAGTTCATCTCTGTTGTGACCTACTCCTCTGTTCAGCCATCACACAGAGGGGAGGCTGATCTCAGAGAGGCATCTTCTGTCAAATATTCCAGGGCTTCACAACCTCTCTGCTGGAAAACAATTTGACATCTTACTTCTTTTTTGCAGTGTAAGTCTATATTCTTCTTTAAGTGCAGATGAAGAACCCTACACATTCTTGATAGTAACTGGTTTCTATGATATTAAAAGAATTCATAGGTACCAGTTATAGCAGAGGTGCATCCCAGGTGGCTTGGCAGTAAAAAATTCTGCATGCGAATGCAGGAGACACAGGAGACACGAGTTGAATCTGTGGACCGGGAAGATCCCCTGGAGGAGAAAATGGCAGCTGGCTCCAGTATTCTTGCCTGGGAAATCCCATGGACAGAGGAGCCTGGCGGGCTACTCCGTGGGGTTGCAAAGAGTCGGACATCACTGAGTGACTGAATGCACACACACACACACACACACCTATCATCTCTGACTCCCTTCTTCTGTCACCAAACTCTAGTGAAACTGGCCTCCAAAACCTAATTTCAGGCTTGCACATCACTATATATGTGGTAAAAGATTTTCTTTACTTTCAAAGGTCTTGCTTTAAAGTCTCAAGAGGAACTGTTCTATACTTATCTCTATCATAGAAATGTTTTTTAAAGGGCTTTAGGCATTTTGAATAAAAAATTACAAAAAATGAAAATTACAATGTCATTATGCCACTCTTAACTAATTAAATTAATTCAGAATGTACTTTTCATGCACTGAAATTTATAAGATCAAATTATGTGCAATTATATGCAATGTCCAAGAGATATTAGAGAGAAGCCTATTTGAATTTTCTATTTTACCAAG
>SJYQ01002029.1:346785-469358 GCA_006410935.1 Redunca redunca | reverse complement strand
TTTTTTTTTTTCTTTTTACAAGTTGTATTTTTATATTCTCATTTACTTGTACAAAAAACACCTCAAGTCACACTTGGCATGAAATTAACACCATGAGCAGACCAGCTTCATGATGCTATTAGAAACAAATTTGAAATTCACTTAGGAAACTCAACTATTGTGTCAGCTTGTGAATTTCCACATCACTCTTGTTATTTCCTCCTGATTTGGAAATGGGATCTCTGCAGCTAATAATAAATCATTAGCATTTTCTTGATAGCATGTTGTCTGGATTCTGCTTTGTACAGAAGCATCACAATAACACAAATAGTCCATAATTTGTCAGAATGACTCTAAAATGGCTTCAGTGAGAGACATTCACAGAATAGCAATTTGAAAGAATGAAAGGATTACACACAAGGGAACTATCATTCCATGAGTTAGTATTGGTTTTCAGCTCCACGTGGACCACAGCAACATAATCAAATAACTGTTTATTTCTACAAAACAAAAGTGTAGAAATAGGAAGTGCAATTTAAACCTTCTTCTAAATTTGGTTCATTTAATCCATGGCTTGCTTTCTCATGCTCAAAGATGGCTGCTATAGATACCTCTAGACATTCCATTTATTAGTTCATTTCAATTAGAAAGAAGGTTGAACGGTAAAAGGCAAGTGCCAGTTGAGCCTGTTCCTCTTTCTCCTCTTCCTCTTTCGCCTCCTCCTCCTCCTCTTCCTCCTCTTCTTTTAATTGGGAAGAGTATAGTTTGTCTGGAAGTTCTACCCCCTAGACCAATAATTTCCACTTGTAGCTCATTGTTTGCAATTGCATTATATGGCTATTTCAAATGGCAAAAACCCCTGAATGACTGTGTATTTTATCTTGGCTTCTTGTCGCCCCAATTAAACTTGATGTTCCATAAGTGAGGAAGAAAAGAGAATGCACAAAAATAGTGTCTAGTCTTGTCTCAGAGAAGGCAATGGCACCCCACTCCAGTACTCTTGCCTGGAAAACCCCATGGACGGAGGATCCTCGTGGGCTGCAGTCCATGGGGTCGCTTAGAGTCGGACACGACTGAGCGACATCCCTTTCACTTTTCACTTTCATGCATTGGAGAAGGAAATGGCAACCCACTCCAGTGTTCTTGCCTGGAGAATCCCAGGGATGGGGGAGCCTGATGGGCTGCCGTCTATGGGGTCTCACAGAGTCGGACACGACTGAAGCGACTTTGCAGCAGCAGCAGCAATCTTGTGTAACTCACTTAGTTTTAACGATGCATTAAAAAAAAATTCTTTCAAAGGTTCACAAAATTCACTCCAATTAAACTCAAATAATTTCTTTGTATTTGTAGTTTTCCGACATCTTGTCATGTACTCGATTGCATATCCCTCCTTAAGGTCGAATATTATATTTTATTCTTCCTTGTGTAGCTACTAGTACATAGCAGGTGCTTCTGTGTATGTGTGCTTAGTCGCTTCAGCCGTGTCTGACTCTGCAACCCTATGAACTGTAGCCCACCTTGGTCCTCTGTCCATGGGATTCTCCAGGCAAGAATACTGGAGTGGGTTGCCATTTCCTTCTTCAGGAGATCTTCCCCATTCAGGGATTGAACCTGGGTCTCCTGCATTATAGGCAGATTCTTTACTGCCTGAGTCACCAAAGGAGTCCAATGAGTTTTCTTATATTAGGATTGTATCATTCCAGCTCTGGGATGTATTAAAATGCCTGATACATTCCTAATAAGTTTTGAGTATATAATAGCTAAAATTGGGACTTCTCTGGTGATTCAGACAGTAATCTGCCTGTAATGCAGGAGACTGGGATTTGATCTTTGGATCGGGAAGATCCCCTGGAGAAGGGAATGACAACCCACTCCAGCATTCTTGTCTGGAGAAGTCCGTGGACAGAGGGGTCTGGTGGGCTATAATCATTCTATGGGGCTGCAAAGAGTTGGACATAACTTAGAAACTAACACTTTCATTTTTAATTTTTTTAATAGCTTAAATTACTGGAGTATTAAGTGATGACCACTGGGTAAACTGTTGAAGCTTCTGTACTTTGAGCCTAATTACCTTGAGTTGATTGCAAGTATGAGATAGTCCATGCTATGTTGTTAATCGAATGAAAGATTCTTTAAACTCTATGGTACTTCACAATTTTCAAAGGTTTTACACACATGATTTCATATAATCTAATAATAACCCTTTTTTCTTTCTTATTTTGCCCTCCCACTCTCCCTCTCCCCACTGAACCACCAGTCTGTTCTCTATCTGTGAATCTGCTTATTTTTTGTTTTATTCACTAGTCTGTGGTATTTTTTAGATTCCACATATAAATGGTATAATTTAGTATTTGTCTTTGTCTGATTTAACTTAGCATATACCCTCCAAGTCAATCCATGTTGCTGCAAATGGCAAAATTTTATTTTTAATAGCTGAACAACATTCCATTCTCTCATCTCTCTCTCTCTCTGTCTCTCTCTCTATATATATGTGTGTATGAAAAATTAACTTTTTAATTAATTCATTCATTCAACTAACAGAGGCTGCTCTAGACACTGGAAACATAAGTAGAGAAAAAAGAAGCTATTTTCTAGTAGATCATAGTCTAATGAAAGACAGAGAATAGTGTATGATAAATGTTTTAAGTCTGTCTCCTTACCTTTCAACTGGGTTAGGGCTGTCTGCTTCCCATCAAGTATACAAGTTCAGTCAATATGTATCCAAACCCACCATGTTTTAAAATGTTAATAGCCCAGAACAGTGTTGGCCGGGAGTAATCACTCAGCAAGTCTTTTCTCTCTCTTACCAATTCTCTTTAGAGGAAAACTGTACATATTCTTGAAGTTTTTTCTATAAGGACATTCATGCATGCTCAGTCACTTCAGTCATGTCTGATTGTTTGGGACCCTGTGGACTCTTTGGGGGCCCACCAGGTTCCTCTGTCCATGGGGATTCTCCAGGCAAGAATACTGGAGTGGGTTGCCATGCCCTCTTCCAGGAAATCTTCCCGACCAGGGACTGAACTCGCATCCTTTACATCTCTAGCATTGGCAGGTGGGTTCTTTACCACTAGCACCACCCGGGAAGCGCCATCCATGAGGATGGTGTAGAGACAATTTGCGGCTTCCCTGGTAGCTCAGCTGTTAAAGAAAATGCCTGCAATGCAGTATCCTGGTTCAATTCCTGGGTTGGAAAAATCCCCCGGAGAAGGGAAAGGCTACCCACTCCACTATTCTTGGGCTTCCCTGGATGGTAAAGAATCTGCCTGCAATGAGGGAGACCTAAGTTCAATCCCTGGGTTAGGAAGATCCCCTGGAGGAGGGCATGGCAACCCACTCCAGTAATCTAGCCTGGAGAATTCCAAGGACAGAGGAGCCTAACAGGCTACAGTCCATGAGGTCACAAAGAGTCGGACACAACTGAGAGACTAAGCACAGCAAAGCACAGCACAGGGACAATTTGGGAAGATATAGCATGCAGAGTCTTTCTCTTCCAGGTTTCTTCATCAGAACCATGGAACACAAAACAATGATCTATGTGACTATTTTCTCATTTCTTCCTGGAAAGGAACAGAGCTAGTACCATGCTAGATGCACAGGAGAGAGTCTAACTCATTATATACTATATAAGCACAGTTTGCATAACAAGTGCTTGTTTTGGGAATACCAAAGATCACCCCTGGATTTGATGATTCACTTTTGGAGAGGACACAGGACTCAGAACCTGATTCTACTCATGGCTGTGACTTATTACAATGAAAGCATACAAAATAAAATCAAAGAAGGGGACAGGTGTGTTAGGCAAAGTTAGGACAGCAGGTGCACTCATCCAACAGTTCTCTCCCAGTAGAGTCTTATTCAGTGCAGTTCAGGCCCTTAGTCATGTTAGACTCTGTGACCCCATGGACTGCAGCATGCCAAGCTTCCCTGTCCATCAATAACTTCCAGAGCTTGCTCAAACTCATGTCCATTGAGTCGGTGATCCATCCAACCATCTCATCCTCTTTCGTCCCCTTCTCCTCCTGCCTTCAACTTTTCCCAGCATCAGAGTCTTTTCCAATGAGTCAATTCTTTGCATCAGGTGGTCAAAGTATTGGAGTTTCAGCTTCAGCATCAGTCCTTCCAATGAATATTCAGGCCTGATTTTCTTTAGGATGGACTGTTTGGATCTCCTTGCAGTCCAAGGGAATCTCAAGAGTCTTCTCCAATACCGCAGTTCAAAAGCATCAGTTCTTCAGTGCTCAGCTTTCTTTATAGTGGAGTCTTATGGGATACACTATTTCTCCAGCAAAAGTTATGACAACATGTTGAACTGTTGTCCATGAATGTTTATTAAAGACACAGCATCCAAGGTTTCTACTGGGGTCAGGTTACATAGACATTCTCTGCCTAGAATATACCATGATTTCAGATTCTCAGAAGTAAATAAGGTGTTCACTATAAACAGTTTTTGAGCAAATAGTTTAGGAAGAGTGAGCCACTCTTAACAGTTATGGAATACAAGGAACCCTCCCGAAATCCAAGTGCCCTGATTCCAGACAAGGGTCCACCTTGCAGGCAGCCCTTTCTATGGATATCAGATTTTGCTGAGAAAGTTGCTTGGCCTTTTAGAGGCTTGCTATGCTTGGCTAAAGGCAAGCTTGAGAGGAGAGGTAAGGGGTAAAGCAGGAATACAGTGGATCCCATCTCCTCTTCCTCTTCTGGGCAGAAGGTGTTGAAAGCTTGGACAGTGCCTGGATTTTGCTTCCCAGGTGGTGCAGTGGTAAAGAATTCACCTGCTAGTACAGGAGACACAAGAGACTGAGTTTTGATCCCTGGGTTGGGAAGATCCCCTGGAGTAGGAAATGGCAACCCACTCCAGTATTCTTGCCTGGAAAATTCCATGGACAGAGCAGCCTGTGGACTATAGGCAATGGAATTGCGAAGAGTTGGATGTGACTAAGTGACTGGGCACATACAGACACAGTGTCTGGATCATCTTCTTTGTCTTCCTTTTTGACTTTACTGCTCATCATAAAAGAAACAGAGGCGATTTTCAATTGCAAGACACCTTTAGCTTCTTCCTGAAAAGTACTCATATACTGTGTTCCTGGGTTTTGTTGTGCATTGGAGTTTACAATGTAAAGTCAACCTCTGAAGAACAATTTGGCAAAGTGAGAAATTTATTTATAAGGCTCACTTCTTAAGTAGCTCATCCTATAAATTCAGAATTTAGTGTTTTCAGATTGTGTAAAGTAAAGGTACAATTATGTGACTTTTTTTTTTTCATAGCTGAGTTTCTATATGAATCAGTCCAACATACTAAACTTCTTGGAAGTTACTGAACTTAGAAGAGCTTCTCCTGAATTTCTTGCTATGATATGTGGTTTGTGCTTCCAACTTGATTTCTCTAGCTCAAATAATTTAGCTTTTGGCCACTGGAAATAATTGTATAGCCAAAAATAAAACCTTACATCTCTCTAAACAAAGCTAGAAATTATAAAATCAACAATTAGTATCAAAATATAATCCTACTGCATTTTTCTTAAGATATTCTTGCTGGTATTATTTTGAGACTGTTGTTAGATGGCCTTTTTCCAAGAAAGTGAGTAATTATTTTAGGGAGCAGAAAAGGAGAAAGAAGTGTGTGGGAATAAAATATTTAAATTGGTGTTTTCTTTGTAGCTGTAATAGTGCCTGTAACTTGTGTGACTATAATATTTAGAACTCAATGGTATTTATACCTATCTTAAAATATTTTGGGAACCATAATGTTTTTCAGTTGTATTTCTTTGAAATATGATAACAATTGATTAAAAGTAAGGAAAAAAAGCTTTTTCCTTGATGCAGTATTAATGTTTTCATGGAATAGCTTTATTCAAGAAAGAAAAAATGGAAGATAAAAATATTTGTTTTATGCTAACATTTTAACTTTTGGAGGAGGATTTGAGGCTGAATCCTAGTTGTTTGTTTTCAGTATTTATTACAGTTTACATTAAAATGTGTGGGATTTAGTCATAATGTATAAACCATTTCAGTTTATACAGCTGAGCAGTTTCAGTGCCTTCAATACAACATTTATCTGTATTTTGAAAAGGGTATTTTTAAAGCTAGAAAACAAGACAACAGCATATACTTTTAAACTGTTATTTGTCTAAGCAGTATTATATTAAAATGTCTACTGTTTCTAGGGCTTCTTAATAATTGAAGACATGATTTATTTCCAGGAGACTAGCTTATTAAATTGGAGAAGGCAATGGCAATCCACCCCAGTACTCTTGCCTGGAAAATCCCATGGACGGAGGAGCCTGGTGGGCTGCAGTCCATGGAGTCGGTAAGGGTCGGACACGACTGAGCGACTTCACTTTCACTTTTCACTTTCATGCATTGGAGAAGGAAATGGCAACCCACTCCAGTGTTTTTGCCTGGAGAATCCCAGGGATGGGGGAGTCTGGTGGGTTGCTGTCTATGGGGTCGCACAGCGTCGGACACGACTGAAGTGACTTAGCAGCAGCAGCAGCTTATTAAATTCTAAGAGGAACAATAGAAAGAAATATAAAAAGAAAAACTAAGAACTTTGTGTGTGTGTGTGTGTGTGTGTAACTGGGCACAGAGAAGAATAATAAAAGTGATAAAATATATTCAAAGACATGCATTTTTCAATGTACACTCTAATGTTTGGTACCAGGTAAAACTATATAAAAACTATAGATTATATTATCTTATGCTTATTTAACTTATATGCAGAGTACATTATGAGAAACGTTGGGCTGGAAGAAGCAGAAGCTGGAATCAAGATTGCCGGGAGAAATAACAATAATCTCAGATATGCAGATGACACCACCCTTATGGCAAAAAGTGAAGAAGAACTAAACAGCCTCTTGATGAAAGTGAAAGAGGAGAGTGGAAAAAGTTGGCTTAAAGCTCAACATTCAGAAAACAAAGATCATGGCATCGGGTCCCATCACTTCATGACAAATAGATGGGGAAACAGTGGAAACAGTATCAGACTTTATTTTGGGGGGCTCCAAAATCACTGCAGATGGTGACTGCAGCCATGAATTTAAAAGATGCTTACTCCTTGGAAGAAAAGTTATGACCAACCTAGATAGCATATTCAAAAGCAGAGACATTACTTTGCCAACAAAGGTCCATCTAGTCAAGGCTATGGTTTTTCCAGTGGTCATGTATGGATATGAGAGTAGACTGTGAAGAAAACTGAGCACTGAAGAATTGATGCTTTTGAACCATGGTGTTGGAGAAGACTCTTGAGAGTCCCTTGGACTGCAAGGAGATCCAACCAGTCCATTCTGAAGGAGATCAACCCTGGGTGTTTTTTGGAAGGAATGATGCTAAAGCTGAAGCTCCAGTACTTTGGCCACCTCATGCAAAGAGTTGACTCATTGGAAAAGACTCTGATGCTGGGAGGGATTGGGGGCAGGAGGAGAAGGGGACGACAGAGGATGAGATGGCTGGATGGCATCACTGACTTGATGGACATGAGTCTGAATGAACTCCGGGAGTTGGATGGACAGGGAGGCCTGGCGTGCTGCGATTCATGAGGTCGCAAAGAGTTGGCCACGACTGAGTGACTAAACTGAACTGAACTGGTGCTTAGAAAATACCAAATTTCTAAGATTGTTCCAATTTTATCACATTTTATTCTTTTCTATCACAACTGACTTACCAAAACGTGCTTAAGTGCATAGTTAATTTTAAGCTTTTAAATATCTTTAAATAAATTAATATTTAACATTTTTCTATGGCATACATTAATCTAAAGAAACAGAGAAAGATTTCCCAGTCATTCTATGTTTGATTAATATTGTTGTTTTAGTCGCTAGGTTGTGTCTGACTCTTTGTGACTCCATGGACTGTAGCCCATTAGGCTCCTCTGTCCATGGGATTCTCCAGGTGATGCTACTGGAGTGGGTAGTCATTTCCTTCCCCAGGGGATCTTCCCAGACTAGGGATTGAACCCATGCCTCCTGCATGGGCAAGCAGGTCCTTTACCACTGAACCACCAGGGAATTGATTTCAAAAATCACACACTCGAATCACTAAAATTTAGAGAAATTCTCATAACTTAAGTATTCCTTGCTACCTTTGGAACTATTATTTATAAAAATACAGAGTAGAAGGACTTCCCTGGTGGTTCAGTGGTTAAGAATTCACCTTGCAATGAAAGGGCACCAGTTTGATCCCTGGTCCTAGAACTAGGATCCCACATGCTGAGGGACGACTGAGCGCTAGTGCCATAACTAGAGAGAATTCCATGCACCACAGTGAAAGATCCTGCATGCTGCAACTAAGACCTGAAACAGCCAAATAAATAAATATATATATATATTTAAAAATATAGAGTAGAATCTAGCTAATTCTATCAGTATTTATTAAGTGTCTAGGGCTTCCTTGGTGGTGCTAGTGGCAAAGAACCTTAGTGCCAGTGCAGGAAATATAAGAGATGTGAATTCAATCCCTGGGTCAGGAAGATCCCCTGGAGCAGAGCATGGCAACCCACAGCAGTATTCTTGCCTGGAGAATCCTCATGGATAGAGAAGCCTGATGGGTCATGGATTTTATTTCAAAAGATAAGTACAACAGTACTGCATGATTGGTAGTTGGTTGAATCTACGTACATGGACAAACCGAGGAACTGAGGATATGGAGGAACTGAGTATTCAGAGCACCAACCATATATTAAGCGTAGATTTCTTCTTCTTCTTTTTTTTTTTTACAGCTTGGAGGATCAGATCCAGCAACTTCCCATTGTTCGAGGGTCAACCGTATAAAGTATGACTGACATTACGGTGGATTAAAAAATAAAGACAAAAATCTCCACCATCATGGTGTTTAAATTCTAGTGAAGTGAGATGGACAATCTCCATAGTAAAAAAATACAAATAGATTATCAGGTGGCCCCAAGTGCCACAGAGAAAATTAAAGCTTGGAAGAGGGCTATATTGTTTCCCTAAGGTTACTGTAACAAATCACTTCAAGCTCAGTGGCTTAAAACAACAAAAATTAACTTTCTCACAGTTCTGGAGGTCAGAAACCAAGTCTGAAACCAAGATGTCTGTAAGGCTGTCCTCGCGTCTAGGACTCGAGGAGAGAATCGTTTCTTGCCTTTTCCAGTGGCTCTAGGCATTCGCTGGTTTGTGGTAACATTACCTCAATCCCCGCCTCTATGCTCACATGGTTTTCTACCCTTTGTTTCTGTCTCTTCCATATCTCTGTGATTCCCATTCTCCCTATCCTTATAAGGATACCAGTGGCTAGATTTAGGATCCATCCAAATCTAATATGCTTTCATCTTAACTTAATAACATCTTCAAAGACCCTATTTCCAAATAAGAGCCCATTCACAGGTTCCAGGTGAACATGGACTTTTGGGGAGACACTATTCCACTCACTATGGAGGATAAGGAATGTTGACTGCAGAGATAGATGGAGAAAATGAAGAAATTATTAAGATATACGGAAAGCTTGAGATTGGACCTCAAATCCAACATATCCAAAGTGGAAGTCATTGTAATTCTCTCTTGAAACCAGCTTTGGAACTCTCGCAAATACTGATTCTGGTTCTTACCTAGAAAACAAGAAATCATCTTAGACTCTTAGGTCTTGCTCAGCCTACCTCCATTTCCTAACAATCTCTAAATCTGTTAATCTTACTTCCTAAAATCTACCAAGGTATTTCTATTCCTACTCTACTGTCTTTATTTAGGCCATGCTTCTGTCCAAGTTCCAATGAGCCAGATTTCAATGAGAACAATGTTTTCATGTCACTCTCTTGCGTAATCTTGAATAGCACTCTAACATTTGAGATAAACTATGGTCTCTCCTACAAGTATACAGACATTTCACCAATACTCTAAATCTTTGCGACGCCATAGACTGTAGTCTACCATGCTTCTTGGTCCATGGAATTCTCCAGGCAAGAATACTGAAGTGGGTTGCCATTTCCTTCTCCAGGGGATCTTCCCGATCCAGGGATCGAGCCTGGGTCTCCTTACTCACTCACTCAGATGACTCAAAAACACTTTCTGTGATTTCCAAAGACTTTCTCATCTTGTATCAACCAACATCCCCTATTCCTCACCCACCACAATCAATCAAACAATGTGTAAACCCGTCATTCTCAACTAGTGGCTACCTGCTAGACAGCCCTGGCTGCCACCATCACGCCCACCACTGAGTGAACAGCACAGTGTGTGTGACAGAGGTAGGTGATATGATTCATATTATAGACTAGAAAGTGGAAATATGAGAGCTTAATGTTTTTGCCGGGTCCTTTGTCATACACAGGATACAGTTTCATTACATTATAAACTAGAGTTAATAATTTTTGCCTCAGAACTGTCATTCAATGGATCATCTTAATTTAAAAAGATATTTTGTACAGACACTGGCACCCTAGCAGGTATTCAAGAAATGATAATAAGGATGACATGCCTTATAGTGTTCTGACAGAAAAGAAGGAGGTGTTCATAGGAAAGGTTTTGCCCAAGATAAATTTGGTCCTGAGCCTGTAACAGCATTGAAGAGTACTCTTTCCATCCTGACAGATATCTACTACCTAGATTCAGGTAGGATTACCTAACACAACCACAGGATAGGAATAGTTTTAGAGCTGTTGTTGTTTTAGACACTAAGTTGTGTCCAGTTCTTTTGCAACCCCATGGACTGAGGACTCTTTACCACTGAGCCACCTGGGAAGCCTAGTATAATTGTTCCAATCAGTCATTTAATAAACTTCCTTTCTGGATCTTTTTATGCCAGATTCTAAGTGTACATAGATTTATTTATTTTTAAAAATCCTATTATAAAAAAATTGTATCACACAAAAAGACATTGGTTTATGTATATATCAATATATATGAATCAATAATAATTTTCATTTCTCAACAAATATTTATTGAACACTTACTCCATACTCATGATCTAATCAGTATGAAAAATATCCCAATTTTCCAATCTACAAGGTAGAGGTTTAAAATGTCAGTACTATCGATGCCTACACTCTCCACCAAACAACAAAAAAAAGTCAGTATTTAGGCTGCATAAAATATTGCCCAGATCCGACCTGTATCCACTCTTCTCTTAATCCTCCCACATTATTTGCATATGTCTCTATCATGAACTAGTTCATGAGCAATCATAGGAAAAAATATGTCTGGTTTATTTTTAATGCCTCACTGCTTCCTACTCAGTGAAAAGCAAAATAGCTAAAATTTAGCCCCAGGCTGGTACCTGAAAAATGGCTAGTAATAAAACCACAGTTATTAAAAACAGTGCAGATACAAACATGAAATAATAGCTATCCTTTCAAGCCTTCAGTGTGGATACTCTGGGGCCTTCACTGTCTAGGGCTTGCTTTCAGGCAGGCAGGCCAGTGGACTCATCTGTCAGCTGAAGGAAAATGTTCTTTTCTCAGTGTCAGCTCCATTCCCTCACATAGCTTTGCTGCTATAAAAGAAGAGGGATAAAAGCCTTCTGGAGGGCAAGGGCTGGCTTGGTGTTGAAATAGCCAACAGCACCTAGAGTGTGGTGTCACCTGTATGACCTGCATGGAATTTCTTTGCTTGATTCTGGATATTCTCAAGCATCTAAACACAAGCTTGTTGTTGTTCAGTTGCTCAGCTGTGTCTGACTCTTTGAAACCCCATGGACTGTAGCCCACCAGGCTCCTCTGTCTGTGGGAATTCCCAGGCAAGAGTACTGGAGTGGGTTGCAATTTCCCCATTTCCTTCTCCAGGGGATCGATCTTCCTGACCAGAGATCAAACCCTCATCTCCTGCTTGGTAGGTGGATTCTTTGGGAAGCCCAAATCACTAGTGAAAGGTGATCCTAAAGTGTTTTTTGTAAGAATTTCATATTTGAAATTGGAAAAAAAGCATTTATGAAATCATTAAAACAAAACCAGAATACAGTTTGATTTTCTTGCCTTTATTTGATCATTTGGAATTTAGTTTCAATACATTCAGTTCAATTCAGTCTCTCAGTTACGTCCAACTCTTTGCAACCCCATGGACTGCAGCATGTCAGGCTTCTCTGTCCATCACCAACTCCCAGAGCTTACTCAAACTCATGTCCATCGAGTCAGTGATACCATCCAACCATCTCATCCTCTGTGGTCCCCTTCTCCTCCTGCCCTCAATCTTTCCCAGCATTATAGTCTTTTCCAATGAGTCGGTTCTTCGCATCAGGAGGCCCAAGTATTGGAGCTTGAGCTTGAGCTTCAGTCCTTCCAATGAATATTGAGGACTGCTTTCCTTTAGGATGGACTGGTTTGATTTCCTTGCAGTCCAAGGGACTCTCGAGAGTCTTCTCCAACACTACCAACCGTCAGTTCTTCAGTGCTCAGCTTTCTTTATGGTCCACCTCTCACAACCATACATGACTTCTGGAAAAACCATAGCTTTGGCTAGACGGGACTTTGTCGGCAAAGTAATGTCTCTGCTTCTTAATATACTATCTAGGCTGGTCATAGCTTTTCTTCCAAGGAGCAAGTGTCTTTTAATTTTTTTTTTTTTTTTAGTTTCAATGCATAAGGGGAAATTACCAAAGAATTTTCAATTTTTAATGCTGCAGGAAATTTTCACATGCCCTTGACTGGATTAAAGGTAGGATCTGTTTTAGACAAGGCCACTCACACAATAAGACTCTTCCCTGTTTATAGCCTACCTTTGGTCTGTCCAGGATATTTCATAAATAAATAACTAGGTCACTGTTATTTATGCAAATTAGTAAAGTCAAGTCAAAGGTATCATATTTCTTCAGTTCACAGTCTTAACCACAATTTTTAATGTAATTATATTTTTTTCCCAATGATACCACACAAAGATTAGGCAGTAATTTCATATGAAGTATATGTTCTTTATTTTTCATTTCTTAGGAAAATCAAATTTTTTAGATTCTTACCTAATCAAAACTTCCTTTTAACTAAGTATTTTATCCATATCATAACTCTTCATCCAGGGAGTATATTATTACTATTTCTTTCATTCATCTTTGACCTTTCTTTATCCATGTTGTCCTGCTTCCATCAAAGGCTAAACTTTAGAAGAAAGTCTTCTCCAACACTACCAAGAGAGTCTTCTCCAACACTATCAAGCATCAGAAAAAAACATGGATGTGGACTAAATAAATACCTGTTGTGGGAAGGCAGAGCAAGACTGTGGGAAAAAACATGGGCTGAGAGACAGGCTCACTGGATTGTATCATCAAACATTTAATGACTTGAACGCGCTGAGCAAGTTTCTCAACCACTTGGTCCTCATTTCATATCCTTTTGAAAGAGGAATAACAATGCTAATCTATCTGAATTTTGTGAGATTACATGAGTTTATGCCTTTAAAATATGTGGCACAAAAATTTGATTTTTCTCTTTCCCTATCTAGAGATGTGATGGAAGGACTAGATAGAAAAGTTTAAAAGAGATAGATAAATGTTTGAATGTTCTATTTGCATGCTCTCTATTCATATTAACATGCATAGTGAAAATAGGGCTTTTTGCAAGTAAGATTCTCAGTAAAATAAAATGAAAGTGAGTATGATATGAATTTTTGTTCTCTATGGATAATGAACTTATTTCTGTTTTGCTTCCTGGTTGACAAAGCTTTTTTCTTGACGATATGAAAGCAGAAATTGGGATGAACTTTTCTTAATTGGCCAATAAAAAAAGACAAAACCCTACCTCAAAGCAAAAGTTATGAAAGAGAGATATTCTTAATAGAATGTTTAGCATAGACAGAAAGTTGCAAATAGAACGTTCTGGTGTCAAAAGGATGGAGAATGAAGAACAAAAAGAGATGAATTTCTAAAGATAGAAATTCTCTCATTATGAAGATTGATTATTTAAGCAAAGTTAGTTTTTTGAAGCTTATGGACCTGTTATGTTTAAGATGGCAAACAACAAAATGTTACTGCTAATTAGACATCCAATGAAATGTCACAAGGAAAGGTTAACTATTTTAAAGAATGTTATGTATTCTTGTCGTTAAAATGTCATTGTTATTAGTTTCAAAACAGAGTTCACTCACAAAACAGGAAAGAATACATGATCCAGAGAGGGAGGCAGAAATATTTTACATTTTTCCCAGTATAGAAAAATATGAGAAAAAAAAGATATAGTGAACTTTCATCCGCCATTTGAAACATTCACACTTGACCACTTCTATAGTGACTTCGACCCAGAATTATTTTGGTGCGTGCAGATCTAACCCCAGGCTTCTCTGGTGGCTCAGAGGGTAAAGAATCTGCGTGCAATGCAGGAGACCCAGGTTCAATCCCTGGGTCAGGAAGATCCCCTGGAATAGGGAATGGCTGCCCACTCCAGTATTCTTGCCTAGAGAATTTCATGGAGAAAGGACTTTAGTGGGCTACAGTCCATAGTATTTCAAAGAGTCAGACATGACTGAGTGACTAACACTTTCACTTTCAGATCTGACCTCAGGCAGACTTGCAAACAACAAAAAGTATATGCATGGAGGATCTATTATTTGCCAAGTACTACCCTAGACACTGAAGAAAGAGAATGAACAAAACAAGCGAGGTTCCTGGCCCCATGGAGGTTATATTCTAGTGGAGGATGACTTACAGTAGGGAAATCATCACATACTCTAGAAAGAAAGTAGGGTTCAGACACTGCTGTTTCCCTGACTGCCCACTATAGTATTGACAGGTGGTTAAAATTTCTCTGTGGAGAGGGAGTAAGCATGTGGCTATCTCATGCTAGTGTCTTGCACACACAGGTGACAACATTTGGCAATGGTGCCTGATCTTGCCTCCCTTCACTGCCATCTTTGGCCATTGCTGCTATGGGCAGGTGACTGGAGAGAGAATTAAGAATTGTGCTCTGGGGGTATAACATGGAAACTGGGGCTTCCATCACAGAGATTTTCCCTAAACATGGAGTCAGGATCAATGTGGTCAGTAAGTGTGCAAATAAACGTTTTTTAAACACCAAAAAAAAAAAAAAAAAAAGAATTATGCTCTGGGCACTGAGCAAACCACCTGAAGAAAGCCGTCACATTTCTCCCTCCTAATCAGCCTGTGAGACAGGCAGAGCTACCTCCATCCTCCAGATAAAGCAAGTGGGATTCATGAAACTGATGAAGGCATATGGGTCTCTCAGCTAATAAACTTAATAATTCAGTCCCCAATCCAATCCCTGAGGATTCCCAAAGCTAATGATTTGCAGAAGTAACTGTAACGCTTATGCTTTAGTGAGAGCGTGCTCAGCACCAGCGATTTTCTATGTATGAACTCCTTTGGTCCCCACCACAGCTCTGTGAGATAGAACTGTTCTCCATAGTGCTCATCAAGGAAACTGAGGCTACAGAAGGTTAAATAACATGTCCGAAATGATGATGGTTCCATAATAAAAGTGAATCCTTGCTATTTCCTTCTCTCTCAGGAGCTTGTATATTTTGCCTGAGGTTATTGATTTCAATCATGAGTCAGAATCAATATGCTTGATTAAGAAATGCATTTATAAAAGTAACAGAAATGTACAGATGAAATAAAGATGAAATAACAGATGTAGAATATATAAAGATAGACATTGCATTTATTTTTTGGATTTACCTTAGAATTTTTGTTTAGTCATTTTATGCTGACATTTATTATAACATTTCCTTTCAATTAGAACCCTCTGAATATAAGTGGTGAGAAATTCAGTGGTGTCATACTGGTCTTTATTCTTCAGAAAACAAGAGGCTATTGAGACATTGGTTTGTGGAGCCTCAGCTACAAATGCTCGTAGAAAGCAGCAGTGTGCCTGCCAACCAGTGCATATTCTGTAAGTCCTTTGTCTCTTAGGGGTATTGAGCATCTATTAATAGCCTACACTTCCAATTTGTGGCAGAGGCAATATTTTAGTCATTAAGAGCTGAGGTTGCAATGCCTGCTCTGCAATTTACTACAACTGATGTGCTGCCTACTACAGCTGTTTTTGTTAACTGCTCATCAGGTTGCTGAATGCTTATTATGGGTCAGGGACTATTCCAGGCACTTTGAATTTATTCCCCTTAATGGTTCCAAGATGGATTATTGATCCCATTTTATGGATGAGAAAACTGAGCTCAGAGAGAAAACATAAATTGTTAATGGCCATGCAATTAATAAGCTGCAAAACTCGCATTTGAAGCCCAGATGTCCAATTTAACAGCCAGTGTTTCCTTCCCAACGTGACTCTGTAGAACTGAAGAGAGATGGGTAATGTGACTATGCAAGAGCCAGGATCAGCTTTGTCATGAGGGCTAGGCTGGTAGATCCTATACAAGCTCCACGAGGCGCTGTTACCTCAGTCCTGTCAAATCCTTAGTGGTTTGGATGAGTAGCCCAGCCTAGGACCGAATGTGCAAGGGCAGATTCTCAGGTGTGTGAGAAAGACTGTGGATATCAGAGACAAGGATGGAAATGTTGATTCTGATAGATGGCATGGGGACTGAATTACAAGGTGGGTCAAGGTCATCACAGGGTGCCTTGGCCAGTTGCTTCACCTGAGGCTCTGTTTCCTCCCCGTTCTATGAAATGAGAATGATCATACCTAACTCTCTGGGTGGTTACGATCAAACATGTGTTACGATCAAACTTATAGTATAAGTCCAGCACCCAACTCCATTTCTGTGCATACACCAGACACTCCACCTAACACTCTCCTGGCATTCTCCATGGCAGTGGCCCTGGAGGGCCATCTATCCAGGCCATGGTGTTAGGGAGAATAACAGACACACCTTGACATGATGGCAACAGTACTTCCATAGACCCAGGACTTACTTGCCACTTGAAACAAGCCTGTCCATCTCACTCACTGTGGCTGGTGGACAGTTATGACAGATTAGGTCCTGACGAAGCACAACGGAAGCTCCGCCAGCGCTTCACTTGGTGGTGGTGTTCAGCCACTAAGCCATGTCAGACGCTTTGGGACCCATGCACTGTAACTCACCAGGCTCCTCTCTTCATGGGATTTCCCAGGCAAAATAGTGGTATGGGTCACCATTCCTTTCTCCAGGGAACCTTCCCAAGCCAAGGATCGAGCCCACGGCTCCTGCACTGGCAGGTGGTATCCTTACCACTGAATCACCGGGGAAGCCCTTGCGCTTCACTCAGTTCAATTCAGTTCAGTCGCTCAGTCGTGGCTGACTCTTTGCGACCCCATGAATTGCAGCACGCCAGGCCTCCCTGTCCATCACCAACTCCCAGAGTTCACTCAGACTCACGTCCATCAGGTCAGTGATGCCATCCAGCCATCTCATCCTCTGTCGTCCCCTTCTCCTCCTGCCCCCAATCCCTCCCAGCATCAGAGTCTTTTCCAATGAGTCAACTCTTCGCATGAGGTGGCCAAAGTACTGGAGTTTCAGCTTTAGCATCATTCCTTCCAAAGAAATCCCAGGGCTGATTTCCTTCAGAATGGACTGGTTGGCTCTCCAGATGATGGAAAAGCATTAAAGTATTGTTCTCTTTATAAGCCTAAATGTTTTGTTCTCAAGTGAAATTTCCCAGAGCCTGTTCTACTATAACAATGCTTCTGACTCTTCCTGGCTGAGAAAAAGAAGGCCTCTGGTTGGCCCTGGGTGCTTCCCCCAGGCTTTGAGTGGCTCCAGGAAATCCAGGAACCTGCCTAAGCCTCCGACTACTCATCTACTGCCAGGTAGCCCTTCCTCTGTCTTCCCCCCAAGACAAAACAAAATAAAGGTAAGCCAGGAATGTATGGGGCTATATACAGTCACTTACTCATATGCAAAAATGCCTCCTATTTTGAGGGAACTCAAAATTGTTTCCAAAGCCTTTGTTTGCCAAATACCCCACTTCCTTGCTAAGCTTACATTGTATACTGCCTCTTTCAGACAGAGTTAGATCCCTACGAATCAGCTTAGTCAGACTAAGTGACTTTTCTGAAGATCACATCTCAAACAGGGATGCACCTGAGGAGAATCTTAGTCTCAGAACATCAGTTCATTAGAGCATGCTTTTCCAGTTCTTCTCCAGGGATTCCCTGATAGCTCAGTTGGTAAAGAATTCACGTACAACACAAGAGACCCCAGTTTGATTCCTGGGTTGGGAAGATCCACTGGAGAAGGGACAGACTACCCACTCCATTATTCTTGGGCTTCCCTTGTGGCTCAACTGGTAAAAAATACAGCTGCAATGCGGGAGACCTGGGTTTGATCCCTGGGTTGGGAAGATCCCTGGAGAAGGGAAAGGCTACCCATTGGCCTGGAGAATGCCATGGAGTCCATGCAGTCGCAAACAGTAGGACATGACTGAGCGACTTTCTCTTCACTTCACTTCCCTCCTCACTTCTCCAGTTCTACCATGGGCCTGCAAATCCCAGGGGATCTCCATTCACCAAAAGTCTGATTAGCTCTAATTCCTCATTCTTTGGAGTGTAGTCCATGAACCGGCAGCATGGGCCTTATTTGGGAGCAATTAATAGTCATGAAAAATGCAGAGTGGCAAGCCCTATTCAGACCTGCGATTCAAGACAGGGACTCAACAAGAGCCCCAGGTAATCCACTGACACAATGAAGTTAGAAAGTCCTGCCATGGAGGACTCGTCTCACTCTCCAGGGAGGGAAACTCAGCTTCAGCCAAATGACTTTCCAGTGCATCCCACAATAGAATCCATTTTAGATTCCAGGATTCCAATTCATCAGTGTAACATTGGGCACTGTCATGAACCTCTCAAAAGTAGGGAGTCAAGAAACACCTGGAGTAACAGGCAAATTTGGCCTTGGAGTACAGAATGAAGCAGGGCAAAGGCTAATAGAGTTCTGCCAAGAGAACACAGTGATCATAGCAAACACCCTCTTCCAACAACACAAGAGAAGACTCTACACATGGACATCACCAGATGGTTGACACCAAAATCAGGTTGATTATATTCTTTGCAGCCAAAGATGGAGAAGCTCTATACAGTCAACAAAAACAAGACCAGGAGCTGACTGTGGCTCAGATCATGAACTCCTTATTGCCAAATTCAGACTGAAATTGAAGAAAGTAGGGAAAACCACTAGACCATTCAGGTATGACCTAAATCAAGTCCCTTATGACTATACAGTAGAAATGAGAAATAGATTTAAGGGATATATCTGACAGATAGCGTGCTCGATGAACTATGGATGGAGGTTCATGACACTGTACAGGAGACAGGAATCAAGACCATCCCCAACAAAAAGAAATGCAAAAAAGCAAATTGGCTGTCTGAGGAGACCTTACAAATAGCTATGAAAGAAGAGAAGTGAAAAGCAAAGGGGAAAAGGAAAGATATACCCATATGAATGCAGAGTTCCAAAGAACACCAAGGAGAGATAAGAAAGCCTTCATCAGCGATCAATGCAAAGAAATAGAGCAAAACAATAGAATGGGAAAGACTAGAGATCTCTTCAAGAAAATTAGAGATACAAAGGGAACATTTCATGCAAAGATGGGCTCGATAAAGGACAGAAATGGTAGGGACCTAACAGAAGCAGAAGATATTAAGAGTTGTCAACAATACACAGAAGAACTGTACAAAAAAGATCTTCAAGAGCAAGATAATCATGATGGTGTGATCACTCACCTAGAGCCAGACATCCTGGAATGTGAAGTCAAGCAGGCCTTAGGAAGCATCATTATGAACAAGGCTAGTGGAGGTGATGGAGTTCCAGGTGAGCTATTTCAAATCCTGAAAGATGATGCTGTGAAAGTGCTGCACTCAATATGCCAGCACATTTGGAAAAGTCAGCAGTGGCCACAGGACTGGAAAAGGTCAGTTTTCATTCCAATCCCCAAGAAAGGCAATGCCAAAGAATGCTCAGACTACCGCACAATTGCGGGCTTCTGTTTACGGTGTCTCACAAAGTCGGACACGACTAAAGCAACTTAGCAGCAGCAGCAGCAGCAGCACATGCTAGTAAAGTAATGCTCAAAATTCTCCAAGCCAGGGTTCATCAATACGTGAATCGTGAACTTCCAGATGTTCAAGCTGGTTTTAGAAAAGGCAGAGGCACCAGAGATCAAATTGCCAACATCCACTGGATCATAGAAAAACCAAGAGAGTTCCAGAAAAACATCTATTTCTGCTTTATTGACTATGCCATAGTCTTTGACTGTGTGGGTCACAATAAACTGTGGAAAATTCTGAAAGAGGTGGAAATACCAGACCACCTGACCTGCCTCCTCAGAAATTGTATGCAGGTCAGGAAGCAACAGTTAGAACTGGACATGGAACAACCAACTGGTTCCAAATAGGAAAAGGAGTACTTCAAGGCTGTATATTGTCACCCTACTTATTTAACTTATATGCAGAGTACATCATGAGAAATGCTGGGATGGAAGAAGCACAAGCTGGAATCAAGATTCTTGGGAGAAATATCAATAACCTCAGATATTGCAGTTATCTGCAGGTATGCAGATGATACCACCCTTATGGCAGAAAGTGAGGAACTAAGCCTCTTGATGAAAGTGGAAGAGGAGAGTGAATAAGATGGCTTAAAGCTCAACATTCAGAAAACTAAGACCATGGCATCTGGTCCCACCACTTCATGGCAAATAGATGGGGAAACAGTGGAAACAGTGTCAGACTTTATTTTTTGGGCTCCAAGATCACTGCAGATGGTGATTGCAGCCATGAAATTAAAAGATGCTTACTCCTTGGAAGGAAAGTTTTGACCAACCTAGATAGCATATTCAAAAGCAGAGACGTTACTTTGCCAACAATGGTCTGTCTAGTCTAGGCTATTGTTTTTCCAGTGGTCATGTATGGATGTGACAGTTGGACTATAAAGAAAGCTGAGCACAGAAGAATTGATGCTCTTGAACTGTGGTGTTGGAGAAGACTCTTGAGAGTCCCTTGGACTGCGAGGAGATCCAACCAGTCCATCCTAAATGAGATCTGTCCTGGGTGTTCATTGGAAGGACTTATGTTGAAGCTGAAACTCCAACACTTTGGCCACCTGATGTGAACAGCTGACTCATTGGAAAAGATCCCGATGCTGGGAAAGATTAGGGGCAGGAGGAGAAGGGGACTGCAGAGGATGAGATGGTTGGATGGCATCACCGAGTCAATGGACATGGGTTTGGGTGGGCTCCGGGCATTGGTGATGGACAGGGAGGCCTGGCGTGCTGCGATTCATAGGGTCGCAAAGAGTCAGACACGACTGAGCGACTGAACTGAACTGAACTGTGAACCTCTCTGGGTCTTTGTTTCCACGTCAGTGAAATGAGGGTATTCACAACTGCTTACTTCCTTCTAAATATAAAATATGATGATATCTGTGAAAGCACCTGATTAATGTCAAAGGCTAATGCAAAAAAAATGTGTGTGCCATTATAGCCAATGAAACTATTTTGAATCTTCAAATATTGTGTGTGTGTGTGTGTGTGTGTGTGTGTGTGTGTTTGTATGCACACTTGCATGCTCATGAGTTCTAGGAGCAGAACTGGGTCATGTATGACAATTTTTTCCCTACTTAATTGACAATGTAACCTAATTCTCAGACTAGTTCCCCAAAAAAGAATCCTTTCTCTTTTGAATCTCAGAAGGGCTCTTAAAATGGATGGGCCTTCTGGGACTCACGGATGTGTTTCCATTGCCACATAGTCAAAGAAGCCTAAAATCACAGGGATTTATATCAAATGGCTTTAGGTTTAGGGGCATGAGCTCGGGGGACAGACTTCGTGGGAAAGGTAGGTGGCCTTTTATTTTTCTAATTACTGAGAGCCACTCAAATCGAGTGTAGTGTAGAGGGGAAAGAGAAAGAATAGGAAAATAAAGACTGGGAGAAGAGGAAAAAGACAAAGCAGGGGAGGGTTCTGTTGACAGTATCCATCCATTCACTAAACAAATGTTTATTGATCAGTTTCTATATGGCAGACATTGTTCTAGGTATCTTAGATGCAGCCATGATCAAGGTCCGCAAGGATCCCACCCTTAGATGGGCTAGTGGTAGTGGAGAAGGAGTCACCTGTAAAAGCAAACAAACGACCGGGACAATCAGGATCATAAAATGTGCTCGAGGGGGGCTTCTCTGGCTGCCAAGTGGTTAAGACTTGCACTTTCACTATGGAGGTCAGGGAACCAAGATCCTCAGTTCTGTGTGGTGTGACAAAAAAAAAGGAGAAAAAAATAGTATTACATATTAAAAAACACACACACACACTGCTTTGAGGTACATGGGGTAGAGATGGAGGTCTGCTTTTGATTGGGGGGCAGCACCTTCTGGATCACGGTCAGGAGTGTGGGCATCAGTCTGAGTGTGGTAGGGTATTGCTGCTTGTCCAATTCATGTTCTATCTAAGAGCAGAAATTATAGTCTCAGGATACTAGCACAGAAGTTCAGGTTCATAGACTTAAAGCAGGGGGACAGCAGCATCTTTCTTACTTTTTTCTACCTTTCATCCCTTTTTCCTTTCAGATGTTTATTAAACACTCACTACACTGTGTGGATCACAATAAACTTGGAAAATTCTGAAAGAGATGGGAATATCAGACCACCTGACCTGCCTCTTGAGAAATCTGTATGAGGCCAGGAAGCAACAGTTAGAACTGGACATGGAACAACAGATTGGTTCCAAATAGGAAAAGGAGTACGTCAAGGCTGCATATTGTCACCCTGCTTATTTAACTTATATGCAGAGTACATCATGAGAAACCCTGGGCTGGAAGAAACACAAGCTAGAATCAAGATTGCCGGGAGAAATATCAATAACCTTAGATATGCAGATGACGCCACCCTTATGGCAGAACGTGAAGAGGAACTAAAAAGCCTCTTGTTGAAAGTGAAAGTGGAGAGTGAAAAAGTTGGCTTACAGCTCAACATTCAGAAAACAAAGATCATGGCATCTGGTCCCATCACTTCATGGGAAATAGATTGGGGGGGGGAAACAGTGGAAACAGTATCAGACTTTATTTTTTTGGGCTCCAAGATCACTGCAGATGGTGATTGCAGCCATGAAATTAAAAGATGCTTACTCCTTGGAAGAAAAGTTATGAGTAACCTAGATAGTATATTCAAAAGCAGAGACATTACTTTGTCGACTAAGGTCTGTCTAGTCAAGGCTATGGTTTTTCCAGTAGTCATGTATGGATGTGAGAGTTGGACTGTGAAGAAGGCTGAGTGCTGAAGAATTGATGCTTTTGAACTGTGGTGTTGGAGAAGACTGTTGAGAGTCCCTTGGACTGCAAGGAGATCCAACCAGTCCATTCTGAAGGAGATCAGCCCTGGGATTTCTTTGGGAGGAATGATGCTAAAGCTGAAACTCCGGTACTTTGGCCACCTCATGAGAAGAGTTGACTCATTGGAAAAGTCTTTGATGCTGGGAGGGATTGGGGGCAGGAGAAGAAGGGGACGACAGAGGACGAGATGGCTGAATGGCATCACTGACCTGATGGACGTGAGTCTTGAGTGAACTCTGGGAGTTGGTGATGGACAGGGAGGCCTGGTGAGCTGCGATTCATGGGGTCGCAAAGAGTTGGACACAACTGAGCGACTGAACTGAACTGAACTGAACACATCAGTTGGGCTTCCCAGGTGATGCTAGTGGTAAAGATGCTGTCTGCCAGTGCAGGAGACATAAGAGAAGCAGGCTTGATCTCTGGGTTGGAAAGATCCCCTGGAGGAAGGCATGGCACCTCATTCCAGTATTCTTGTCTGGAGAAGCCCATGGACAGAGGAGCCTGGCAGGCTATAGTCCATAGGGTGGAAAGAGTAGGACATGACTGAAGTGACTTGTGCACGCACACACACACACACACACACAGTTATTGTGTCTCTGAGAGCATGAGCATTTGGTTCATTTTCTTATCAAGTTTGATTCATCTCTGTGAATTAGTACCAGATACCTAACCAAGAGTAATCAATGATCCCCCATTGCCAAGAGCAACTCCGATTTGCTGTACTGCAGAACTTATAACATGTTTTAAAACTAGGATTCCATCCAGCTGTATGGAATCAGAATCTTTAGGGGTGGGCCCGCCCATGGGTGACAAATGATGCTGAGAATCAGGCCAGCCTCTTCTCTGGGGCTCTTTCTGTGGTACCAGCATCTCATCTCTGCTTCTTCACTTGCCCTTAGTCTTTAGGGATCAGATCAAAGCCCCTCTCCTACATCAAGTCTCATGAGCTTCTGTAACTCACATTACTCTGAGTGCTATTCCTGGACTTACATCCTCATTGCCCCTCCCAGATGAAGGATACTGCCTTGAGGACTTGAGCTGATCCTTTAACATTTCACCCTCCCAGGATCTTGCCTCCCACTCAACAGAAATGTAACAAATGGTTATTGCTAATGATAAAAATAACCTCACTACAGAGAAACCTCAAGGGGCAAAGATGTCTCCACTTTATTTCAGGATGGGAAGAAATCATTGTAAGGATAACAATGAATCAATGACATCGATAATGGTTAGTTTGTACTGAACAAACTGTTAGTTAGACACTGGGCCCGCTGTTTGCAACACCTCATAATCTAAACTATTCTCTATCTAGTCTTTACCTTCATCCTAAAATTCAGGAAATTCCATTTCCTGGTGGGAAATGCTCTTAGTAAACCTGGATTCCTTGAGAAACAGAGTGGTCCTGAACCTCAGTTTACATATTTGGAAAAATGGAATGATAAATCCTTGACTTTTCTCAAGGTTGTTGTGAGGATCAAATGTGACAAGTGCTCTGTAAACATATTAAGGAAGGCTAGACATAAAAATGAAGAAAAATATTATTTGTTTCTGGCACAACACCAGAATTCCAAAAGAAATTGATTGTTTACTTTCCTGCTCCCGAATTGGATCTTATTTATTTGCAACATTGCCACTTTACTGGTTAAATCTGGATTTATCTCAGAAACAGGTCATAAGTGAAACAGAGTTTGATTCAATGTAATATTGGAAGGCTGAAAAGCCCAGGGAAACAAAATTCAATAAGTATCGACCAAGGTCCTTCATTTCTAGCTCACTTTGACAATAACCTTTATTTTTCAATTAATTAAACCAGCGTTTCTCCTACTCAAATAACAGGCTAGACTTGGCAGGGCCTGGTACTCAGCTCTTGCCTCTGCTTCCCTCTCCATGCGCTCTTCCATCCTGGAGTGGAAGGTGTCACCCACCCCACCTGGCAGGAAGGAGAATGCTCATCATGCTTCTGCAGCGTGATGGCCACAAAGGGAGAGAATTTCTCTGGGAAACAGCTTTTCTGCCTGGTGTAGTGTTGTCTAAACTCAGAGTTCAGGATGTGGCTCTGTGGGAGATAGGCTTGAGGGTTCCCCCAAGGAGAAATGGAGGCATATTAATTGAGTGGAAACAGGAAACCCTTTTGTCTCACTGATAATATGAACACTAGTATTGGAGATGATTCATTTTTTTGTTTTCTCTGGAGGTGTTTGTTTGTTTGTTTTTAACACTGATAATATTCCCAAGAATGGTAATGCATAAAGTGTTAATATCTCAGTGTCAATTTGTCCATTAGATGTCTTTTCTGACAGGAAGGAAGTCCTGGGTCCATAGAATTCCTACTTACACAGTCCAGGCTGTGCAAAAGGCCTTTTAACTGCAGCATCTGACTCTTCTCCACGCCTCCGTATGGTTAAGAACAGAAGGTCAGAGGAGGACAGTAACTCCCACAGGTCACACAGTTAGCAGGTGGCAGTGATGTTTTGAGCACATATAAATGTGGCCTTTATTCTATTATTCCTCATAGCTGTATCAAACTGTATCAAATAAGGGAGAGTCTAGTAGTAGTAATAGTAGTGTTAGTCGCACATTCGTGTCCTGCTCTACGTGACCCCATGGACTGTCGCCCCTTAGGCTCCTCTGTCCATGGGATTCTCAGCAAGAATACTGGAGTGGGTTGCTATTCCCTTCTCCAGGGGATCTTCCTGACCCAGAATCTGGGTCTCCAGCACAGTGTACTCTCAGATGGTCTCTTTACAATCTGAGCCACCAGGGAAACCCAGAGGAGAGTATACTAATTCTATTTTCTTGAAAGAGAGGAGGAACCCTGAATTCGCAATGTCTTTTTTGTAGCACCCCAAAGTCCTCAAAGGAAAGTATTATGTTTGTACTAGTTTTAAAAATAGCACCAGTCCCCTTACACATTACTCTAACACTTTTTGTGGCTCTGGGGTTTTTCCTTTGGGCTTGCTGTCCATGCGGTTCCCTAACTAGGTGAAGCAGATTTCCTCTGCCACTGGTTGAAATATGGATTCTTCCTCCATCAGGGAAGGAGATTTCTAGGGACATGGTTTTCACCCGGAAGATCTATAGCCATTAATTTGCCTGCTTCCCTGTTATCTCAGCTCCTTGCCTTCTCACCTTTTGCTTTTTCTCTTGATTCTGAGCTATGATGTTGAGTTTCTACACTTTCTAGTGAGAAACTTGCCCACAGTTTCATTTGGTTTCTTTGCTGTGGATATTCTATTTTGCCCATATTTTCTGGCTAGAATGAATAAACCTGGGTTCCTTTACATTTCTGTTCTCTGATATTGGAAAATATGCCACTCAGCCATTTAGCAGTCAAAATTCCCAATCCATTGAGGAGAGATCTAACTATATATTTGGTGGTAATTTAACTCCAAGTTAATGCAATCAATACTCAGTACAATTGAGTGTGATGCCATTAGAAGCTTTCCTCCCTTTGTAGGTTCACAGATTTAGCTTTTCTAAGCACGTAGTGTTGATGCCAATGAGATTATGCCCCTGAATCAAATACTACAGTTACTGATGAAATCATATATTTTTCTCCAGGACTCTTACAAAACCCACTTGATTTCCCCAGATCAATTTGATGCCTCAATGCTTAAGAAGAAAACTAATATCAAATGGAAGGTGCACAGCTTTGCCACTATATTCTTTGTTGTTTTTGCTCTACTTTCTTTCTGTTACTCATTTCAAAATACTCACACTCATTTATGGAATACATTTCTAAAGTGATACAGGCTCTATTTGTTAGGGATTGAATATTTATGTCTCCTAAAACTCACATGTTGAAGCCCTCTAACTCCCAATGTGTATTTGGAGACAGAGCCTCAAAGTGGGACAGAGTAAAGAGACAAAGTAGGTAATTAAATAGTTAACCTCACTAGGGGATTCCAGGTGGTCCTAATGGTAAAGAATCCAATCTGCTTGTCAATGCAGGAGACATGAGATGCAGGTTCTATTCCTGGGTCGGGAACATGTCCTGGAGGAGAAAATGGCAGCCCACTCCAGTATTTTTGCCTGGAGAATCCTGTGGACAGAGGAGCCTAGCAGGCTACAGTCCATAGGGTCACAGAGAGTCAACATGACTGAAGCAACCTAGTACTGCTAGGGGATTGTAAGTAAAGAAAGAAGTATGGGAGACCCTATAAGTTAATGGTCATTGAAGAAAGCAGGTTTGCTTAACCACAAAACCAAGCAGGATTGCTTAGTAACTAAAGCATTCAACGGAAGTATGAGATATGCCCCAGGACAATAAAAGAATAATGGCATGAGACCCACATCCTGTCCAGTGAGCTCAGTAGGTTAACGGCCCTTAGGACATGCTCTCTGCACACATAAAATAATAATAACTTATGGAAAGGTGACATTATACCAAAATCTGAGATGATTTACCATTTTTAACATATATTACCACTTTTTAGCATATATTATCACTTTTGTGCCAGGACAATCCTGGCTTGACTATGTAGGGACAAGGCTTACAAGCCCATCTGGTCCCAGAGACACGACTGAGCAACTAACACTTTCACTTTCACATACTATATAATAATAATGTAATTTACTGAATGAATGAATAGGATTAATGAGATCCATTTCTGTATTCCACAGTCACACATACTCCATCTAATCTTAGCCATGTTCCTCCAAATTTGGTCTTATTCTTGAAGAGTTATCAAAACAGAATCATTATCAATCACTAAGAATCAGCCCAGAATCTTCTTCTTCTAGAAATGTGATCCAGATTGCTTTACTTAGAGTGGGTCATACAGGTTAGCAAGTACAGTCACGTGGAACACTTCGCTGTGTTTTTCTCAAGGAACAGACGGCCTTTCTGTGAAGAAATATAAATCATCATCCTCATTTCAAAAGTCTATGCACATCAATTCTACTTGATATATGTCTGCATACTCTTGGAGCCAAGCTATCTTTATGAACAAATATCAGTTCAAGTGAACACAGGATCTCAAAATAAAAAGTGATAAAAAGAACATAAAAATGTGATGGGCTTCAAGTAATGAATTGAATCCACAGTCCATAAACAGGTGCACATTCTATGGTGCTCCAAATTGACTTCTAAAGATTCTGTTAGTCGCTCAGTCATGTTGGACTCTTTGCAACCCCATGGTCTGTTCATGGGATTCTCCAGGCAAGAATACTGGAGTGGGTTGCCATTCTCCATGGGATCTTCCCGAACCAGGGATTAAACCCTGGTTTCCAGCATCGCTGGAAGATTCTTTACCATCTGAGCTACCAATGATTCTATACACATGGACAAAATAAGGTCTTTTTCTAAAGGAGGCTTGGCAGGGATGTGCGGAACTCCCTTAAAAACATGGCTTTTAGTAAGCCTGAGACTTTAACATATAATATTTTGTGCAAACTGAATCCTAAATTAATGTCTTTTGATGGAATGATTGAAATTTTTAAAATCAAAGCAATAGATACAAATTTAATGTATATCAAGTACTGTGCAGGATGTAGACATGATTAAATCCTCAAATAATTTATAGTTTGCTTTTATTCAATAAAGTATGATGATCATGATTATGCAAATAAGTCAATCAAGATATAATTAAACAGTGGCAACAACAACATCAAGAGTGCCACAGGCTTTATAGAATAACCTGCCAACTAAGCTGGTCAGGCAGCAGCTGACTTATGGGAAGTATGCGCTTTCACAGAGCTCTGATCACTTCATGCCCAAACTGTTGGCAGACATCTCTAATCAGCTACCAGACTTTATCCTGCTGGGCCAAGATGCATCCCTCAAATCTTTCCCAATGCAGTGTTCTTGGCAGACAATTAGCTAGAGCTGGCTGGCAAGATGAAATCTATTTGTTAACCCTGTCTTATATTATTCCTCACATGATATGGTTTGGGTCCCCTGATCTTATTTATCACACTCTCTTGGATTCTTGGCAGATGGTCTGGATTTTTCTCATTTAACATCTATTTCAAGCTCCTTCTGGAAAGTCACTCTTTGTTGTAGAAGCAAGAAAGTTAAATACTACTTAATCCAGACTCCCTTGCAGCTAGAGATCTGTATTTTAGTTCCACTTGAATTTGGAACAGAGGGGAGAGAGGCAGGGCTGGGCCAGAGTTCCGAGATCACAGCTCCTGAACATAGGGCTCCATGTTGCAGTGGTCAGCTATGCAGACCGTGGCAGAGGTGGGCTGAGGCTGGGAGCCAAGAGCTGTTCCCAGAACCCCCTGCTAGAGCTTGTTCTTTGAGTCCTTCTAACTAGTTTGTAAGCCACCAAATACCTGCCACCAAAATCTTTTTCTTTTTAAATCTAATAAAATGCTCCTGTTGTCTATAACTGAACCAAAATCTATAGAGAATTTGTCCCTTAAAATAGCTATTAATATAAAGTCTGCCCTAAACCAAGTAGAATAGCTTTCTATTTTTGCCCTTATCCAGAAAATAGATTTCTGTGAACAGATACTGATATCATGACAAGTACTGAAAAACTTCAGCCACAGATGTGGAGCTAAGAGTCTGACTTTGTACAATTCTCTCAATTCCTCTGAGCCTCAGGTTCCTCATCTGTGAAATGAGAGAAATGCTGGCCACTTCTATCTCTAGCAATCTTTACACTTGATAAAATTATTTTCTACCATGGCTCTTTAAGTAGCTAGTTATCCATGAAATTTAAAAAATCTACTGATCATCTACTCTGCATCTTTCTTGCATAAAGTGGATTTTCTTTTTTAGTAAATTATTGATCAATGGAGAGAGATGTGACCTGAAGTTACTTCTAAGATAAGCACCTTATAGGTTAAGGAAATTTGGGGGTTCTTATTTCCATTTTACAGATAAAGAGACTTAGGATCATGAAAAAGAAATTACATAAATCCAGATATCTATGGGATGACACTTGTTTCTTATTCTACAGACAGTAACATCCTCCTTTCATTATTTCATTTTTACCGAAGAGAAAGGGGGAAGAATATAATGCAAAATCGGGTGCTTATTCTTTGAACAGAATGAAGGAGGTAAACCAATGTTTACATTTTTATTTCTCAGCAAAGCTCATTTAGTACATGACTAGCTCCTGTGCCATGGTTCTTTGTATCTTTTTGATACTTATTCAACTTAAAACATTTAACATTTCATGTCTATACATGTTTTCATGCATGCTAATTCACTTCAGTCATGTCCAACTCTTTGTGACCCTATGAGCAGTAACTCACCAGGTTCTTCTGTCCATGGGATTCTCCAGGCAAGAATACTGGAGTGGGTTGCCATGCCTCCCTTCAGGGGATCTTTCTGACCCAGGGATCAAACCCACATCTCTTATGTCTCCTGCATTGGCAGGCAGGTTCTTTACCATTAATGCCACCTTGGAAGCCCCTATATATGTTTATTCACATCTAAATTTGATTTTAAACTTTCTGATAAGTATCTGATTTTTACATTTTCAATGAACTTTGATGCATCTTGTATCAGAAAGGAATTCAATAAATGTTTGTTTTTATTTACTTAAATTATACTTAAATGCAAATAAACTTTCACCTCCATAAGGAGTCAAGTGGATAAAAATCAGGGTACTTTTTAAAAGTCTATTCTGACTCCATCATTATTATTATATAAAGTTGTTTTTGTTATTTTTCCCCACCTCATTTAAGGTAATGTTCAAAATGTATATTCACTGTAGAAGAATAAAGCAATAGATTTAAAACATGAGAGATAATTAAAGAATATAAAGATATGCATTACAATTCTTTTAGTCAATGTGGGTTTTAAATCAGATATTGAGCTTCCTAGTAGCAAAAGCAAGAAGTAAACCATACTGTTTGACCAAAAAACACTGATTACTACATATAAATTGATAAGGTGCTTGAGATGACAGGTTTTCTTAGAACTGAATGGAAAAGACCACGTAACAGAAGTCAGAATAACATAAACAATTACAAAAATTTGCATAACATCTATAATATAGAAAATTCGTTATTTACATTACAGTTCACCTAAGCCACACAAAAATTCTGATGTATGTTTATGTTTACTAGCAGTGTTTCAATTTTTAAATGAAAGGAAGAGAAATAGGAAGAAAGGATCGAAGAGAAAGATGAGATGAGAGAGAAAGAGTGTGAGAGACGAATCAGGTTTGTCTGGATTCAAAGCCCATGTTTTGCTGCTGAACCAGTCACCTCCTTGCCAATCAACATATGACTTGGAGCAGGTTGCTTACACTTTTCCCCATGACTTTCATTGCTCATGATCATCAGATATGGAATAATGACCCTGTCTTTCCTGCTATAAAGGGTCATGGAGACAAGTAATGAAATGCATGTGGAGGCCCTCTGAGGTACTATTATAGCTATTGAAAATCTGCTAATTACACTACTAATAATATTCACAACTATTATTAAATTACCAAAAAGAATATAGAATTATCTAAAATCAATGGTTTAATTTGCACATGGTATAAGAGATATTGTTGATTATTCTCAAATTCTCATGGTGTTCTCTGATTTCTGGCCTCCTTTCCTTTCAGAGGTGTAGCCAGCATGGGATAAAAAAAGGGAGCAGTTTGCCTAGTGACTCTGTTAAGAGAACACTTGCAAAATATGTCTCAGTTTCATCTTCTGAGGAAATTAGGAGTCTAGTCTTGCCTTGGGGCAGGCAAGGATTATAGTTGTAATGTCATCGCCCTGTCACAAACAGCCACTACCTGGGCCTACGGTTGCCTTAGTAACCTTTCTCAGTAAGCATTTAAGGAAAGTGTTCTAATGTAAGTGTTGTAGAAGGAACCCATGTGACATTTACCAGACTAAGGAGATTCACTTTCATGGCCCAAAGGATATGCTAGGTGTGGTTCCTAATGGCCAGTGAATGTCTTTCTTAGAAGAACACTAATCCAATGTAACATCTACAAAACCTGTCACCATGCTCATTTCCATGGAAAATAGGGTGCTTAGTGGAGAAATGCATGGAAAATAAAGATTCCTACAAAATTCAAAGGGCAAAAGAAACCCACTGTACTATCTAACAACATCACACTATTGAGTAAGCCAAGAAAGTTACAAATTCCTCTGGAGGCAAGAATAAGGACAGACTTTCTATGTTTAACTCTATAATAAAAACTGATGAAGAAGACACAGGAAGTGCAGTTTCCTTTTAAAAAGATCTCAGTGAATGTATCAACTAAATTGAGAGAGAAAGGAAGATTTTTAGACCAATCATCTGTTTCCCTTGCTTTCACAATGTTTTATTGACATCATAGGTTGTTAGGGTTAAAAGCAGGGAGGCTTGTTTCCAGGCAACCATTCAGAGAACAAAGATGATGGCAGCTCTTTTATCTTTAATCTGTGATTTTAAAGGTTTCCTTGGGGATCATTATTCCAACAGCAGGAAGGGGAAATCATGAAGGAACCCACAGGAAAAATTTATGGCTGTGTTTAGAAGTGACCTCATCCATTTCTGTTCTCATTTATTGGCTGAAATTCAGGCACATGGCCAAATCTAAAGGCAAGGCGGGTTGGGAAATGTAGTCTAGCTGTGCATTCAGAAAAGGGAAAGAAGATGGAAATGGATTTTTCTCTGACACCTTAGGTTTCTTGATACTAATATAATCTTAAAGTTTTGGTAATTAAACCTCTCTCTTCACTTCAGGGGTTGTCTTGACATTCCTTTGAAATGACACTTCAGAATAAATATTTTTGTAAAGGACTCATCTATATTCATGCAAGATTTTCTGGATATTTGTAGATTTCTTAAGCCCACTATTTAATCATATAATTTTTCAATGGCACCTTAGGATCAGGGACCAATCATTTCTTCAATGCCACTTCTTTGCAGAAGTAAGCAGCAGCATCTTTCTTAGCAGTTTATTAGAAGACCACTTCAATAAAGCTATTTGGAAGACAGGCACACCTCTAAAGTAATCTAAGCCAAATTAGCCGATACCTGCAGCTGACAAGAAGGATAAGAGTACTCAGTCCTGCCCTGTGTCTCTGACATCACACAGCGTCTGGAAGAGGCATGTTGATTTTCATCAGCATGAATATCAGCAGTTGCAGACACCGTATTAGAGGAGGAAAGTGATGGACAAGTGCGGCCTATAAAGAGATTGACATTGCTGGGCACGGTGCTGAGGATTAATCCTTCAAAGCTGTGGGATGCCAAGCAAAACCGAAATCCAACCATCATGGAACACGTTAAAATCAGTAGGTCTGTACAAATCTCTAAATGATTACTTTGAGCAGAGGGGAAGTGTTCCATTTACTACCTGCTGTAGAGAGTTTATTTGTTAACACTGAAGAGGGAAGAAAAGTTTAAAATAAGCTCTTTTTAGTATGCTTTAAGACCATTATTCAAGAATAATATGAGAGGATAGTTATAAAACCAAATGGATGACATGCTCCATTTCTCGTCTTCTGACAATAAATGGCCAAAGTGACTTCTGTACTTGGAAGTAATTCTGTTTAGCAGTGTGTGTTCACTGTCTTCTCTTATTACAACAAACATCCAATAATGATGCACACTTAGGGTTTAACTTGTTTCAGACAGTGACTTTTAGGTTTCTCTACAGATGAGCACAGGTTAGGTTTGATCATTGGTTCCATAATGCTCAGTGCTCAGACTGTATTCGAAAGAAAGAGTATGGATAGGAGCTGTTAAAAACTAGTATAAACTTATTAAAAAGGAGATTAATTAATAAAATTCTTTGTCCTATTTTTTTTTTCAGTCTTTATCTTCTTCCTCCACCTGGCAAATTCCTAGTCATCTCTCATAACCCAGGATGCTGTCTCTCTGAAGCTCTTCCCAACTCCAGTAAAAAGAGTATGCTGCTTTGTCTTTTATCACACTACTTTCATCACATTTTATAATGTATCTCTTCCCATCTTGAATTCTTTAGGAAGGAAACCATGTCATTAATGGAATCAGCATATGACTGTTAAAAACAGGGTCTTCAACCAGACAGCCTTTTATCAAACACTGGTTCCACAGCTGTGCCACCATGAGTATAATCCTTAGCATCATCTGTAAAATGAGGAAAATGGGAATACTTACTTTGTTGTGTCATTGAAAGCATTAAATGAGATAGTAACATACAAAATGCTTTGAATAGTACCAGATTCAGTTAAACGTTTGCCATTATTTCTTTTTAATATCACCATGTCTTTAATGTCAAGCATAAAGTAGATGTACTCTGATTGTGTCTAAAAAAAGAAATTCTATAACAATTAAATACTCTAAGGTATTTACTTTTGCATGGTTCTTTGAATTGTTGCGAGGAAATGGGAACACATATGTGTTCAGGAACTGAGCTTGAATGCCCCCTTATCCCAAATCCTAGTTTCTTCAGTAAGCTTCCACTTATTTTCCTAAAATATCTTATAAGAAATCAAGAGTATTTGTAAACATATTTGTATTATACAGAGTTCTAAAAGAGAACTGTGGCTGTGGTTGGCTAGATTTATAGTAGATGACTTTCTTCAGAAACATTTTGACATAATTAGGTATAACGTAGGAAGCAATAAAGAATCTGCTCTTCTCATTCACTTTCCACTAACTGGCCCTCCTGTGGAGACATTAGGTGCTAATTCCTGTTTTGCCTCCTATGTGCACATGTCTGACAGTGAATTTTTATCCATCTGAACAGGGAGTGGGAGATCAGGTATATGTGCAGGGCATGGGGATTCATGCAAAGCAATGTCCATGTCCTGAGAACTCCATCTAGCAGAGGCTATAATCCACTGAAACTCTGATCAAAATGTATTCATTCATTCCACTAGTACTGAGAACTATGACATTATTGCATAATTTTAGGGGCTAGGAATCCAGTGGTGAATAACTTAAGAGTATAAACAACAGACAGACCATAAGCAAAATAAAGTCCATTGGAAAATAATGATGCACTGTGGGGATAAATGAAACAGAAAAGGGGGTCAGATAAGGTAGGAGGCATGCAGTTACAAATGGGAGGATCAGGAAAGGCCCCATGGAGGCTTCTGAGATTTCTGATCATGTGTGCAATGGACTGAATAATTATAACGTTGTCCCCACCTCCAGTTTATATGTCAAAACTGTAACCCCAGTTTGATAGTATTTTAATATGGGCCTTTAGGAATAATTAGGTCATGAGGGTAGAACCCTCCTGAGTGAGACTGACGTAAGAAGAGGCAGAAAGCCAGTTGGCTTTTTCCCACCACGTAAGGATACACTGAGAAGTTGTCAGTGCACAACCCAGAAAGGGGTTCTTACCAGAACCTGACCCTGCTTGCACCCTAATTTCAGAATTCAGCCTCCAGAACTGTAAGAAGTGTTTGTAGTTTAAGCCACCCAGTCTATGGAAATTTGTTACAGTGGCCGAATGGACTAAGACAATGTTTATGAAGCACATATATGGAAGAGCTTTTGTCTTTTTGAAAATAGAGTCTGTTCTTTTATGGTGTAACTTATTTCATGGAAAAGAAATGTTTTAAAACATTTGCCTATCTAAGACATTTTGAATACTGAGGAAAATTTTTTCATTGCTTTTCCCTTGTATAAATAGCAATGGATTTCTCAGGCAAAGAAAGAGCTCAAGAAAAAATAAAATAGAATTTTAAGAGGTCAGTAAAACTTAAGGTTATATTTATTAGCTTTCAATAACAATTCCCAAGACAAATCACAAAATTCGAAATAACAGATTGGCTTAACGTTTGGGATCATTTAATAAACAAAAGGAATGTTTTCTTAAAATTCTCTGATAGCTCAAATTAAAAATAACTTAAAGGTATTCAGCTCCATCAGGGCTCTGTATCCATGTTGTACCACAGATGATGCAAAATTCTCTTTGTGCATAAAGACTCAACTTCTGGGACTTTGGAAGACACTTAGGGTTTTGAGAAATTAATACATTTATCTTCAGTGAAAAATGAAAGAGTCCTGAAACTCATCAGAAGCAACAATTCAAATTATTACTGAATATGAGCATAATATGCAAATTTGGAATATGCAAGGAGTATTTTAAAAGATGGAAATTGATTTCAATAACTCAGATTTACACTCAGTTCAGTTCAGTTCAGTCGCTCAGTCGTGTCCGACTCTTTGCGACCCCATGAATCACAGCACGCCAGGCCTCCCTGTCCATCACCAACTTCCGGAGTTCACTCAGACTCGCGTCCATCGAGTCCGTGATGCCATCCAGCTACCTCATCCTCTGTCGTCCCCTTCTCCTCCTGCCCCCAATCCCTCCTAGCATCAGAGTCTTTTCCAATGAGTCAACTCTTCGCATGAGGTGGCCAAAGTGCTTCATAAACTTAAGCTGCCTTGCAATCACTTGGGTGCCTGTTAGAGGTACAAAGTGTCAGGTCTGGTCCCAAGATGTGAATGTGAAAACAGATCCAGGGAATCTGCATGAAAATCAAGCACCCTGGATATTTGGGTCTCAGGGATCCCCAGAAGGAAAACAGTGGTCCTGGATGCAATGAAAACAAAGAAACAAAAATCCACTTCTACTAAGGAAATATTAAAGCACTGTACACACATTCCTGAATATTTTCACACACTTTGATTAGTGGCTCAGCAGTAAAGAATCTGGAGAAGGCAATGGCACCCCACCCCAGTACTCTCGCCTGGAAAATCCCATGGACGGAGGAGCCTGGTGGGCTGCAGTCCATGGGGTCGCTAAGAGTTGGACACGATTGAGCGACTTCACTTTCACTTTTCACTTTCATGTTTTGGAGAAGGAAATGGCAACCCACTCCAGTGTTCTTGCTTGGAGAATCCCAGGGATGGGGGAGCCTGGTGGGCTGGTGTCTATGGGGTAGCACAGAGTTGGACACGACTGAGGTGACTTAGCAGTAAAGAATCTGCCTGCAATGCAGGAGACGTGGGTTCAATCCCTGGGTCAGGCAGATTTCCTGGAGGAGGGCATGGAAACCCAGTCCAGTGATCTTGCTTGGAAAATCCCATGGACAGAGGAGCCTGGTAGGCTGTGGTCCATGGGGTTGCAAAGTGTTGGACACTACTGAAGTGACTGAGCATGCACACAATTTTATACTTAATGATCCTTGTGTGCTTTGACTCATACACTAGCACTTTCTATTTGGAAATTATCAAACTATCGGTGTAAGGCAAAAGTATTCCATCCTCACCTTTCTGTCTTCCCTAAACCATCCTGGCATCCCTGGATCCTCACTTCTTTCCTTGGGGAGAAATGACTTAACTGATGGGTAAATATGAAAAGGATTGACTTCCCTGTTCTGCTTAATTTCTCTCCGTTTTCACTCTGGAAGCAAACTGCCCAATGAGAGCAGGTCTCTCCTGTGCTCCTCCAAGCCTAAGTCTCCCCAGGCAGCACCACCCTACCCATGTGTAAGGGTCCATCCAGGGCAGCACTGCCTGTCACGGAGAGGTTCCCTAATTCTGGACCAGTCAGCAGGACCACATGGCTCTCATACCATGCTGCAGCCTCTGACCTGGTTTCTATCATTAACAGACCATATTAACACACCACACTCCCACTTCTTTATATTAGTTCTTATTCCTTTAGAACAAGGTGTGGGTAAGAGGGGGTGATGCTTATCCTGCTCCTTTCAGAACCTTGAGAGTCAGAGTCAGAAGGGCTGTTGCCAGATACACGTCAACATCACAGTAGCAATATTGGTCGTTGACCCAAAGATTGAAACCAACAAGCCATGTCTGTACCATTTTATTTAAAAACAAGCCTACAGTGTTGTATTTCTTTTATCATTTTATTTATTTCATACTATAAAAAGAAAGAAACTGAAGGTAAAAATTCATACTATCCAAATCACACGTTGAGGTGTTGAAAAATACTTAAAAATTTATAGGCAGCAATAACACAGGTTTATGACTATCTCTCAATCTCAGCTTTAAGATGTTTACCCAAATCTCTAAAGTGTCATTCAACTCATCTATTATCTGTCTGATCTGCACTTACAACAGGCATGAACATTTAGTTAGAATATACTGACAGAACAATATTGGAAAGTCATTTCATTTCTCTAACTTTCAGTTTCTTCATCTGTAAATATTTTTCTTCTCTTCATAAATATTTTTGCAGTTTTTTAAATTTTATTTTTTGGCCTCACTGTACAGCATGTGGGATCCTACTTCCCAGACCAGAAATCAAATCCATGCACCCTGCATTGAAAGCATGGAGTTTTAACCACTGGACTGCCAGGGAAGTCTCTTCTCTTTGCAAATTTGTGGCAAAAATATAATGGGAGTAGCTATCATAGTTATTTATAAGTAATAAAAATCATTACAAATTATTATTACTTTTATGAATTAGTATTCCTATTACTCAGGAATTTGATTTTTCTTTTTTTTTTTTTTCTCAAGGAATTAGGTAACTCTGCTCTACGTATGCAGTGTGCTCGGTCATATCTGACTCTTTGCGACCCCAGACTGTAGCCTGCAAGACTCCTCTGTTCATGGGATTCTTCAGGCAAGAATACTGGAGTGGTTTGCCATTCCCTTCTCCAGGGGATTTTACTAATCCAGGATCAAACTCTCATCTCCTGTCTCCTGCATTGACAAGCAGGTTCTTTACCACCAGCGCCGCCTGGAAAGCCTAAGGAAATCCTAGATGCCCTGGGACAGATGCTCTATACGCTGTGCTGTGCTTAGTCACTCAGTTATATCCGACTTTTTGAGACCCCATGGACTGTAGCCCACCAGGCTCCTCTGTTCATGGGGATTCTCCAGGCAAGAATACTGGAGTGGGTGCCATGCCCTCCTCCAGGGGATCTTCCCAACCCAGGGATCGAACCCAGGTTTCTCGCCTTGTGGGCAGATTCTTTACTAGCTGAGCTAACTGGGAAGCCTGCTCTATATGCTATAGACAATAAAAACAACAAATAAACATAAACTCATGTTTCCTGTGCTCAAGAAGCTTTTACTTAAAAGAAGAGATGCAAGAAACAGTGGCAGCAGAAAAAAAGAGAGAATAGGAGAGTGGATTTTGTGCAGTAAGAGTTATAAGGAAAGAGGAGATTAAAGACATGAGAGGAGAATGGGTTCGATATATATAAAGAAATCCTAGACTTGCATGGATGGAAGGAGCAGGCAGGTAATTTCAGGAAGGCAGACACATGGGCAGAATCAGACAGGAGCAAACATGCTGAGTGCTCTGGTAGTCAAGCAAGATGATTTCCTGTCCCTTGGCAAGCAGCTCACCAAGCATTGTTCTTCTCTTCAAGGTAATGAGGATGCAGACCAACCTTTCAATTACGATTTTTGAGAAAAATCAAAATATGGCAAACATATGGTTTCTAAAGATCTCTGTAAAAAAGTCTCTTTGGATTATCTTTAGCCAACTTTTCTAGCTTTTGAAGGAAAAGCAGAGCTAATATGGACCAACTGGTGGTGAGACAGGACAAGAGCAAGTCCAATTTTAAGGTTCAGAATTCTCTCCTACAACGTACACTTGTCATCAAGTTAGAAAATGTTTGGGGAAAATTATTGTAATTAAGAGGCATAGTACATAAATGGGCTTCCCCAGTGACTCAGTGGTAACGAACCCACTTGCAGTGTAGGAGACACAAGAGACATGGGCTCGATCCCTAGGTCGGGAAGATCCCCTGGAGGAGGAAATGGCAACCCACTCCAGGGTTCTTGCCTGGAGAATCCCAGGGACAGAGGAGCCTGGTGGGCTGCAGTCCATGGGATCGCACAGAGTCCGACTCAACTGAAGGATGAGTGCAAGCGCAAGCATTACCTAAGCGTTCTCTAGCCTCCTAAGGGTTCCAGGGGAGACAGAAATCTCTGGTTTACTTTGTTTCAACTTTAAGTAATCTTATTTGATCAAAGAGACAAAGCGGAGAAGGAAATAAGAATGCCATTAACTTTGTTGTACCTCTCTACCTGGGATTTGCTTTTACTCTTTTCCAGCATAGTTATGAATATAATCAGCACTCATCCACATTTTGGAGAAAGTACACAAAGGAGGAAATCGGTCCTGGATATTCATTGGAAAGGCTGATGCTGAAGCTGAAACTGCAATACTTTGGCCACCTGATGTGAAGAATTGACTCACTGGAAAAGACCCTGATGCTGGGAAAGATTGAAGGCAGGAGGAGAAGGGGACAAGAGAATGAGATGGTTGGATGGCATCGCCGACTCCATGGACATGAGTTTGAGTAAGCTCTGAGGGTTGGTGATGGACAGGGAAGCCTGGAACGCTGCAGTCCATGGGGTCACAAAGAGTCGGACACGACTGAACAGAACTGAACTGACGCGAAGCAAAGCAAGGAAAAGACAGCTAGTTAGTCAATTCCTATCCCACATCCCTGTGTATATCTGGAATTGTACTCCAGCCAATAATGGTATCTCTGTGCCTTTGTGATGCAAAACATAAAGCACATCCCAGAGTGAAGAAGATAGCACTGCCAGGAAGCACCACTAATGACATCATTTATAATGAAGTGAGTGAAAGTTCTTTAAAAGGAGGTGACATGGTATACATGGCATGGCATAAGATCTCAAGCAATTCCTGTTCACTTCAAAATCTCCCTCCATTCCTAGCCTAAGGAAATTCTTTTAAAAGAGCAGATAGAATTTCCTTAAATAATTATTCCAGCACTTAAACCTTTCCCTAAAGAACAGTCCTTCTGGAATTGTGGTAGGGTGAGATTTGTTTCAAGCAAACATTTCTAGACTCACCTTAGATAGCCACTGGCAAGAATGGTTCTTATTGTTGTAAAATGTGTGCATTTGAAATATATTAGCTAGGCAGGTCAATTCAGAGGTTTACAAAGATTTTGCAACTACAGAATTTCTTTGCTGATTCTGCATCTTCATTGAATATACCTAAAACATACCAACAAAATGCTACGCTATTCGTTCATTTTACCATTGATGTATTCTAGGAAAGATATATAACAATACTAAAGCCAGTGTACTATTCTGATCATTATTATTTTTAGTCTAAAATCTTGTTAGGGACCTACAGCTTATGTACAAATTTGTAATGGAGATATATTTTCTAAAAGATTTTAGCTTTGCAACCTTTGTTGTCATAAAGGAAGGCATTCCGGTCATCCCCCCTGTCTCTGTGAACATTTTCAATAACAGGAAAGAGTTAATTCTGCTTTTCACTCAGGTGATGTTTAAAAGGCTCTGCTAATTTCTCCTTCAATGCACCAGTGATATTTAGGAATTGCTGAATATAGTGAAGACAGATGTGGGATTTGGGTGTTTGTTCAGGTGCTTCTGGTTTCTAATTATTTTATCATTATCCATTTTCCCCTGTAATTTGTTTAAATTTGGAATCACATCACCAATATATCTCATTGCTGCCAGGTCTTCAATATTCTCCTGTTTATTCATTAGAGAGTTTCTGTTACCAAGTCATTAATAACCGTGAATTTACTGAGATATAAAGTCACTCATGTACTTAGTTCTATTCAAATAGATGTCTGGAAAAGCACTTATTCCAAATATACTACCTTGACCTTTCTGATCCAGGAACCTTTGAGTATTTCTTCAGTTGTAGAAACTTAGGGGCAAAAAGGCTTCCCTGGTGGCACTAGTGGTAAAGAACCCTGCCTGCCAATGCAGGAGATGTGGGTTCAATCCCTGTGTGGGGAAGATCTCCTGGAGGGCATGGCACTCCACTCCAGTATTCTTGCCTGGAGAATCCCATGGGCAGAGGAACCTGGTGGGCTACCATCCATAGGGTCACAAAGAGTTGGACACAACTGAAGTGACTTAGCTCAGAGGAAAGAAAGAAAAACAGCCTAGCATTTACAAGGAAGGTTGGAGAGAAAAAAACATATGAGTTCTAGCTTCTGAGGTCTGTGGTTGCTCCCAAATGAGACAAGTTCCTTAGCCCCTTCGAACAAATTTTTTCACCTATGAAAGTGGTTATTGAAAATAACCTATGCACTATCCGATATGTGGCAGAACCCAGTCTAGTATAAATTGCAACACAAAGTATTCAGAATCAGCATAAGGAAAATTATGTTTTTAGCAGTTCTGCTCTCAATGTTTAGGAGGCTTTCTACCAGAAGTTTTGTTAAGAAGGGAGAATGAAGCAGTCGTTAAAAAATCTGAGTTACAAAAGGGTATGTGCCTTGTCTCAAAATTATTCCATGATTCAAAACCACTCTATGATTTTGAAGATCTATGAAGCTGACATTTTGATTACCTCAATCTTATGGATGAGGAAACTGAGGTTCAAGAACTTTGGTGACTTGCATAGAGCACACAGCCAGCATGTTTCAGGGGTAGCATTTGACCAGTGTGTGTCTATTTTCAAGATTCAGTGTCTCCTAGACTCAGTATTGTCCTGCCCCTACAACCAAGTTTTACCATTAAGTCACAAAGGAACTCTGTGGAACTCATTACTTCTTCATGACCTGTAATAGGAAGTTTGACTGGATGGGATTTCACATTTGTCTACTCATAGTATCTCTGGGCGTTGGTCCCAGACTTTGTCACATATACAGAATATCCCACATTTCTACTTTAGATGGACACAGGCATACCTCTCAAAAGAGACATTATGTTCCCTCCCTACTATGTAAATATGTCTCAGTAAAATGTATATATTAGTCATGCTCAGGAAATATTTATTAACAATAGTCATAATTTTATGTATTCTAATTTTTCTCCTCAATGGATATAGGCCCAGGAATTACTTCATCTAGGGAAAAAAGGTTTTGTTTTTTTTCAATAAATAATCTTATGCCTACTAAACGCCAGTCTTGATGGTTCAAAACGGTCATGATGATAGATAAGAGGTGGAAATCATTTCATTAAGGAAGTACATCTTGATTGACAAGAAAGCCGAACAGAAAGAGCGTCATCAAGCCACAATGAGAACTTCTTATCTGTCCGTAATTATGAGTCCTAATGTTAGATTACAAGGCATTAGCAATTCAGCCCTTCAGCCTAAGACGGACGGGGCTTCGTAACATTAAGCCTGCTAACATGGTCTTTAGTGTCCACCTTCAGAAGGCCCCCGAGTCAACAGTGCATGGCGGCAGTGCCACGAGCACAGTGCGGAGAGCCCTGGGCACTCCTGCGTTACAGCAGGGCAGGCAAACTTGCGCCATCACTTCGAAAACCAATTTGATCTTAAATACATAGCTGTTGCTGCTGCTAAGTCGCTTCAGTCCTGTCCGACTCTGTGTGACCCTATAGATGGCAGCCCACCAGGCTCCCCCGTCCCTGGGATTCTCCAGGCAAGAACACTGGAGTGGGTTGCCATTGCCTTCTCCAATGCGTGAAAGTGAAAAGTGAAAGTGAAGTTGCTCAGTCGTGTCCGACTCTTAGTGACCCCATGGACTGCAGCCCCCCAGGCTCCTCTGTCCATGGGATTTTCCAGGCAAGAGTACTGGAGTGGGGTGCCATTACCTTCTCCAAATACATAGCAAGATACTCCAAACAGTCCATTGTCTTGTTCTAATCATTTTTCTTCTAAGATCCTATCCTAAGAAAATAATTCAAAATATGTAAGTAATTTCACACCCAAGGATTTTATTAAAGAATTTTTCAAATACTGGACAAAATGCAAATTATTTGCATGTCCTAAAATCAAGGTAAGTAAATTATGTTACACACATTTATAGACTATTATGTAGGTATTAAAATATTTATGAAAGATCTATAATCTAATAAAACAAATTCTGCTCCATTGTTGAATTTAAAGCTACATCAAATTTTTTACATACAGTATTATTAAGTTTAAAGAAACAAATCTATGTGTATAAAATACTGAAAGTAAATAAGTAAAAATATTACCAATGGTTATTCTTTGAATGGTGAGATTATTGGCATTTTATTCATATTTTTTCTTTTTGTATATTTATAAACTTCTTATAGCAATTATTTATTACTTTTGTAATGAAAAAACATTCCCCTTCAGGTTTGATTTCCAATGCTATAATCTTTTCATGCTTAAATGCACTTTAATGACTTAAAAATACATGTAAATAAAAAGACTTTATATGTATATAAAAACACAAATTGTGTTTGATTGTACCTTAACACAGTGGTTCTCAGTATGGCGGGAGGTGATTTTGCCTACCCTTCTTCCCCTTGGGGGATTCAACAGTTTCTGGAGATACTGTGGGAGTGGGGGTCGGGGGACATGTGCTACTGGCATTTAGTAGGTAAAGGCCTGGGATGCTACCAATAGCCCTATCTTGCAGAGGACAGCGTCCTCCACAAAAAATCATGCAGCCAACAAATGCCAATAGTGAAGTTGAGAAACCCTGCCTTTTAAACAAAATGGTTAAAAATTAAATTAGTTCAAGACTATGATGGGAAATCTGACTTTATTACCAGAACCTTTAAATAAACTAGCCTATCTATCACCTATCTATCCATCTACTCACTCCCAGACACAGAAGGTATGTAGATAAGTGCTCCTCTTATGTGGAGCTTGAGGTTTAGTGAAAGAGAAAGGCAGAGAAATCAAGGGCTTAATGTAGTATGAAGTGCTAAGATGGAGTGCTTTGGAATAACAGAAGTAGGAACTCAATCCAGCTAGGCAGTTCAAGGAAGGTTTTCTAGAAAAAATGGTTCCTCAGTAGAGCTTAAAGAAGGAGTTAATCAGGTCAGGTGGTACTAGTGGCAAGGAATTCACCTATCAGTGCAGGAATCACAAGAGACACAGGTTTGATCCCTGAATCAGGAAGATCTCCTGGAGGAGGAAATGGCAACCCATTCCCAGTATTCTTGTCTGAAAAACTCCATGGACAGAGGAGTGGGACACAGAGTCAGACAGGACTGAGCGACTGAGCACAAGTACCATCAGGTAAGGACCAATAATGGGCATTTTATTCCAGAAGGAGGGACAATCATAGAACAGGCAAAGGCATGATTCATGACATAGCACAGGGTGCTTGGGAAATAATGAGTTGGGTGGTATTGCAATATAAAAGTCACAGTGGGGAAGAGGCAGAGAAGCCCCAGGGCTGGAGTATCTTTTCTGCCTCAGGAAGTCAAGGAACGTTTTTCAAAGAAGGTAGAATATGAGCTAAGAGTTGAAGGTTTAAAAGGTGTTTTTAGGAATATGAGGACGGAAAGGTATTCTAGGAGAAAGAATAGTATGTGCAAAATTATGGCAGCTGGAGACAACACAAAATGCTCAGGGAACATCAGTATAGTGTTGCTGAAACATGAAGTTGAGAAGAAAGAGGAAAAGAAAAAGGAGAAATGACCAGAGATGAGGTTGAACAGGAAGCATTGGTCTGATTGTGACCTTTGTATCATATCCAAAGACATAGAAATTTTATTTTATAAATGAAACAGAAGAATCTTGAGCATCAGCTCAGTCACCAGGTCTAGAAAAACTTCCCTCTTGAGAATATGAAGTCAGATTGGAATAAAGTGGGATAGGGGTGGAGTTAAGATGAGACAAGTGTACTGATTTAAAGGGACAAGCCGTTTAAGATGCAGTGAGAAACCCATGGATGCATATTTGCTGTGCCTCCATGATATACTTTGTCTTTCTCTAGACCCTGTGGAAACACAGGGAAAATTCACTCTGTGCTGGGGTAGCATGGTCTCTTCTCCAGCTGAGGAGAAATATAAATGAACACAAAGTCAAGACTTGGGGAAGCATCACTGTTATCAAGGGCACATTGTATGACATACATCAGGACTGACAGAATTCAGATTAAGGAGGAAATGTGGTGTTAGAGAGAGGGTGGGTTTTGATCTGGGCTGAAATGGGAAAATATGGGTGGCATTTGAATAAGAGAAGGTATTGTGGGAGAAAAGGAAAGAATATGAGGCAGAACATAGAAACTGGGATCAACATGAAGCGTTCTTGAATATTCGAAACTAGATTATATCAACTGTCAGTGGTGCCCAAAGATGTGCGATGCTGAGTGCTTCAAATATCACTCAGATTCAGCTCAAAGGTCACTTCTGTGAGTCCTTTCTGATATTCCCCGCCTTCTGAACAGCACGGGTCAGTCTTTTCTAATGTCTCCCTATACCTTGTAAACCTTTGAGACCAGGAAAATTTACTAAACCAGTTTGTCTGTGTGTAAACCTCTTTAGCCGAAATTATGCCCTTAAGTTCCCAATTACCAATATCTTTAAGTTTCCAATACACTGCCTGGTACACAGATCACTTTAAAAAAGCCTTGTTTCATGGACGATTGAATGAATGATCATATTTAGTAATAGGTACAATGGAAGTTAAGAATAATGGCAGCAATGATACTAACTCTTTAAGTCATACAAAGTACTTGGTGATAATTTTAAGAAATATCATTTAATTTACTTCTCACAATAATTCTATGAGGTAGCTACTATTATTCTCCCCGTGTTTGAAAGAACTGATGTTCAAGGTGGTTGTAAATCTTGCCCAAGACCATATAGACCATCAAAATCAGAGCTGTGAACTGACTTCAGGTCTGTCACACTTCAAAGAACATGAAATTACCCACTATTTATATATTTTCCATTTTCAAGAGAATTCAAACTTAAGGTGATTTTCCTTTAAAAAAAAATTGTTGATTCAATGTATTTGGGCTCGACCCAAAAGACTCAGTATGTTAATAATATAACACTAGGAGGGCCAGTTTACTTTAAAGAGTTGAAATGTGGTTTTTAACATACTTACAAGATAAGGGTTTATTTACTCAGTGAAAAAAGCAAAATGCCTCCGTGTCCAAGAGGCAATGAAACCTAAACAAAAATCAGTAAGAAGGGGGGACCCTAACTGTCTAGCCCCAGCATTGACTCATTGTGTAACACGATCATGTGGATGGCTTCATTTATATGACAGTCATCAAAATTATCCTAGATATTGTGAAATTAGGGGAAGGGAAAACATTGCACAAGCACATACATCCTATTTTAAATCACTTGCTAATTTGGCAGATAACTTCATCAACATCAGCCCCAAACAAAGGACTAGATATACATCTATTCAATGAGACCAAAGGGCTCAAAAAACCTAGACAAGTTTCCCAAAGGCAAGATCTCATCAACCTGAGATCATTTCTCAACCAGCTCTTTTATTGCCAACTCTCAGTGTAGGGGTTGGCAAATTAGAGCAAAAGGTCAACTTCAGCCTGCTACCTGCTTTTGACCTTTCAGCTACGTTGTTTTACATTTACAATGGTTAAAAAATAAAAATAAAAAATATTTTATGACATGGAAATTGTATGAAATTTGGATATGCATCCATAAATATTTATTGGAAGACAGCCACACCCATTTATTTTTATACCTTTTGTGCTGCAACAACAAAGTTGAATAGTTAAATAGACTGCATGACCCACAAATACTACGATACTTACCATACAAAAAGTTGACTGGCAACTGTTCTAGAATAAAGCTTGGCAGGTGCCAAAGATCTCAGTGAAGAAATCATTGCAAACATCATGGATTTGGCTTTTTAGATTTATTGCCTAACCAAGTGGTTCTCAAAGTGTGCCCTGGATCCTCAGCATCCACTAGGAAATGCCAATTCCCTGACTTCTCTGGTTGGTACGGTTCCATCTCTGGTCCAGGAATTTCCACGTGACACATGATGCAGCCAAAAAACTAAAAAAAATGCCAGTTCCCAGATGCTAACCAAGATCTACTGAATTTGAAAATCTTAGGGTGGGGCCTAGTAGTCTTTTATTCTAACTCATCATCTTGGTGATTCTTATAAGTGTGAAGTTTGAGAACTGTTGATATAATGCAGGAATATGAACATGTTATCCTATCATAATAACAAGAAAGGCATATCTTGGCTTCTATTTGTATCCCAAGCACAGAGCCAGATATTTCACTTATGTTTGAATTTCCTACAACAATCCTGAAATGTTGGGCTTATTAGCTTCATTTTACAGAAGGAACTCAAGCTCAGAAAGGTTAAGTAACTTGTTCAAAGTTACTTAATTAGGATTTAAACTCACAGCTTCACTTGCCCTTCACTTGACTCTGCCCTCTCCCTTATCATGTGTGAGAGAAAGCAGCTCCTGAAAACCCTAGGGAGGGGCCCTGGTTCACCAGCCTAGGCTTTAGCATTCTCTTGCTGAATATAAAATGTCACAGAGTATCAACGTCAGAAAAGACCACTCTCTACTTGTGATTAACCAAGATAAAAATTAGACCACTCTAATCATAGCTGAGAAGAGGAAAAACATGAACTTTGTTTAAACCACAAATATAACCAAATATCCGTTGTCCTAGCTAATGTAGCTTGCTTTCTGCCAATTACAGTTTCAGCCTCTGTCTAGAGTTTACACTTGTATGTAAGATTTACTAAGCCAGTTACACTGGCTTCTTGACTTTATTCAACCCAGAACAAAGCCCTGCTTCCTAAATCAGAGTCCCTTAACACAAGCTCAAATCCCTTAAGTCCTTTCTAATGCTCTGTTTCGAGATGCCCCACAGTTCGCCATGTTGTGTGTTCTTCGAGGAAAAGAATGTGCTGTGGGCTAAGTCGCTTCAGTTGTGTCTGACTCTTTGTGACCCCTGGACCCTAGCCCGCCAGACTCTGTCCATGGGATTTTCCCAGCAAGAATATTGGAGTCTGTTTCCATTTCCTCCTCCAGTTGATCTTCCCAACTCAGGGATCAAACCTGCATCTCTTAGGTCTCCTTTACTGGCAGAAGGGTTCTTTACCCCTAGCACCACCAAATTTTTTGGACCATAGGTTTGTTCTTGGTGACCTTTGGCTGGAAGTCATTGAAATGTACAACTCCTCCACCCCCACCCCTCCTCACTAAGATTCCAGCTCTCTGCTCCATGATGGAGTAGGAAATGGGTTCCCAATGTAAGCAAAACTAAAATAAATAGAAGTCCCCAAACCCATCAGTACCAAGTACATTGCCAGGTTCAGAGCAATAATTGACACAGATTGATTATATCTTAAGTGGATTAATGGGATCTTTAGAGTCAACCTGATAACAAATAATGACTTTGGTAAACTGCCATTTTTCTTCTGAATTACAGTTTATATTCCTATTTTTAGCTTCCAGTCTTTATCAAAGTCTTTTGATCCCTCAGCTCATCAGATTTCAAATTCCACCATCTTTGTGTAGCCTTCCCTGTATGAGATGGCTCGTCTGTTTGTGTTTTCGAAAGTCCTTGTTCCCTCCCACCAGACAATTTTTAATCTTGGGTTAGTTATTCAGGAGCTATTTGGTCTTTAATTTGAAAACTTTTTAAGGACAGTACAATGCCCCATGTTGTCTATGGCTCTTCACATAGTAGGGGCCTAATAGATATTTGTTCAATTTCATTTCGAAATCCAAGGTCCTCCCCCCACCTCAACACGCCTAAGGGCTACTTTCCCAGCCATATCAAAGCCTGTCTAAGCTGCACTTTTTTTATCTCTCTGCTGAATGTCTCACTTGAAATTATTTCCCAGGGCCATAAAATTCTAATGAACAGCTGCCTCTGATGCCTTTGGTATGTGGCTAACTCTGCTTTGCAGGGTAATTCTGATGTGAAATCTTAATAGTAGAAAAAAAGAAAGAGTTAAAAAAAAGTCATAATCAACTAATCAAAAGTTTCCAAGCTACTCTGGAGACTTGAAAGAGTCACTAGAAGCTCTTGGTTACGTAGAACAAGGAGAAGTACACTGGCACTATTACTGTATGGGAATAAATTGCACTCAGGCTCTCTCTCTCTCTCTTTTTTTTTTAGTATGTTCTACATATCAAGAATTGTGCTGGGGCAGCAAGTTTAATTATATAACTAAGGACAGGGAACAAAAGTATGTTAATTCTGTTACATTTACATTTACATTTTATCTGTTGTTGTCCCAGGACTTCTGCATTTTAAACCATGTTCCTATGTAGATATTACCTCACCCAGTACCCCTCATACAGAACTTGTGCAAACACTCTTCTGGCATATGAATTTGATAAACTTCCCTTCATCCATAAAACCCCAGGTTTCACCTCCTCTGGGGAGTCATCTCTGATCATTACTATCTCTTTCACTTGGGCTTAATTATCTTCCATTCTTCCTCTGTATCTTGGACTCACTTGTACTGATTTATCTACCATAATATATTGCATTTTCCTTGATTATATTCCCCATCCCTTTATACAACTTGAGAATTCCTTGAGGGTAGCAACTGAGTCTAATTAATCATTGTATCTTGGCCCTACCGGAGTACTTGGCATATTAAAGGCAACTGAGAAACATCTGTAAATGTAAGTTATTGCTGAAATACAAACAACAATGTTGGTAATTATTGAAGGTGGATGATGGGTACATCAAAGTTTAATGCTTTTCTCTGCATTTTTGGGTGTAAAGTTTTTCAAAATAAAATGTTCAAAATAATTGAAGACCTTTTAAGATGTCAGGTACATCTTTTGGAACTTTAAAATTCCCACCATAAATGAAGATACTATATCAGTATCTTCAGGAATTCTCAGCTACAACCTCTGTGTGCCCTAGATTTCTTTCTTATCTCATTAGAAAAACATTTGAAGCCATACAACATTGTCCTGAAATAAGAATACAATTATGCCATTGCAGAATAGGTGCAGCTTAAGGACAGTATCGGAGAAGGCAATGGCACCCCACTCCAGTACTCTTGCCTGGAAAATCCCATGGACGGAGGAGGCTGGAAGGCTGCAGTCCATGGGGTTGCTGAGGGTCGGACATGACTGAGCGACTTCACTTTCACTTTTCACTTTCATGCATTGGAGAAGGAAATGGCAACCCACTCCAGTGTTCTTGCCTGGAGAATCCCAGGGATGGGGGAGTCTGGTGGGCTGCCGTCTACGGGGTCACACAGAGTCGGACACGACTGAAGTGACATAGCAGCAGCAGCAAAGATATTATATTAAACATGAGCTTCTAGAAAATCTGGAAATTGACAGTTCACCTTAAATATTTTATTGATGAGGGCAATCGACGGATTCCTGCCTTTGTGGTCTCCCACCTGAATTGTCCCTGGTACCTCTACTTCCAGTCTCTTATCTCTGAACTCATCTTCACCTACTTCCAAACTGACCTATCTGAAACATGAATCTGCCGTCCTGCTCATTGGTTCCCCAAAGCTGAAGACTTTGGGTCAATGGCTGTTTATCATTGAGAAAGTATATGTGCCCTCTCGACATTCACCCCAATGGACTCCTTCAGACACATCTCATTTCAACATTCTGACGGCCACCTTCTATAAGCCACAGCTGTTGTCCATCAAAGTTACTTTCTGTCAGTGCTCGGGATCACAATTCAAACTCTTTGCTCAGCCTGGAGTGTTATTTCCCCCTTCTTCCATCTGGGAACCCCTTCTCACACTGCTAAGTCCTGTATAACAGTCTTTTTCTCCATGAAACCTTCCCTTTAGCCCCTTCCAGAATGTTCCACTCCATTTGTGCTTCTGCTACCCATTTCTTGGGGCACTATTTTCTTCTGTCTTGTTGAGTGATTAGTTTCCCTTTTTAGAATGTAAGTTTACCGAAGGTTCATTCCTTCAGTGTTTATCTTGTCCCTTTCCATCATCTCAATCAATGTCTAACAAAGGACTCTGCCTACACTTAGAATCCAATATCAAGTATTACATGCGACACTGTGGAATGAGATTATTCTTGTAAGTGTTCTTCCTTGTTCCCTTTATTAATGAAGGGAATATGTGAAACCTCAAATCATTATATTAAAATCCCATTAGTCATTTTAATCCTCCTTACAAATTGCTTTTGCTTCCTAAACCTTAAATTTCAACTGAAAGGGAATTATTTTTTAACACAGGGCTTTACTGAAATAAGAATCTAATTTATGTGGGAGCAGAAATGTTTCCCTTTACCTTTTCCTATTCTTGGCAAATTCTCACTAACCATTGTAGATGATAATAGTAAGGCAACACTGCTTTATCTTGAAACTAATACAGAAGGTCTCATCCACATAGACTCAAAATGACTTTCTAAGTTAATCAATGCAGAGTCACACTAGAGAAAATAGTCTACAATGATACCAGAGAAGAATCATTGCCCCAAGAGGATGATATAAAAGCTCCATGTTACCAAAAGAAGCTTATGGTTCTGCTCTGGGCCTCATCTTTACTTCTCAACCAAAATAAATGGCTAATTCTCTGGCCTTTTCCTGAGCTATATTTTCTACGTGGTCAATCACAGGGAAATGTTTAGCAATTTATATTGGGAAAGCCCCTTTTGGCCTTTTTATTGTTTGCTGGTAGAAAGGATGAAGGACTTGATAATCTAATATTTTGTGACTTGCTCTGTAAATGCTTTTTTCTTATATCTCCATTTGATTGGTGATCACAAAGCCTAAGTTCTGTTTCTTCTTGGACACTGCCACAATGTGAGAAAACACAGACAGGAGGCCTAGACTAGATTTCTTATGACTTCATTGGGTCTCATTGTTTGATTGTACTTGGACTAGCCATTCATGGACACTGAGTATGTCACAGATACATTCAAAATTCAGTGAGGATCTTAGAGTGAGGGGACTCAGGAGACCATTTGGCTTCCATTTGTTCAGAACCTGCCTCTAAGGTATGATAGAGTATGTAGTTTGATTTAGCTTGCTTATAAACCATAATTGGGTCTGAGCCTTGGGTTGCAAAATTGTGTATATATTTTGTAATCTTATTTCCTATGCAAGCATTTCCCTCAGATATCTCATAGGGTGTTAGTGGACAGTTCCTCTAACCAATCCATCCAAAAGGAAATAAGTCCTGAATATTCATTGGAAGGACTGATGCTGAAGCTGAAACTCCAATACTTTGGCCACCTGATGCAAAGAACTGACTCTTTTGAAAAGATCCTGATGCTGGGAAGGATTGAAGGTGGGAGGGGAAGCGGACGACAGAGGATGAGATGGTTGGATGGCATCCCTGACTCAATGGATATGAGTTTGCGTAAGCTTCAGGAGTTGGTGATGGACAGGGAAGCCTGGCATGCTGCTGTCCATGGGGTCACAAAGAGTTGGACCTGACTGAATGACTGAACTGAGTGGACAGTTCAGGACAAAATTCAGGAATTCAGGAAATTTCCCACCTATGTTTTTGTTCATTCTCTTCCCAATATTAGAAAAGAGAAATAAGTGAAAAGTGTGTTGTAATAGGAAAAAACACTGTATAGGATTCAGAGCTCTTTGGATTTGGTTCTGTCTCCATTCCCAATTAGTGTTTTGTCCTAGTAAATCAGTTACCCTCTCTGGGTTGTGGTTGTCTCCCACATAAACTGAGTCAGTTGGACTAGATCAGTATTTCTTAACATATACTTTGGAACAAAAAAGTAATTTTTTTCCCCTATATTTTTCCACTTGTCAAGGAAATATACCACCTGTATGGTGGTAGATTGCATCTTTGTTATTTTAGCACAACCAAGACTTACCTATTGAATCTAAAGTTTGCCCAGTTTATTGGGCATTTGGGGCTTCCCTGGTGGTGCTAGTGGTAAAGAATTTGCCTGCCAGTGCAGGAGATGCAAGAGATGTGCATTCAACCCCTGGGTGGGCAATATCCCTTGGAGTAGGAAATGGCAACCACTCCAGTATTCTTGATGGGAAAACTACATGGACAGAGAAGCCTAGTGGGCTACAGTCCATGGAGTACAAGGAGTTGGACATGACAGAGAAACTAAGCACAGCACATTGGACATTTTACACAACATTTTAAATGTGTAGGCACATCATCTATATATATGTGTATATAGAAACAAAGTGTGTATTGAACTGTAGAGTTGGAGAAGACTCTTGAGAGTCCCTTGGATAGCAAGGAGATCAAACCAGTCAATCCTAAAGGAAATCAATCCGGAATATCAATTGGAAGGACTGCTGTTTAGGCTGAAGCTCCAATACTTTGGCCACCTGATGCAAAGAGCTGACTCATTAGAAAAGACCCTGATGCTGGGAAAGATTGAAGTCAGGAGGAGAAAAGGATAACACAGGATGAGATGGTTGGATGGCATCACGGACTGTATGGACATGAGTTTGAGCAAGCTCTGAGAGATGATAAAGGACAGTGAAGTCTGGCGTGCTGCAGTCCATGGGGTCGCAACTGAGGGACTGAACAACAACAAAAGTAGAAATAAAGATTCATATATGGACATGCGTGTTATTATTTGGGTATGGATATGGATACCTACCCCAAGAAAGATGTTTCAGACTATCTCAAAATTCTCTGATTCTGGTGGGAAGAGTTAAGTTTACAATTTTACTTTTTGTATTATAGGAACTCAAATTTGAAGATTTTGTCTGAAAATATTTATGTGACATAAGAAAGAACTTAAAGAATAAAAGCTGAGTCATTTGCAAGGGGCTTTTGCAAACTTGCGACTTTTGACTTTAAAACTCTGTACTACAAACACTGGCAATAAAAGAACTGTGTACTATCTTATAACCACTATAGGGCTGTGAGAGTTGACTTTCTCCGATATCTCTGTGGTGTTTTTACTTTATGCTTCATCTAGCTCTGAAACAAGACCATCTTGAGTATAGCGCACTAAAATTGAGGGCTATGGCTCAACGGATTCCAGAAAACAAAAACTAATATGGTGAAGAAATGAAACAGAAGCAAATTATTCCAATCACATAAAACAATCTTATCTGTATTTTGTTATGATACCACTAGAAAGGGTTGAGGCAGACATCTCAAAATAATGCAAGATCATTGAGCAGCACTTGGAAAAAAGTTTGTTTCTATATTGCTTTCCTCTCAGGAGAAATGTGAGGTTGAATAAAATTATTCCCACAGTTAAATAAAATTACTGTGTAATATGAGAAAAAAAACAGAAATTCTATTTTCTGAGGGTTTGTTTAATCCTATTACAATATTATTCTTATGTGTGCCTGAGCAGAACTTGTTACAGATTGAGAAGACTTTAAAAAAAAGATATGAAAATTGCATGAGAACTTCTGATGTTTTACACTGGTCTAAACAGGAGAATCTAATGGACCCACTTGTAGAAGGAAAGACTTTCTGAAGATAAGATATACCGACCATTATTAACATATTAACAGCAACAACCTGTATACCGGATGCAGTTTGAGATGTTGTCATCTTAGCTAAGCTCCTGAACTCTGTCAGAAAGATCTGAAACGCAGGCAGGCTTAAATATTTTCATCATCTTTCCACCTTACACACAATGTGAGAAGTGAATATGCATAAATAACTCGGCAGTAAAAGATCTTATCCTTATCCGGAAGATATTAGCAAATGTCTCAGGAACACCATTCTTTCACTTGAGAATAAAGAATAGCTTGGATGTAGAACTGACATCAATAATTAGGGTTTAAATAATTCAAAGCATGTTATTTCAATGAAAAATAATATATACATATGTAAATATATATATATCACTATTAAAAAGAAGTTACAACTTTTTTTAACTTGCCAATCTTTGAATAGTAGAATTGATTTTGGTAGTAAAATTCATATTAGGAGGATAAAATATTAATTGATAGCAGCAATGCTGTCCTGGGCTTATATGGGTTTTCACTCAGGAGACAAATGAGCAAAGTGGCTCACTGGGAAATGTAAATGAAACACTTTTGCAAATTAAGTGTTCAAAGCACATTTTTGCTAAGCATTCATTAACTCAATTTTAAATCAAAAGCTTACCCATTTTTTATCATAATCAATAACTCAGCCCCACCCGCACATCTCCTAACTAATGAGGCATGTACATATTTCTCTCACAAATCAGGGTACTCCTCCAGAGGATGGAATTACTAATGACATTAAGGCGTGGTAAACCTGACAACCAAAACAGCAACCTGTATTATCACCCTGCAGTAGAGAGAGCCCTAATTTCCCACCTTAGAAGTACATTTAACCCATAATATCACCCTAAACTCAAAGAAATTTCAGATAGCAAGATAATGGCACAATATCCCTTCTTTTCCAATGTCAAATATCTGGGTAAAAAGAAATGAACTGTCCAGTGCTAGTGTGCTCCATGTCAAGCATGCATATTTTAAAACTTTTCACGTATTTTAAGCCTCCTCAACTCTGCAGCATCTGTATCCAATTCTGAACCAGACCTGACCAACGGCACATATGGGAGCGACCACTTTACCTTCTGAAAAATCAATCAGTCCCAGCAAATGAAGCAGCTTCAGAGATGCACATATAATCACAACAATACCCACTGTTTGCAGTCCTTCCGACTCCCACTCAAGAGTCAACATCCTTCAAGCAGGTAGAGGCATCCCAGCCTCCGAACTCCTTCGGAATGGAGGGAGTTAATTAGAGAATCCAAGTAATATCTCGCTTGGAACAAAGACTCTCAAGGGGGGAAAGTGAGCAGCTCCTCAAAGATGCACCGGGCAAAGCAGCGGCGCCCCGGGGTGAGGACCGACCTGGGCTAAAGTCCAGGCTCTCATACTGATGCTGGCATTTGCCTGGTGGGGTCCCTCCACCACAGCCCGCCGGCCCCGGGACTCTGCGCTGCAGCCAGCGAGTACTTGGACTTCAGAGCTGCGAGGGAAAGATCTGTTGGAGAACTGGAGACTTTGCAGTGTCCGTGGAGAGAAGGGACACTCCTAGGAAACTTGCCCGGGAGAGCACAGCGGCGCTCCGTGCGCTGACGCTGCAACCCCGAGCTGGATGGGTAGAGCTGTCTGCGCGCTAGTTTGCTGCCTGGGAAGCTTGCGAATGTCCCCCTTTCCCCAGTGCAGCTGCTGTCTCTTCCCTGAGCTTGCTCCGCGAGGCAGCTCGACCCGCTCACTCTCGGGATGCTAGGAAAAATTCAATTTTGGTGGCTGGTGTCTATAGCCTCTTAAAAAGCCCCCTGCGGAAGCCCAGGGGCAGCTTTTCTAGAGAGAAAAGTGCAGAGGCAAAAATATTCATAATTCAGTGGCTTTTTTCAAGCGGGAGCGTCCAAGCCGCCGCCCACCTGCCACTCCACTGGGGCCGTTCTGGTCCCTGCTGACACATGACTGAGAGCATTATTAGGGAGATTGATTTAGTCCTCATATTTACAAAAGTGGATGGGGGTGGGGTGGGGTGCGGCAGAGCAGGACCTGGGAAAAACACTGCTCTTCAGTAACTGCCCCCTGGAAGGTGAGCGCTATCATCCTTAAAATTTTGCTTTAGCCTGTCTCAAAGCAAAGTTTCACAAACTTCCCGGATGATAAACGTTACTCTGGTGCTTGTTAAAAGAGTCTCTTGTGGAGACTCTGATTCCAAAGATTCTGGAGCTTATGTTCTTAAACTAGAAGTCAGGTGATTCTTATCATCAGGTAAGCGTGGGTCGCGCTTGTCCTGAAAGATCCCAAGGGGCGTTCTGTTCCGAATCACAGCTAGCAGCCTAGGGAGCTTTGGGGGCACGGATTCTGGGCCATGTCAGAACCACACCAGCTTAGTCACTCTGCGGGTTATCTCCTCTGTGCTGAAACCCAGCCCAAGAGTGGTGGTGAAAAGAATCAACTGGGACTCTGTATGTGAAAGGATTTTTAGCCTCTGAAACTCACTAGGAGACATAAGGGGCTTATGAGTAATGTCTGAGGCCCCAGGGAACGTTTCCTGGTTCTGCCGCTTCTTGCTGTGTGATATTTTGCAAGACACTTAACCACTCTGAAAACAGTTCCTTTTCTGTGAAGTTGTGCTTATGATACTTCAATGCTTTATTTAAAGTTTTCTATTTAAAGGGAACTCTGGGAACTTAGACTGGAGAAGGAAATGGCAACCCACTCCAGTGTTTTTGCCTGGAGAATCCCAGGGACGGGGTAGCCTGGTGGGCTGCCATCTGTGGGGTCGTACAGAGTCGAACACAACTGAAGCGACTTAGCAGCAGCAGCTGGGAACTTAGAATGATCACTACTACTACTACTACTACTTACTGAGCATTTATTATGTCTTCATCCATATTGTGGCTGTAGGATCTTAGTTCCCTGATCAGGGATTAAACCCATGTCCCCTGCCGTGGAAGCTCAGAATGGTAACCATTGGACCGCCAGGGAAATCCCAATCTATATTAGTTCATTAACTCAGCCCTACATCTCTATGTGGGCTTTTCAAGTGGTGTTAGTGGTAAGGAACCCACCTGCCACTGCAGGTAGTTGTGGGAGACATGGGTTTGATCCCTGGGTGGGGAAGATTCCTTGGAAGAGGGCATGGCAACTCACTCTAGTGTTCTTGCCTGGAGAATCCCATGGACAGAGGAGCCTGGCCAGCTATGGTCCATAGGGTTGCAAAGAGTCAGACATGACTGAAGTGACCTCACGCACACACGCACAGCCCTATGTGGTAGGTATTATGGTCATCTTCATTTTACAGGTGAGGAACTGGAAGCATAAAGAGGTCAACTTGGCAAACCTGGGGGTGCACTGTTTGGTAAGCAATGAGCATTCATTCTTTCATTCAGTTATTCTTTAACATTTATTAAGCTGCTACTCTGAGCTATGAGGAGGTCATGGCAACCTACTCCAGTATTCTGGCCTGAAGAATTCCCATGGACAGAGGAGCCTGGTGGGCTGCAGTCCATGTGGTTGCAAAGAATCGGACATGGCTGAGTGACTAAGGACAGCACTGAGCTATGGATGAATAATAAAATGAGAAATAATGTCCAGTCCTGTCCTTTGGGGACTTACAGGTTGACAGAGGAGCCAGGCATGAAATGTGATCCATAAATGTTCTCTCCCTTGAGTAGATATCTTTGAAGATACAGTGGGAGCACAAGAAGGGAAAGTCAGCTCCACCTGGGGAAAGGTGGCTGGGAGTAATAGGACAAAGACTTTATGGAGGAGGTAAGGATCCATGATGGTAGCTTTCATCATTATTGGAAATAATAGATCATATACAAGCTTCAAGGTAAGTAGGCTTGGGTTAAATCCTTACTCTGTCACTTGCTTGTTCTGTGAGTTGGGGGAAACTGCTCCATCTCTGAGTCTGTTTTCTAAATCCAGGATGGGGATGCAGCTGCCTCTTTGTCCTGGCTGACATGAGCATTAACAGAACATGGAGAGCTGAGCCTAGCTGCTGGTGCTCCCCTGCTCAACACAGGGTAGTTGTGGGACTATGACAGACGTGCCAGCTCTTTAGAGGCTCTGCTGGGTCTAGATGGGTGAGATGACTTTGCTCTTCTCTGGTCCTGCTGCTCCTAAGTCTAGTTCCAGTCTTTTTCCTATAAAGACTTTTGAACATCCCAGCTCACAGTGCTATTTTTCTCCTCTGGATTCCCAGAATATAACTGGTACACACAACTTTAGGTCATTAAAACTGGCTCTGAAAACAGTGCTTTTTGTTATGCATAATATGATTATAGGAGATGTTCTTTCTATCAATCTGCCCAACCATTTATCCATCTAAACAGGTTATTTACAGTTGTGTCACCAAGCCAGTGAAGAAGCAGTTCTCAGAAGTTGATGAGAAAATAAATGTTTTAAGTAACCATTCTCTGAAATTCCTGCCAACATATAGCTAGCTATAGGAAGTCAAAAGTTAAAAAAAAGCTGCAAAAATTAATTAGGTCAGTTAAACTGTAATTTTTAATCCTATGCAATACCATATTACAGTTGAAAAAAAACTGAGGTACAGAGAGGTTAAATGATTTAGTCAAGACCACACAGCTAGAAAGTAATTGATCTAGAGTTTGAATATCCTTTTGTCTGACCTGCATGCATGCTCAGTCATTCAGTTGTGTCTGACTCTTTGCAACCCCACGGATTGTAGCCCACCAACCTCCTCTGTCCAAGGAATTTCCTAGACAAGAATATTAGAGGGGGTTGCCATTTCTTCTTCCAGGGGATCTTCCCAACTCAGGGATTATACTTACTCAGGTAAGTCTCCTGCATCTCTTGCCTTGGCAGGTGGATTCTTTATCACTGAGCCACTTGGGAATCCCTTAGTTTGACACTCAAATTTATTATTCTCCCTTTACACCCTTCAGTAGATTTCAACGAGTATTTGTCAATTGACCTTTTGATTTATAGAGTTAGGCAAAGTATTTTAAAATTGCCATGTCTCATTTTCTAGGAAAGAAATCCTAACCTTGCTTGAAATTCAGATAAACCACCACGGGTTTGATTTTGTTAATTTCAGGCCATATTTCCCTTTAGGACAATGACATCCCTCGTGTAGGATTCACCAGCTGGGAGTCATGGAGGCCCATCCCTCTCTTCTCTATGTTGGTTGCATTTGTCGCTTGGTTTTCTGAACTGTTTTTGTTGGTTCCAGCTATAGGATCCTGCACCTCTCAAAGAATACAATGGTTCTTTCACATGCAGCCCCCAGTGCAGGATTTGTAAGATAACAACACCACTGAAGAGTTTCATTCTTCATCTGAGAAATTTAGGGAAATGGGGAACACTTGGAGAAGAGTGTTTCTCTAGGGGCGTTTTGGAAAAGAATAGTTGATTGCATATTATTTTAAAAAAACAACAACTCCAGATTAGGGTCTATCATTTTGTTACAGTAATTTTTCAGCCCCAAACCATGTTATTATATTAAAATATGTGCTGGCTTTTCCCCTCCATTCCCAGGCTCACTCCTTTCTTTACATCATAAGGAGTATCTAGCATGGGCATCCCTGGTGGCTCAGCCGTAAAGAATCCGTCTGCCAATGCAGGAGACATAGGTTCGATCCCTGGGTTTAGAAAGATCTCCTGGAGAATGAAACAGCTACCCACTCAAGTATTCTTGCCTGGAAAATTCCATAGACAAAGGAGCCTGGCAGGCTATAGTTCATGGGGTCGCAAGAGTTGGACATTAGCAACTAAACCACCACCACCACATCCAGAATAGGAAAGGAATACCAAAGGATTAAACTAACATTTCACACCCAGTTACTCTAAGCTAGGCACCATACTAGGTACTTTACATGTATAAATTAATTTATTCTTACCACAAACCAGAGTTAGATATTGTATCCCTATTTCAAAGAAAATTAAAAACCAAGGCTTGTTGAGATTGTGTTATTTCCACAAAGTCACATTTGATAAGGGGGGGATACTGAGGATTTATGTTTGATATACTCCAAAAACTAATAGCCACTAGCATTTATGGGCAACTTATAATGTTAGACACTATTCTAAAATTTTTACACATATTAACCAATATAATTCTTTTATAATTCCCTGAGATTAATATTGTTACTTTGGTTTCAAGGAGACAGAAGAGTTGAGATTTGAATTTAGGCATCCTGGGTTCCAGATTCCATGCACCTCACCATTCATCACTGCTCCAGTCTCAGTCCTTGTTGCACCATGTTGAAGGGTTCTTTCACTGAGGCTCTGGTAAGGGATTCTGAACAATTGCCAGAAACTTTTAGGAAAAGTAAAATGTACTCAAGGAGGCATGACCAAACCAATTAACTAGTCTGAAGAAGAGAGAGGATCAGGGAGTACACTTTTAATTTCCTTGCATCAATTCATCCTTTCAGTAATCTTGATTGAGCTAATTTCCCTGAAACTTGAAATTGATCATTTCCTTTTCTTTTTTGTAGCTTCAGTTTGAAGTTTCATCAAGTGATATTCCTTAGGTAAGAAATGATCCTTGTATTATTGACATGCAAATATAAAAATAAATATAGCAAAGTTGAGAAAAATGTTAAAGTGAAAGTGTTAGTCATTGATTTGGGTCCTACTCTTTGCCAACCCATGGACTGTAGCCCACTAAGCTCCTCTGTCCATGGAATTCTCCAGGCAAGAATTCTGGAATGGGTAGCCATTTCCTTCTCCAGGGGATCTTCCTGACTCAGGGATCAAATATGGGTCTCCTGCATCTCAGGCAGATTCTTTACCATCTGAGCCACCAGGGAAACCTGTAAAAATGTTAAAGTTGGATAGATTTACTTACCTACCTATTTTATCTTCAAAAATACAGGTAGAATGACAAGGCAGATAGGAATTAGTGAAGTCAAATTTAAATTTAAAAGTATTAATTTATATTTGTATAAATATCTAGACAGCATATTAAACACCTTAGACAGCCTAGACAACCTAGACAGCATATTACAAAGCAGAGACAATACTTTGCCAACAAAGATCCATCTGGTCAAAGCTATGGTTTTTCAGAGTCCTGTCTATATGGATGTGAGTTGAACTATAAAGGAAGCTGAGTGCCGAAGAATTGATGCTTTTGAACTGTGGTGTTGGAGAAGACTCTTGAGAGTCCCTTAGACTGCAAGGAGGTCCAACCAGTCCATCCTAAAGGAAATCAGTCCTGAATATTCATAATTGGAAGGACTGATGCTGAAACTGAAACTCCAACACTTGGCCACCTGACGTGAAGAACTGACTCAGTTGAAAAGACCCTGATGCTGGGAAAGATTGAAGGCAGGAAGATAAGGGGACAACAGAGGATGAGATGGTTGAATGGCATCACTGACAAATGAACATGAGTTTGAGTAAGCTCTGGGCATTGGTGATGGACAGGGAAGCCTGGCATGCTGCAGTGTCAAAAAGAGTTGGAAAGGACTGAGAGACTGAACTGAACTGAACTGAAATATCTGGAGATCATTTAGATATCAAATAATCCAATCTTTTCATCTTTGACAGGTTTAAAAGTGAGGTGCTGAGAGCAGAATTAACTTGTTCAAGGTCAAAGGATTTAGGAAGCGGACAAAACTGGCTTAAAACACCCCATATTTCATGATTCTGAAACTGTTAATGACAGACAGTATCAGAATGAGAAGTTTAAAAGAGAAGTTAAAAAGCAATTAAATTCTATTGGAAAATTTTTCTATTCTCAGTCAATAGGAATTAAGAGAAGCAAGACATCAGTGTGGTTGGCATCACTGAGAAATTTCCATTGAAGAAAAAAACTAATCTAGGTCTCTAAAAATAAGTGAGAGAGGAGGAATGACTTTCCCAGAAGTGTAAATGGACAGACACTAGGGCAACACTCATGATGGTAGTGTGGCTGGACTGAGGCCTCCTCGGCAGAAGAGAAAAACGGTCCTGGGAAGTTGTTGAAAAGACCTCTTAACTTAAGGGATCTTTCAGGGCAGATAATGAAGACAAGGTTGTTGTATGACCTTTAGAGTCTCTTCTAATTTTAAGATTTTCTCAGTAAAATGATGAAAACAATTAACCTTCTGTTGTCATCTGTTCTATTCCAATCCTTATTTCCACCCTTAGTATATTGTATACCTCAATGATAGGTTTCCCAATTACTTGCAAAGATCTGTAAATGTTCTCTGGACAAACTTCCAGTCAAACATGACAGAACTCAAGCTGTTTTATTTAGCTGCAGGGCTTCTTCTGAAAGGTTAGTAAATGTACCTAGAATGCATTTCTTTAAAATATGTATGCAGCTGTCCATTAAACAATTAAATATCCAGTCTCCTGGTTTGAGTGTCCCATTGAATCCATGAATTGGCAGAAGTAAAGAATGCTCACTTGAAGATGCAGATCATTGCCTCTCTTCCTGTGATGCCAGTCTTAATACTCTGTCCCCTTGCCAGATACCAGGATCATACTGCCCCACGGCTGCTGCTGCTGCTGAGTCACTTCAGTCATGTCCGACTGCGCCAGCCCATAGATGGCAGCCCACCAGGCTCCGCCGTCCCTGGGATTCTCCAGGCAAGAACACTGGAGTGGGTTGCCATTTTCTTTTCCAATGCATGCATGCATGCTAAGTCGCTTCAGTCATGTCCGACTCTGTGTGACCCTGTGAACAGAAGCCCTCCAGGTTCCTCTGTCCACGGGATTCTCTTGATAAGAATACTGAAGTGGGTTGCCATTTCCTGCTCCATACTGCCCCACTGTGTAGTGCTAATCTGTAACTATACTTCTCTGTTCAACTTTTGAAAGAATAATCCCCCACCAAGTTTGATCTTCTAGTAAGGTATAATACTATGCTAAAGCCATGCTTCAGTGGAACATTTCTCAGAGCTGAGAGACTGTCTCCTGGGCTATATCTTCAGCTTGACTTGAATAAAACTTTTTCTTCACCTGAGTTATAGACTGGTTATTGATTTTCCACCTGCACTGCTTGGCAGAGTTGACAGGGTATCAGAGAAGCCCACTTGAGGTCACCTGGAGTCTTCTTTGAACTGATATCCAACATAGGCCCCTTGAGCCCCTCTGGCTTCCCATCATTCTCCCAGTGCTTTGGTGAGTTCTCCTGATATCCAGACCTCATTGATTTAAAAAACTGACAGTTCTGAGTTTTTCCTAAACCATTAAAATTTTAAGACTTGGAATCTTATGGGGGTACTAGTATATTTCCTAGGTGGAAGGATTCTATAGGGAAGTTGCTAGACAGAGAAAGCAGAAGGAACTTTTGAATGGCTACATATATGTGTATGGCTGAGTCCCTTTGCTGGTCCTCTGAAACTATCACAATGTTGTTTGTTAATCAGCTATAACCCAATACAAAATAAGTTTAAAACACACAAACAAAAAAGAAAGCAGAGGAACTTCTGAGTCAACTGGGTTGGCTCAACTTTTTTAAAAAAATGTAGCTTTAAATTGAAAAGATTTGTAGTTTATGGTAAAATGAAACCAAAAGGAGGAGGGGATTGTGCTTCTAAACCCTACCAGCTCCTGGAGGCACAGCCACAGGTTGGAACGCCAGATAGCTTCATGTACAATTGATACAGTCAATACTTGCAAGTATTTATCTTGCCCCCAAATCACCAGGAGGGGGCTCTTTTGACATTCCAAAACTATTTTCTTACATACTCGGAGAAACTTGATAAAACATCTTTTCACAATCTGACTCCAAGAGAACAAAGACTGTTCCTAGAGAACAGCTTGACTCTTACCATGTCCTTGAAATGAAAACATAGCTCACATCACTTGAGACTACAGTCTTGGCTCAATTAGTGGGACCCAAAACAGAGGAAAAAGGAAACGAGGCCTTTTTAAATTTCAGCAGGAAAACCATGCGATCTCTGCATCTATCTGGATATACCTATGTCTGTGTGTATATTAAAAATATGGTATGTCTCTACCTCTGGAATATATTACCCAAATTACTCTATTAAAGAGCTCTATTTAACTGATTTAAAAGTAAGCACTTACAAGTCAATTATTTCTAAATATAACATAAATTGGCCCCAAATTTAAAGGATCACATGATCTAGGATTAATCTTTAATGAATAAAAAGAAGTTTGTGTTGCTGATTTAATTAAACAGATACGTCTTTAGAATCATCAAAGTTAAATATACTTTTATTGTACCTAGGGCTTCCCTGAGGGCTCAGATGGTAAAGAATCTACCTGTAATGCAGGCCAGCCAGGTTCAAACTCTGGGTCAGGAAGATCCCCTGGAGAAGAAAATGGCTACCCACTCCAGTATTCTTGCCTGGAGAATTCCATGGACAGGCTACAGTCCATAGGGTCTCAAAGAACTGGACAAAACTGAGTGACTAACACTATGATCAGTTCAGTTCAGTTCAGTTCCATTGCTCAGTCGTGTCCGACTCTTTGCAACCCCATGAATCACAGAATGCCAGGCCTCCCTGTCCATCAGCAACTCCAAGAGTTCACCCAAACTCATGTGCATCGAGTCAGTGATGCCAACACTATGATACACCTACCTAAGAATAATTTTCCAATTTTTGGTAACTTGAAACTTTAAAGTTTCACTGAATCAATTTAAATGATGGAAATTCATTGAATTCTAGTTCACTTTTAAATCAGATAAAATACTGAAACTTTAATTGCTAAAGAAGCCTATGTTTACCTACTTTTGACCACTTATTACAGCAATGTTAAATATATTTGAGACTATTAGTAAATACATTTTATGCTTGACTGAAATATACTATGAAGAGGAATATTTTCCTAAAAATAAAATTTAAAAAAGGACAATATGAATAGAGGAAGATATATGATGTTGGTAAGAGAAAGTATAAAAATGTTGACTTTTTTGTTGTTGTTTCTTGACTGCAGAATCCCATGGCCGGAAGAGCCTGGCATGCTATAGTCCATGGGGACACAACTGAGCAACTTCACAAGAAGACAAAGTTTTCTTGAAATATTGATCTGTTGCTTTTGACAACTGATTGTAAAGCTTCTTAATCTCTTAAGTAATCTCTTATAACTTTCTGCCTTTGACTATATTATCATCATTTTGGTTAAGTGAATAAGCAGTGTTTCACAGTGACTTATGATCCTACTTCACTGAATGTTTAAAACCTTTTGATATCTTTGACAAACTTCCTTAAGTCAAACTCTAAACAAAGTTCTTTTAGCCAGGGCACAGCAGCCAGGATTTATTGCCGGGTCTTTAGACCCTCAATTCACTGTACTTTCTACTGTAACAGGGAACCTAAGATGTCTACATAATCAGTAAGATATAAACAAGGAGGGACAAGGCACTGTAGAAGAAAGAGATTCCTCCCAGTGAGATCAGAAAAATCCTCAATAAACAGAAGCCATTTTAATTGGCCATGAAGGTCACAGATATCACTTCCCAGGTGATACTAGTAGTAAAGAACTTGCCTGACAATTCAGAAGACGTAAGAGATATGGGTTCAATCTCTGGGTCAGGAAGATCCCCTGGCGAGCATGGCAACCCATTCCAGCATTCTTACCTGGAAAATCCCATGGACAGAGGAGCCTGGCAGGCTATAGTCCACAGGGTTGCACAGAGTCAGACATGATTGATGTGACTTAGCATGCATGGAGGCACAAATACCATTCATGAGTGCTAGCTGTTGCTAGGACCCCAAATCAGACAAACTGATGACTAGTGCCAAGATCTGCTTCAAGCTAGCAGCCAGTGATCCTGGGGGCTGTGTCTGAGTAAATCTGTTAAGCAAAAAGACTAAGCCTGAATTTTTTTTTAAAAAAAAGAGGTAAATATCCCTGTAGTTTAAATGGTAAAGAATCTGTCTGCAATGCAGGAGACCAAGGTTCGATCCCTGGGTCGGGAAAATCCTCGGGAGAAGAGAATGGCAATCCACTCTAGTATTCTCGCCTGGAGAATCCCATGGACAGGGAAGCCTGGCAGGCTACAGTCCATGGGTTCGCTAAGAGTCGGATATGACTGAGTGACTAACACACACACCTCAGCTCCATAAACAGAGGCCTGGAGAGTTAGAAAGGGAATCATTTCTCTTCTGAGAAGTACATGTTCCCCAGAACTCCTAGTCAATCAGTGTGGTAGCTTATCACTGTTGGAGATTGCTTGAGGCTTTTTTTTTTTTAAATCATTGTACTCATGTTGCTGTAATGCCAAAATCAGTCTGTAGTAGTTTCCTATTGCTATGGTAACAAATTAACAGAAAATTGGAGGCTTGAAACGACACAGATTTGCTATCTTACAACACTGGAGGTCAGAAGTCTGAAATGGGTTAACATCCAGGTGTCGCAGGGTTATGTTCCTTTAGAAGGCTCTAGGTAAGAATTTGCTCTCTTGGTGTTTTCAGGTTCTAGAGTCTGCACACATTCCCTCACTAGGGACCACTTCTAACTTCATTGCCAGCAATGGAGGGTTGAGTCTTTCTCAAGTAGCATCATCCTGAATCAGACTCTTTTATCTCTTTCTTTCATTTATTCTTGTGAATCCATCAGGCTTGTCTGGATAACAAGGATAATCCTTCTTTGTTAAGGTCAACTAATTAGCATTGCCCTGTTACCCTTTAATTACCCTGTCATACAACCTAGCATATCCATGGGTTTTGGAGATTAGGATGCGGATGTCCTTGGGGGAGCATTACTCTGGCTATCATACAGTTACAATATATAAATTACTTTTAACAGAAAACACCCCTTTAAATAACAAGGGAAAAGCTAACCCTAAACTGAAATCCACAAAAATAAACTGTATTTAATCGGGAGCAAGCCAACTGAGATATGTGTACGTATGTGTGTGTGTGCATGTGCACGCGCATGTCTGTTTAATACACATAAAAAGAACCTTGTCTTTGAGAAGAAAGAGAAGCTATAATTAGCATTTCTGTCTTTGAACTCCTAATTTTCACTAAGAAAAGACTCTGAAGAAAGTACATTTGAAAATATTAACAAGGAACAGCAAGCAATTTAGAAAATTGAAGCTAATAATCAGACCAAGGGACATTCTACTCTTATTTTAGTGGCCAGAAGCAACTAGATGGGGAGCAGGTATTCTCTGAGAGCCCAGAGCTAACCTAGGAGGCATAGGAGATAGATCCTTAGAGTAGCAGAACTGGAATAGTGTTCCCCCTTTATAGAATTTCTAGGAGGATAACAGAAGATAGTAGAGGAAGAGGCACTTCTTAACAGGGAAAAGGCATTCACATGTAACACTCTAATTAATTCGTCCAGACACCCTAAGATGGATAAGGCTAGAAATGAGCCAAGATCTGTATCTATGGAAGTTTTCATTTTTACTTAAAGCTGTCAGTCCTCTGGACATGAGCAAGTCACAGATCTTTAGGAAAGACTTTTCACGGCGATAACAAAGCTGTGGTAAATGAGGGGCTTTCTTCTTTGAAGATCTGTTTCATGCTTTCTCCTGAGGACACTGAATTGACAAGGATTGGTTCTTATACACTTGAGCTAAAAATCAGTTCTAACTTTTTCCAAAAATCTACACTTATCCAGGACTTCATTATAATTTTATGTGGACTTTCATAGACTTTGTCTCATTTATTCTTTTTATCAGTCCACTTTAAAAAGGAGAGCACTGAGGTTATGAGGGTTTGCCATATCCAAGGTCAAAAACAAGCAGGAAAACTGGGTTTTAAAACTTAGTGTTTGGCTCCATATCCATATTGTTTTCTCTAGTATATACAGAATCTTTTCTCTGTGTTGAAAAGGTGAGGGCTTTTCAGTGATTTATATTTATTTTTTAATGATTTATAAAAGTGGAATAGAAGTGTATATCTCCCAGTGTTGTCAAGAGCAATAAATGGGTTGGTACACAGAACAATTAAAGCATTCAGGCCATTGCAGAGAATACAGCAAGTGCTCTATTTATGAGTAATTATTAGTGATTTTTCACAAGCCATCTCTGAGGTGTTGCTATTATTATATGCATTAGGTATATGGAGAAACTGCAATTTAAAGTGGTTATGACACTTAATCACTTTTTCTGTTATGTGACCAAGTGAGCCTTGAGACTCCTCTCTCACACAAGCTAGCTTCATGTTGACTTTCTGGGCTTGGTTTTCAGAAACAGCCACTCTCAATCACTCAGCTAGTCCTGGGCTTCCAAGTGAGGCAGAGCCTCAACTAGCCAAGCTCCACAGCTGTTCAATCTATCTGGAAAGATCCTCAGATTTCAGATGCCCATAGTTCGGTGATAATTTCTGCACTTGAGAAATTTGACCTTCACTTTATTCCTATTTCATATCATTCATGTGTTTTTCTTCACGCAGTCTTCAAAAGAGCTGACACTAATTGTGTGCCATGCAGAATATAAAAGGGACTGCAGGGGGCAAATATTACTAAGAACCTTACAGTCCAGAAGGGGAGGTAAGAAATACACGTAAGTCACTAAATCCAAGCAAGAATATTAGTGCTCATGAGAAAGTGTGCATAAGAGGAGTGGAGTTTAGAGGAAGAAGTGGAACAAGGAAGTAGGAGGGTGAGGTCCATTAGAGAATGCTTCATGATGTCTGAGTTTGAGGGTTGATCATTTCTTTCAATGGGTCAGTCAACAGCATTCATTGTCTACTGTTTGCTGAGATATACAAAACCCATCAATTTAATCCAATCAACAAACCTTGTTGTCTCCACTATAAAAAATATGCATAAATATAGCTTCCTTGTACAGCAGAAACTAATATAACATTGTAAAGCAACTATATGCTAATGAAAAAGAAACATTTAAAAAATATAACCTTTCTCTAATTCTCACTAATTCTGCTAACATAGCCCTAGACTCAAGCCGCTATGTGACACATCCCCATCTGATTTTCCTGCTTTTACTTTCACACCTCTACAATCTATTTTAACACAGCAGCCAAATTAGTGTGTATTTTCATGTAACTTTCTGGCTTATTATCTTCCACTGGAGAGTTGTCCATTACATTGGGGACAACATTCAAACTCACCATGTTTAGGCCTCTCTTTGATCCTGAGACTAATCTCATTTGGCCCTCACCCTAGATCATACATGCTAGCAAAGTAATGGTCAGAATTCTCCAAGCTAGGCTTCAACAGTCCTTGAACATCCAGATGTTCAAGCTGGATTTAAAAAAGGCAGAGGAACCAGAGATCTAATTGCCAGCATCAGCTGGATCACAGAAAAGGCAAGAGAATTCCAGAAAAATGCCTACTTCTGCTTCATTGACTATGCTAAAGCCTTTGAGTCTGGATCACAGCAAACTCTGGAAAATTCTTAAACAGATGGGAATACCAGACCACCTTACCTGCCTCCCGAGAAATCTGTATACAGGTCGAGAAGCAACAGTTAGAACCAGACGTGAAACAGTGGACTGCTTCCAAATTGGGAAAGGAGTACATCAAGGCTGTATACTGTCACCCTGCTTACTTAACTTATATCCAGAATACATCATGCGAAATGCCAGGCTGGATGAAGCACAAGTTGGAATCAAGATTGAAAGGAGAAATATCAATAACCTCAGATGCATATGACACGAGATGACACCACCCTTATGGCAGAAAGCTAAAAGGAACTAAAGAGCCTCTTGATAAGAGTGAAAGAGGAGAGTGAGAAAGCTGGCCTAAAACTCAACATTCAAAAAAAGAAGATCATGGCATGTGGTCCCATCACTTCTTGACAAATAGATGGGGAAACAATGGAAACAGTGACAGACTTTCTTTTCTTGGGCTCCCAAATCACTGCAGATGGTGACTGCAGCCATGAAATTAAAAGACGCTTGCTCCTTGGAAGTAAAGCTATGACCAACCTAGACAGCATATTAAAAAGAGACATTATTTGCCAACGAAGGTCCATCTAGTCAAAGCTATGGGTTTTCCAGTAGTCACGTATGGATGTGAGAGTTGGACTATACAGAAAGCTGAGCGCCAAAGAATTGATGCTTTTGAACTGTGGTGTTGGAGAAGACTGACTCTTGAGAGTGCCTTAGACTGCAAGGAGATCCAACCAGTCCATTCTAAAGGCAATCAGTCCTGTATATTCATTGGAAGGACTGATGCTGAAGCTGAAGCTCCAATACTTTGGCCACCTGATGCGGAGAGCTGACTCATTTGAAAAGACCCTGATGCTGGGAAAGATTGAAGGTAGGAGGAGAAGGGGATGACAGAGGATGAGATGGTTGGATGGCATCACCTACTCAATGGACATGAGTTTGAGCAAGTTCCAGGAATTGGTGATGGACAGGGAAGCCTGATGTGCTGCAGTCCATGGGGTCACAGAGTCAGACACAAAAGAGTGACTGAACTAAGCTGAACTAGACCATAATTCTCCTCTCACATAGTCTTTCAGTTCTTTGAATAAACTAAGATTGTTGCCAGCTAAAGGCTTTGGTGTTTCAGGACCCTCTGTGTGGAGTACTTACTCTTCCAAGGCTGTCTCCTTATTTCTTGCTCTTTCTCATCACTCATTTCTAGGCTCAAATGCTGTCTTCCTAATATTGATAAGCTGTGTCACCTGTCACTACTGCCAATCACTCTAGTAAATTGCTGTTTTATTTTCTCAATAGCACTCATCACCTTCCCTGAACTATTTTTTTTTAAACATGTTTGTTTGCTCATTCATTTCCTGTCTCTTTGCACTTGTATAGAATACTTCCAGTATGACCTAGGAGAGTGCTTGATGACTGGAGGGTTACACAACGAATTTTTGCATGAATAAATGAGTGGCATAATACAGTGCTCTTCACTCATGCAGGCATTTGAAACCACGTGGATTGCCTCAGCAAGAGTCATAATCAGAGATTAGCAACTAGACTTCATTTTATAGTACATTGAGTTCAAGAGAGAATTCATCAGACTGGAAATGTGGGGGTGGTCAGACTATGAAGAGTCATGAGTATCTATAAGAGAGTTGAATGATGAGGCTCTAAAATAAGTTTTTCTGGGCAGTAGAGTGGCATGATTACAGAAGCATCCTGTTTGTTTCTCGTCATAATTAAAACAAAAGCAATCACAGCAGTGAGAGCAAAGAAACTGAAGAAGACACTTGAGTAGGCTACTGCAAGAATCTAATTCAGAGGTCACATCAGTAGGTGGAAAGGAGACAGGGATGAGCGCAGGCACTAGAAGGGGTGCAGAGATGAAGCTGGAAGAACAGTGTGGAACAGGTACTGAGAAGAGGAGGCATCAAAGGTGATCTGAACTGATTGCAAAACATGGAGATCTATTTGTTAACGTTTTATTGGAATTGACTAGTGAAAAAAAAAAAAGGGGTGGAAATGTATTAAAAAGATGCAAGACTACTACATGAACTTGAAGTCAAAACTAAACAACCAAAACTTAGGAAGGGGCAGAAAGAAGGCAGCTTTAGGTGGGCCCACAGCAGCAGTAACTAGACTCTACTTGAGGAGGTTACATTTAACTAATCTCATTTCCAGGCACTCTTGAGCATGGTATTTATCCATCTCTAAATTTCATATTTAAAAAGGAACATCCTGCTTGGTTCACTTGGGTCAGGAAAATACCCCTGGATCAATCAGTTATAACCGGAAGGCAAATCACGTAGGGCAGAAGAGCACTCTCCTGGTTGGTGGTATTTTCAGGAGACAGGAAACTCTTGAGTGTTCAGCCGGCCACAACAAGTCATCCCTGGGTGAAAATGGAAATGAGAACATGCAGGGAGATAAAGATAACTGAAGTTTTGGTAGAGTTGTGCTTGTGTGATGAGCAGGGTAGCCAAGTAGAGCTTTGAGGTGATAACTTAAAATGTGACAGTATACCTTGGGAGAGAGGACAGAGCTAGAGATAAAAATCTGGGATTCATCCATTAAAGGTAATTGTTGAAGTGACAAGCGTGAATAAGGTATTTAAGGAAGAGGGACATATATAGAGAGAGATAAGAGCAAAGAATCAACATTTTATAAGAAAGAACAGCCAAGTGTACCAGAACAAAAATAGTGAGAGGAATCTAAGAAGACTTTGGAAAGTAATATTTTCATAAGAGTCAAGAGATGAGAGAGTTCCAAGGAGAGAATTGACCACTGTGTTAAATGTGGAAACCCAGCCATTCTCCAGGTTAAAGTGTGGTCCTGTTTTGTTAAGTTGCTAAATCGTGCCAAAGCCTTTGACAGTGTGGATCACAACAAACTGTGGAAAATTCTTAAAGAGATGGGAATACCAGCTAACCTGACCAGCCTCCTGAGAAATCTGAATGCAGGTCAAGAAGCAAGAGTTAGAATTGGACATGGAATGACAGACTGGTTCCAAATCAGGAAAGGAGTACGTCAAGGCTGTATATTGTCACCCTGCTTATTTAACTTATATGCAGAGTACATCATGAGAAATGCTGGACTGGATGAAACACAAGCTGGAATCAAGATTGCTGGGAGAAATATCAATAACCTCAAAAATGCAGATGACACCACCCTTATGGCAGAAAGCAAAGAAGAACTAAAGAGCCTCTTGATGAAATTGAAAGAGGAGAGTGAAAAAGTTGGCTTAATACCCAACATTCATAAAACTAAAATCGTGGCATCTGGTCCCATCACTTCATGGCAAATAGATGGGGAAACAATGGAAACAGTGACAGACTTTAATTTTTTGGGCTCCTAACTCACTGCAGATGGTGACTGCAGTCATGAAATTAAAATACGCTTACTCCTTGGAAGAAAAGTAATGGCTAACCTAGACAGCATATTAAAAAGCAGAGACATTATTTTGCCAACAAAGGCCCATCTAGTCAAAGCTATGGGTTTTCCAATAGTCATGTATAGGTTTGAGAGTTGGACTATAAAGAAAGCTGAAGAAAGCTGAGTGCCAAGGAATTGATGCTTTTGAACTGTGGTGTTGGAGAAGACTCTTGAGAGTCCCTTGGACTGCAAGGAAATCCAACCAGTCCATCCTAAAGGAAATCAGTCCTAAATATTCATTGGAAGGACTGATACTGAAGCTGAAACTCCAATACTTTGGCCACCTGATGCAAAGAAGCGACTCATTTGAAGAGACCCTGATGCTGGGAAAGGTTGAAGGCAGGAGGAGAAGGGGACGACAGGGGATGAGATGGTTGAATGGCATCACTGGACGTGAGTTTGAGTAAACTCTGGAGGTTGGTGATGGACAGGGAAGCCTGGTGTGCTGCAATCCATGGGGTTGCAAAGAGTCAGACATGACTGAGGGAATGAACTGAACTGACTGAACTGATGTCATGTCCAACTCTTTGTAATACCATGGACTCCAGCATGCCAGGTAATCCACCAGGATTACAGAAGTATCCTGTTCACTTTGTGTCCTTGATTACAAGTGTCCTCTATCCTCCACTATCTCCCGGAGTTTGCTCAAATTAATGTCAATTGAACCAGTGAGGCTACCTAACCATCTCACCCTCTGTTGCCCCCTTCTCCTCCTGCCCTCAATCTTTTCCAGCAAGAGGGTCGTTTCTAGTGAGTCAGCTCTTCACATCAGATGGCCAGAATATTGGAGCTTCAGCTTCGGCATCAGTCCTTACAATGAATATTCAGGGTTGATTCCCTTTAGGATTGACTGGTGTGATCCTGGCACAAATTAGTTTGAGTTTGGTCACAGTGCAAGTATGCAAATACGTGTGTATATGGGGAGAGGTGTTTGCCAGTGTGTGTACATGTACAGAGGACTGGGGTGCAGGGGAGAATGGAGAGAGATATTGCATTAAAGGATTTTCAGCTATGATTGTTATGTTTTTCCATTCAGTCCAAGACAATTCTGTAAGTATAATTGGCCATTCAGTATATGCCCAACTTTGACACAGGTGCAGAGGATACCATCTGCACAAGTGAGCTAGACTCTGCTCTCTTGGAGCCTACAGTCCAATGGCAAATGCAGAGGAGTAAGCAAGCAGTTATTAAATACTGTAATGGGAGCAAGGGCTTCCCTGGTGATTCAGCAATAAAGAATCCACCTGCCAGTTCAGGAGATGTAGATTTGATCCCTGGGTTGGGAAGATTGCCTGGAGAAGACAATGGCAAACAACTCTAGTATTCTGGCCTGAGAAATCCAATGGAGAGAGGAGCCTGGAGGGCTACAGTCCACAGGGTCGCAAAAGAGTTGGAAATGATTTAGAGACTAAACAACAGCAACACTGAGTCTTTTATGTAAGTTCCTAATCTCATCTCTCATTACTTCCCCCTTCCTCATTCACTCCAGGCACTCTGGTTTCAATGCCCCTTGATCATCAAAGTCTGCTCCTGCCTCAAGGTCTTTGCATCAGTGGTTTCCTCTCACTGGACCAATCTTTCCCCAGTTTTCTACATGATTCACTCCTTTGGCAATATCAGGTCAATATCACATGATCCCCTTTAAAAGTTTTCCCAATCCCTGCCCTGAGAACACACTTGACATGTAGTAGGTGCTAGATAATGCACTGATGAATGTTGCCGAATTCTCAGAGTAGCAAACATTCATCCATAAACACACAGAGTTTTCCCCTTAATTAACACAACTAGATGTAACATATCATCTTTAAATGTTTCATATTTAAATGTAACATTCAAGTAAATAGAGGAAAAAATTACAGATTTCCTCTAGAAGAAAATACTATGAAATTGTTTGAGACACTGCTTATAAAGACACTAAAAGTGTAGCAGGCACCTGAAGTTCAAAAAATGTTTGAGTGATATGAAAAGGTCACTAATCTGCCTTTTGAGTCCTGAAATGGAGAATGCTTAATGGTTTTTTTGAGTGCCGAGATAGATCCAGGTATAAAATTTGAGATTTGAACTGGCCGAGCAGAATTGCTCTGCTTCATTGAGAAAGGTGGGATTTGATGGGCCATCCTTCCTCCTGTTTCCAAGCTCTTTCATGCCTATGGTTCTGTGTGTCAAGAAGGGCATGGAAGTGAAGAGGTAGAGACAGAGCCTGCAGGCTCCTTAAGAAACAACAACCGTCATTTATTGAGTGCCTACTTTGTTCAAGATATGGGAGCAGAGAGGCTGAAAATATATCATCACCATTTAATTTTCACAAGGGCTCTGTGAGCTGTATATTATCTGCTTTCAGCAGACAAGGAAACTGAGAGAGGTTTAAAGGGCTTTCATTTTTGCACCAAATTTGTTGGGCTGAGATTGAACCTAATCTACTGTAACACCTATTTCTCCAAGAAGCACTGCTTGTTTGTGCTTTGAACCACTCATTCCTTCTTGCTGCAAAAGTAGGAGACATTTTTTTTTCCTTAGAAATTGTTTTACAAATGGTAATTTGGTTTCTAGGTAAGTTCATTAAAACCCTTTGTAATGCATAATGCAGCCAGAAGAACATGATTGTTTCTATGGAAATATGTGCCAGGAGTGCTAAACTGCCAACTTAACAAATGAACTTTGGGGATGTAATCTGTTTTCTTTTTCTCAGAGGAGATAAATAGGTGGAAGTGTTCCTTTCCTCAACACACTCTGTGTATCCTCTTTGCTTTTGGTTGTGTTACATTTTCTCCCACCACCAAAGTACAAAATCTGCAAGGTTTTCTACTGCACAGAAGTAAATGCTGAGCCCCAGAGCCAATTTCTCATTTCAGACACTGCAGATTTCAGTGTGCAACTGTAAGCTCCAAAAATGACTCTAAACACGTCAGCCAAAACAAACTGTAATTTGTGTAAAATAAATCTTGGAAGTACATTTTTCTGAAAATTAATGCTCCTGTCTAAGAGTGTAGTTGGGGAAGTCAAGAATGGGGGGTGGAGCTCAGACTCCATTCAGCAGCAGTGCTGTATCCATACAAAATCTAGTAGGGAATAATCAAGATAAACGGCCTCACCTTTCTCTCTTTCCCACTTCTAAGAGTGAGGTGTTAAAGAAAGCTAAGAACTCCTCCTAGCCAATTCAGAACAGAGTTATCTATTGCAGTGCTACTCAAAGGAAAGCAGTGGAAATACCTAGGAGCTTGTTAAAATGCAAATTTTCCAGCCCAACAAGTCTACTGAATCAGGATCTCTGGGAAGGGATGCAGCAATCTGTGTTTTATAAGCTCTCTGGGTGATAGCAATAAAACTAAATTTTCAGAAACCTTAACTAAAAAGAATAGCTTAAGCTGTGACTCATAGAAGAAGATTAAGTCCCTGTAGCATTACTTGATAGAGAATTCTTTGGGGATAAGTCATACAACCACTCTGAGTTTCATGTTCCTTATCTGTAAAATAAGAGATTGAACTAATTGATGTGATGGCCCTAATATCAGAGAACCTTTGGTTACCATTACACTAATCTCTCTTAGAGCTAGTGTGGTAATGATGATGATGACAAAACAACGTCTTTGCCACATGTGTGCCATGCACTTTGTGATTAGTGACTTTTGTTTGACCTATGCCCTCTACTGGCAATTCTTTTGATTTTAGTACTAGCAAAACCTAGAGAGGTTATGTAACTTCCCTAAGGTCACAAACAAAGTAAGTGACAGTGCCAGGATTTATCTATCTTCCCAGAACTAGTGGAAGGAAAACCAAAAAGTCACTGCAATCTACAAGATTGGGCTAGCTAGACCAGACAGTTTGTTTCCTTTAAGTTTATAAAGCAATTATTTTGAATACAGTTAACACATATATTGACTTCATATAAAAGCCACTTTACTTAAGAGTGATGAATAAACAAGGCTCTAGTTATACTAAGCTGCTGATTTATCGACAACTCTGAGATGTATTGTTCCTGGTGAAAAGATGCAGAAAAATGGTAGCTGGAGAGAACTTTGGAAAGATTATACCTTTAAGAGGCTATTATAGGCAAAGGAATTTAGAAGCAGAGCAGTTAAATAATATGTCAGAGGTCACATAGCTTGTTAGTTTCAGAGATTTGATTGAAATATATCTGTCTACCTGAGTCGGTGCTTTTGCTGTTGCTGTTTTATTAAATCAAATGGAATATTCCCTATTTTAGGAGTAGCCACATAATATGCACCCATGTTCAAGGGAGGTTTGTAAGGAAAATGGGGTGCAACAGTGTTCAATGATAAGCATGAATTATTAAAACTAATAAAGTCAGAATGATAATTCTGGGCAGAGACAATGACATAAGCAAAGGTATGGGGTTCTGGAACCAAATGCTGTGTTTGAGGAGCTACTGGAACTCTTAGAAGACTCCATCCTACTAAAATTACAAAGAATAAATTGGGAAGCAGTTGGAAATGAGGCTGGAGAGGTATAGAGTGACCAGGTCGTGAAGGGCTATATATGTCATTCTAATGCATGTGAAATACATAAAAAGTTACTAAAGACTTCATGCAGGAAAATGACACAGTTAGATTTGTATCTTAGCTCCCTCTGGCTACAGTGTGGACTATGAGACATGTGGGGAAAGGAGGGAGGAAGAGGAATCTGAGACTTAAAGTAATGAAACTGGTTATACTTACAATATTCTAGGCAAAAAAAAAAGGTAAACCTTGTGCAAGGTCAATTCTAGTAGAACTAAGTATTGGAGGAAGATTTAAATGATTTTTTCTTTTGAGAGGTAAAATGACCATGATTTAGTGCTTGATTAAATAAGAAGATATAAGGTGACTCCCAGATTTGTAGGCTGGGTAACTGATAGATAATGAAGAGATGGAGAACAAGAAGGGATGCATTTGGTCATGTGGAAATAGTAAACCCAGCATTGAGGTCACTGTGTTATTAGCTCATCACTACAGGGATATCCTGGAGAGATAGTCAACACATATGCCCCCAAACATTGTAATGAATGATTCTGCTTAAGGCAAGGGGATAGCATGGTCAAGGTCAGTATCCTGGAGAATATTCCAGAAATGAAGCCTCAACAATTGCTATGTAGAGGGAATAGAAAAGTTGGAAGGAGAAAGGGAAGGCCTTGTGAAAAAAAAAAAAGTTTCCACACTTAGTGAGTGATAATTAAATGCATAGAAGCCGCCTGCAGAGCAGGAGACAAGGGTTTGATCCCTGGGTCAGGAAGATCTCTTGGAGTAGGAAATGGTAACCCACTCCAGTATTCTTGCTTGGAGAATTCCGTGGACAGAGGACCCTGGTGGACTACAGTCCATGGGATCTGAAAGAGTTGAACACAACTGAGTGATTAGCACTTTCACACTTCCATTAAAGTAAAAACAAGTTCATCTTTTTTCAACATAGGTCATTTGTCCAGAAGAGCAGTATGGATGGAAACTCAATCGACTGGGGATGCTGGATATGGAATTAAGAAAAGGAGTGTTTGTGTTTTAAGGGTTTAAAAAAAATATTGAAGGAAAGGGAGAATGTGGGAATTCAATGACATTAGACATAACTTATAAACATATTGAAGAGCCAGCAAAGAAAAGGAAGGTAAAGTTGAGAGAGAACAGTTGATGGGGTGTCTCTGAAAGTGGAGGAATCAACAAATGTTGTTTGCAAATGGCTTAGAAAAATCTTAACTCATATGAATAACTAAAGTATAGACCCTTTCATATCAAATGCTACTTTTTATGGGAGTTAATTCCATACTACAGCTGGAGTCTCCTTGTAGAACACCAGGGATTTCAAGATGATAATATTCACTGAAGACTGGATGTCTGGAAAGGCTGAAAGAATTTTTCTGACACTCATATGGTGGCATGGAGTGTCTCACTAACATCCAGGGGCGCAATTAGTCTGATCTGGCAAGCACATTGCATATCTCTCTAACAACCAGGAGAATATACCCTGGCAATGCAGGTATGATAGATAAAACTAATTATTGGGGCTTTCCCATTTTCCTTCACTTATTAAAATGTTTTCTGAAAAAATATCAAAGAGCCTAATTGTAGAAGGCTTTGTTTAAACTCTGACTTAACAGATGGTTAAGAGAATTTATATTTAATATTTATTTATTACATAAACTTCCTTGAAACATAGTGTGTATATGTTTGTATGTATAAGTAAATCCACACATTTCTATTATATGTGTATAAACCGTTTTTCGATATTTAACTTGCCTGGAAGCTCAGACCAAATGGATTTCCAAATTGTGCTGACAGTGGAAAAAGTTCGATGAATTTCACTATGAATATGGTTTGGCAGAACTTTGTTTGCAAATACAGCAATCAAATTTGAGGCAGCTGGTCTCCAGCTTCCTTGCACTGTTTGAATATAGAATGACTTTGGATATACAGTGAAAGATCAGATCCTTGCCAGGTATCACCCTTCCAGGGAAGTTCTGTCCAATTATTGTGAACAGTTATTGTGAATTAGTGTGATTCTAGAACATACAATTTCCCCTGACATTTTAATTTCTGAAATTTGCATGTAACTTTTGGTTAATCTGCTCATTGAAAATATTTATTTTTTCCCTTAAAGGTGATTATCAGTTCAGTTCAGTCGCTCAGTCATGTCCGACTCTTTGCGACCCCATGAATCACAGCTTGCCAGGCGATTATAGGAACAATAAAGAGCTTTAGAATGGAGGAGATTGAGGCATAGAGAGATTATGTGTCTTGGCCATGGATACAAACTGGGATGAATCTGTATTTAAATTTGTTTAATACAATTTATTAAAGGGACTTAAATCCAGGTCTATCTTACTTGAAAGCTGGTCCAGAACACATGTTTATTCACCATCCACCATGCTGATGGAGACAGTATTCTAAGTACTAGCATATAACAGTAGATAGAATAGACAGGTATCTACTTTCAAGAAGCTTACATTCCAAAGGAGGGAAATGGACACTAATCAAGTAGATAAAGGAAATGTAGATGCTATAAATGCCATAAAGCAAATGAAATGCAGCAAGGTGGTAGAGACAGGCTGGGGAGTTGCTTCTTGCATGTTTCTTCTAGGAGGTAACATTTGAATTTCTTCCTACCCTTGAGTGGCAACAACACATGTGTGAAGAAAGAGCAACTGCAAAGGCCCTGAGAGTTGAAGAAACTTGCCCTTGACCAATTTTCAAATCATACATTTACGATTATTAACCCTACGTGTCTCCCTTCAAGAGCCCATGATCTAATTCTGTCACCTGATAAATGATGGTGTTAGATATCAAGAGCTGTGATGGAGATGTGTTCAAGATTCTACAAAGGAATGGAAGAGTGAAAGTTGTGGTTAGAGTAAGGGTGCCAGGGAAGGAGATGTGGGTCCATCTGGGTCCTGAAGGAAAAGTAGGATTTTGCCTGGGATGTGGGACAGGGAGCGGACGTGCCTAGAAAGAATAGCATGTGAAACAGCAGTGAGGTATGAAGGAACATGAGGCTTCCCAGGTGGCTCAGTGGTGAAAACTCTGCCTACCAATGCAGCAGACACAGGTTCAGGTCCCAGGTCAGGAAGATTCCCTGGAGAAGGAAATGGCAACCTGCCCAGTATTATTGCCTGGGAAATCCCATGGATAGAGGAGCCTGGTGGGTTATAGTCCATGGGGTTGCAAAGAGTCAGACACAACTGAGTGACTGAGCATGTATGAGTGTGCATGAGGAGCATGGGGTATTCTGTACATAGTCAGATGAGCTAACTTGGGCTTCATAAGGGAGAATGGCAGGGGCTAGTTCAACAAAATGCAGCACCTGGAAATTATTTAGCTTGACAAGGTCTTGCAACAAGTTCTTCTCTCAGTTTTTAAGGAAATGCCACTAAAAATGCTCTAAGTGAATTTCCTGTCAGTGACTGGCTTTCCCAAGCTTTCTTAATGAGTAAGATGAAAGGTATGCTGTTTAAGTCAGTAGTTCTCAGCCCTGGGTGCCCATAAGAATCACTAGTTAAATTTATAGTAAATATAAATTAAAATAATTTTTAATCCCTGAACAATTAAAATCAGAAGATCTGGAAGTGGAGTTTAGACTTTGGTGGTTTTCTAGGCTCCCCAGGTTAAAACTAATGGGTAATTGGTGTTGAGACTCTGAAAGATCAGCAGAGAAACTGAGTTTTCCTAAAGACACTGGGCATCTAGTGTGTTACAGAATCTATACAGAAAAAAGTCACCCCCAAAGAAGGAACTGGCGAGGACTGATTTGAGGACTGATAGTGTTCCAGGGTTTAAAGAAAGTCATTTTGAAAATTCAGCAAGTGAAAGAAGTGTAATCATTATGCAACCAGGCTCTGAAACGTAATGGAGAGATGTGAACTTAATGGTGCCCCCCGAACACTCCTCGGTAATTACCTCCGAAGGAAACAATGGTGCCAAAGGGAGACCCTGACTCTCCCAAGCCTCAGTAAATGAGAAGTAATCTGACTGAGAAAGTGATTGTGAATCATGCCTCGACTTGCTTTTCCATAATGACACCTGAAGCATGCTTGTTTGTTCTATAAACCTTAGTTAAGCAGTTACCCTCCAAGACACCAGAGGTTTTCCAGAGAACACTTACTTTAATTGGAGCTCATCTGTTTATTTATTTTTTTTTTTCCCTAGTGAGTCTCCCATTTTATACCCTGCTCCTAGTTTCAAATAAAACGCCCCTCGCCCCGTCTGGGATGACTAAAAACCCATTTAAGCCTACAATATATGGTAGCTGCCAAAATGTTTCCACCAAGCAATGCTGCTCAGAACTGAGGCCTGCAGGCAGGATGGGAATACAGAAAAAAACTTGACTGCTCTAGCTTAAAAAATTCACATCCAATTATCCCTGGGTTTTGTTGTTTAAAAAAAAATCTTGAATTATATTCATTTTCTAAGGTTTGCTATCATATTCTACCTCCATCTCATCCCCTTTTTATCTTCCAGTTGGTTTCTCATTAGGAAAGTATGATAAATAGTTTTGGGAGTCCATACCATTAAGACTTATCAGTGTTTATGGCTAAAATTTGGTTGTCTATTCTGCTTGTCATAAGGCTGCTGTGCTATAAAATTACTTCATTAAAAGTAAAGCTCTTATTTATGAAATTAGTCATTCTTATGGGTCAGAATTAAGGCAAGTTCTTCTTGTAGCTATGGGCATTTTCTTTTTAGGGAAATTGTAAGGTGCTAATCAGTTTCTTTAGGAGGAACATTTAAGTAATATAATGTCAAGAACCTTTGTTCTCAGGCTTATAAATCCCTTTCATTCTCCTCCATAGTGTGGGATCTCAGGATTTCTGCTGTCCATTTTGTACGTTTTGCACATTGTTGGACCAGTGTACTAGGAAAAAACATTCACAACTAATAGAGAAGCAGATGTTTCTTGGATCATAATAATCAACTAGAATGAGCTAATTTGCTCATTGATCTGTGGTTCTTAATCACTTGAAAGTCTGATTAAAGCTGTGAAACTCTTTGGAAAGGGCAAACATACTCATCCTATTTCACACATCATGAACATAAATGGTGGGCTCCATGACATATGTACCTGCACCTGGCTCAGTGAATGGCACAAGGTTGATACTCAATAAATATTTGTTCAACAAGTAAATGAATGGTGAATGAATGTGTAAGCAGTTTTGGCAGGAAAGTCTTCTTTACATAAAGGATGTCACTTAATAAAGCTATATTTTAACTAAACTTAGACCAGGTATCCTTATGCTCTATTCGTTTCTGGTTCAAGCACACCTTTCAGAACTTTTGATCACACAATTACCTTTCCAGCTGGTTGGTTATTTCCAAGATCAAAGAAGTAGAAATGAAGAATAAATAATTAGCAGATGAGCAGATCTCTACCCTAGCTTATGCTTCATTAACCTTGCAAACAAACTGGTGAACAAGATAGCATCCAAAGAAAGATCACGAGGCATCAACAAGCCTGAACATGGAGGGAGATGGCTATGAGTCCAATCCCCTATCTCAATGATTAACTGCAATTACTTCCCCCTTTCCATTAAAAAAGATTCATGGCTGAACAGAATCTTCAGAGTTGGTTTTGGGACAAGAGTCTGTCTTCTCTCCAGATTGTCAGCTTTTCTGATTAAAGCATCTTTCTTTTCTATAATGCTAATACTTGCCTCTAGATCATGGGTTTTTGAGTGGCGAGCAGCCAAATCTGAGTTAGGTAATAAATGAAATTTCAGGATAAGTTTGGATTGCCATGAAGGCTAGTTTCAATAAATTCTGAGTTAGGAGACTCCACCATGAATGAAAAGCCCTGGAGACTTTCTTTCCCTTTCTATGTCAAGAGTTGATCATCTCCTTCCTGGCAACACAGTTTAAATCTAGGAAGAGCACGCAAGTGTGACTAGGTTTCTAGGTAGAGAATATAATCATTTCCAGACCCTTTCATAGAAATTAACCCACATTTCCTTGATGGAATCTTTTATTGTTCCTAAATTCCTCTGTAATGCATTTAATTACCATCTCTTGTTTTTTCCCCCTATTGCAATGCATTTTAATTTATTTTTATTATCAGAAGACATTGTTTTTCCTCTATTTCCAAGTTCCTAGGGCATCTTAATCCATATCCTGCCAAAGGCAGCTGGAAAACAATGGCTCAGCTTCCTTTCTATGGCTGAGGCAGGCTGCCTGCTCTGAACTTCTCCAGACACATGCTCTAAAAAGGATCTATAGGAAAAAAAGTTCTGCCCACCTCCCCCTTCCCACTCAGTTGTCCTAACTGTGTCTATGCAATAAAAAGTCTTGTTTACCAACATCTTAGTCTGCTTGGGCTGCTATAATAAAATACCATAAACCGAGTGGTTTAAACAGCAGAGAGATATTTTTTAGAGTTGACTGGGTAGTCCCAAATCAAGGTGCTGGATGATTTTGTTCCTGGTGAGAGCTCTCTTTCTAGCTAGCAGATGGTTGACTTCTTAGCAAGCTCTCACATGGCCTTTCCTTGTATGTGCACACACCATACACAGAGAGAGAGACATACAGAATCTTGATCTTCTTATAAAGCCACTAAACTCATCAGGAGGGCCCTGCCCTCATGATCTAACCTAATCCCAAAGACCCCACTCCAAATATCATCACATTGAGGTTAGGGGCTTTGATATGAATCTTAGCATTACATTCAGTCAACATTAAATCTATAACACCTACTGACTGAGGAGAGGAGTAGTGCTGAAAGAAGAGGAAATAGGAATCCTTTTGAGAACCTATTGTGTACCAGATATAGGTCATGTGTGATTTGTTAAACCCTAACAACATCTGTGGTCACTCACCTAGAGCCAGACATCCTGGAATGTGAAGTCAAGTGGGCCTTAGAAAGCATCACTACGAACAAAGCTAGTGGAGGTGATGGAATTCCAGGTGAGCTATTTCAAATCCTGAAAGATGACGCTGTGAAAGTGCTGCACTCAATATGCCAGCAAATTTGGAAAACTCAGCAGTGGCTACCGGACTGGAAAATGTCAGTTTTCATTCCATTCCCAAAGAAAGGCAATGCCAAAGAATGCTCAAACTACCGCACAGTTGCACTCATCTCACACGCTAGTAAAGTAATGCTCAAAATTCTCCAAGCCAGGCTTCAGCAATACNAGTTGACTCACTGGAAAAGACTGATGCTGGGAGGGATTGGGGGCAGGAGGAAAAGGGGACGACAGAGGATGAGATGGCTGGATAGTATCACTGACTCAATGGACATGAGTTTGAGTGAACTCTGGGAATTGGTGATGGACAGGGAGGCCTGGCGTGCTGCAATTCATGAGGTCTCAAAGAGTTGAACACGACTGAGCAACTGAACTGAACTGAACTGAACATTAGGAGGTAGCAATATATACTTCAATTTTAGAAGTGAGGACCTTGAGGTTTAGATTGGTTAAGTAACTTGTGCCTGGTCATGTATTAGGAAACAGTGATACAAGTACCCTCACCTAGGTCTCATTACGCTACACGTAGATGGTTACAAACACCAGTCTGAAGACTGGATGTGTTAGTCTCACATATTGGAATTTTCAAATAACACCAACATCTCAGCCCACCCTCCATTATAAAGATTCATCTAGACTGAGGATAGGATCATCTCCACAGGAGATTCTGACTCATGGTCTGTTTGGAAAGCAATTTACCTCAACTCACTTCTTTCCAGGATTAGTAAATACTTAGGTTGCCTTTCAGGTATGACAAGGACCTTTGATGTTCTAAGACAGATAGAATTTCAGGGATCATCCCTGCCTCCCTGGGAAGTAACAAGATTATACCGACTACAAAAGTTCTCTGTGAAGAGTAATTATAGTCACATACCTATTGTTTCTTGGACATATCTCTGTCACTAATTAAGTATGGAAGTTCTTGAAGATGCTAGAGAAGCCATAGGAGACATAGATATCAACATCAACAGCAGCAGTGGAAAAGCACCACACATTTTCTCTAATTCCTTCTGTAGAAATACATTCACGCTTTTTTTTTTTTTCTCCTCTACAGGCTATGGGGTTGCAGAGTCAGACATGACTGAGCAACTAACACACACAAAGAAAGAATACTAGATGTGACTATAAAAAGTCTTGTGTTTGATTTTAAAATTAAAACAAAAAGAAAAGGGTACAAGGAAAGTTTTGGAGGTGATGGATATATTTATTACCTTGATTGTGATGATGCTAATGTGACTGTTTACAAAGGTCTGAATAATTCATCAAATTGTATGGGTTAATTTTGTGTAGCTTTTTCCACACCAATTATACCTCAATAAAGCTGAAAAAAATCTGCAAACAGAATTATACATCTAAATGAAACACTGTACCATCTCTAGAGATAGCTTGGGGAGCCACGTGTTTACTTTAATGGTGTAACAGAAGCTTGAACACCTTTTGAATTCCCCATGCAAATGCTTACAGAATTTGTGGCATTTTCTTTGAATATCCTTTGCCAGAAACACCTCTGATCTTTATGCTATGGATTTGATTTTTGGAAATAGCAAAATTGTATTCGGAGACAAGTTCTGCAATCAAGTTAAGTGATCACACCAGGGAATTCTGTTTTGAGAACAAAATTGGGACAGACCATCGACTAACAAGAATACCTTTACTACTAGGTTTGCAAAACTTATTTTGAGATGAATTACAGTATGGTTATTTTCCAACTGATTTTTAGCAAAAATGGTATAGTATATTATGTGAAGGTGGTGTTGTTTAGTCACTAAGTCATATGTGACTGTTTGCCACCCCAAAGACTATAGTCCACCAGGTTCCTCTGTCCATGGGATTTCGTAAGAAAGACTACTGGAGTGGGTAGATGTTTCCTTCTCCAGGTTATCTTCCTGACTCAGGAATCAAACTCATATCTCCTGCATTGGCAGGCAGATCCTTTGCCACTGAGCCACCAGGGAAGATCTTATATTAAGTGTGTAGAATAGATGAAAATTTTGTAAGACAAGATACCTTTGAAAATGAAAACTATGATTTTTTTCCTTTTATTTTTTCAAGAACTTCTTTGTACACTTTGATTTTTATTTGACATAAGATCAATTCAGTTGATGTTAGGTAATTTGATGCTATCAGGTCAAAGTCTGATGAAATCAAACAGCTTTAGAGTTCCTTTGGGCTGAACCAGCCTGTCCCACAATTCATTTTTCAGGAAACACAATCTGGGCATATATCTCATTATTCTACTCAATATCTCCAGATATTGTAGCAGCAACTTATGCATAATAGGGAAATAATTGGGCAAAAGATGAATAATAATTTTGATTATAATTAAGGCAGCAAGAGAGAGGAAATAAAATGCAGTCAGGTTAGATAAACAACTGGAAATAATAGGCATCTTTACTGTCTTGTGAAATAGCACACTAACCCAACATCATGATTTTTCCTCATTAACTTTAGAAGAGCTCCTTCTACCGTATTCACTTCCCAGTTGCATTGCAGGGGATCTGTATGCACTCTGAATGACTCAAGATTTCATACAACCCTCATTTCTGAAATGTCTTCTGATCATTGAATCGTAAGGTTAGCCATCTTTAAGTTGTCATCATTCTGATCTTTTAAGGGCCTGGCATTCTTGAGCAAAGCTATTATTTTCCTCAGTACTTTTCCATCTTCTTGTTCATGGTATTATTTACAGTCAGCTTTGGAAAAATAGCACCAATCATCATAACAGCTCTGCATACTTACATTGCACCTGTTTCTGCACTATAAATGATTATTTATAATTTAGATTTATAGAAAATATTCATGGTAACCAGATCTCTGGGCACATATGTGCCTACTGAGTGCTTCTATTTCCCGGATAGAAAAACACATTTATAACAAAAAGCTCTTTTTAACTTTAAGCCAAAAAATATTAAGGTTCTTTTATATTGGCTATATAGATGATACAGGCTCTTTTACTGGCTGTAAAGATGACACTCCCAACTTTGGCCTTAATGAAGCATAACCAAGCCCATTAAAATCCTATTTCCAAAGTGCCTTTTGAAAAAGTTCCTTACTTTCTCACTATCCCCAGATTCAACAGATGTCTTTTTGGATGTACGTAATGTTTTTGTTTGTTCATTTTAGAATCTAATTTCATCACGTAGCTTCTGTGGTATAATCAAAGCAAGCTGGATAAATTATCTCCTAATTGGCTCATCGTGAAAGAAGCCCAAACTGGTCTCAAAATATTTTTGATATTTGGAGTCTTTCATACAGAATAAAAGAAGAATCAAACAGAAGCATGATAAGAATTTTCTAAGCTAATTTGTAAGTGAGCCAATTGTGGCATAACTGAACAAAGATCTCACATATTGATTCTACACAAAACTCCAACATTTCGACAGAACATGAGCTTATAGAGGGCAGAGATCAAGCCTTGTGGCTCTTGGTATGCTAAGCTCTTAGCATTATGCTTGGCATAGAGTAGGTATTAAGTAATTGTTGAATATAACTTAATTTTAGCATTTCTAGGGAGAGAAAAAATGGTCTGAAGTTCAGAGAGAAGACTCATCACTAGACTCTCCAAATATACAAGTGTTTTGCCTGTCTGGCATTCCTTATCATAGAATAAGAACCTGGAGAACCAGATTAGGGTTTTAAAGTAGGAGTTTGGTTATCATACAGAAAGTAAGACTAAATCATGCCCACCTTCCATATTGGAAATGAAATAGTCCTTGAAAGTACATCTGTCTGTCCCTCAAGATCTCACTTGGTGATGGGAATGTAACCAGTTTGTTATATAGTGTTATGTAAACAGGCAATGGCAGCTTAATGTGTTGGCTTTTCTAGGTAACACATTTACCTTAGAGCAGACTCCTTTAATCTAAAGGCATGATTCATTCTACTCCTGGGAATTACAGCAATTTGGGGGTAGAATCTCATGGTCCAGGGCAATGTCTTGACTTCTCATTTTTCTTCAACCTTCATCATGTCTAATCTCTCAAGTTTTGTTCATGTTGCTTCCACACTTTTTATGGATTGGGTCTCACATCTTCTCTCTCTCTCTCCCCTGTACTGTTGAATTGGCCTTTCTCTTGCCCTTCCTGCCCCAATCATCTCCATAAACCCAGCATTCACATTCTAGCCAAGGTGATTTTTTAAAATACAAATATACTTCTACCCTCGAATCACAGGAAAGCAATGATTGCAACAGTCAGTGTCTACAGTTTCCTCAAAAAAAAAGTATTTGAAACTTCATGTCCTTCATTGCTGCTGCTAAGTCACTTCCGTCGTGTCCGACTCTGTGCGACCCCACAGTCGGCAGCCCACTCGGCTCCTCTGTCCCTGGGATTCTCCAGGCAAGTATTCTGGAGTGGGTTGCCATTTCCTTTTCCAATGCATGAAAGTGAAAAGTGAAAGTGAAGTCACTCAGTCGTGCCCAACTCTTAGTGACCCCATGGACTGGAGCCTACCAGACTCCTCTGTCCATGGGATTTTCCAGGCAAGAGTATTGGAGTGGGGTGCCATTGCCTTCTCCTTCATTAAGGAAATGCAAATCAAAACAACAATGAGACACCACTTCACATCCACTAGGTCAGTTATTAGTTTAAAAACTGGAAAGTAACAAGTGTTGGTGAGGATGTGGGAAAAAAATCCTACTTGTGCATTTCTAGTAGGAATGTAAAACAGGGCAGCTCCTGTGGAAAATCATTTGGTGATTCTTCAAAAAGTTGAACAGAATTACCATATAATCCAGCAAGTCTACTTTTAGATATGTACCCCAAAGAACTCAAAGAAGATACTGAACAGATATTTGTAGATCAATTTCCCCAGTTGTGTGATTTATATGATAGCCAAATTGTGGAAACAATTCAAATGTCCATCAATAGATGAATGGATAAACAAAATGTAGTATAATATATATAATGGAACGTTATTGAGATTTTCAAAGAAATGAAATTCTGAAAACATTACACTAAGTGAAATGTAAGACATACAAATGTTTGGTTCCGTTTATTTGAGGTACTTGTAATAGGCAAATTCACAGATATAGAAAGTAGAATAGTAGTTATCAGTGACTATGGGGAGGGACTACTGAGAACCATTGTTTAATGGGTATAAAGTTTCAGTTTGAGGTGTTAAATACGTTCTGGAGCTGGACAGTGGTGATGGATGCCTATCATACATTTAATGCCACTGAATTTTAGAATTAAAATGGTGAAAATGATACATGTAATGTTACATATTTTATCAGAATAAAAATAAAATTAATTGAATGAGTGTTCCTGCTTCACCCTTGGTCTCCAGTAGCTCTACAGTCACTAACACAATCTTCCTTCACACCACACACCCTGTCTGTGTTAACCTGACACTTGATCAGTTCTCCAGGACTCCTTCCCTGCTCCCGCACAAGTTGGATGCGGGGCTCAGCTTCCTCGGCTTGGGTGACCTGCAACGCTCTACACATCCTTTATCCCAAGCACAGTGCACTGGAATGGTCTGTTCTTGACTGTCACAAAGATAAAGAGCTTCTTATTGGAAAGAACTGAGTCTTTTAGATTCTGAGTGTTTTGAGTAAAACACCTGACATGAAGTTGGTTCTCAATAAATACTAAGAGAACAAGCTTGGGAGAAAGCAACTAATTTTTAAAAACATAAAATATCAAGATTAAAAGAAATCTTAAAACTTATTGAGTCTAAAGTCCTTAAGAAAATAATTAAATGCTAATGACACAGTAGCTAAAATGTTGCCTTCCAGAGGTCTAATTTTCACTTGAAACTCAATAGCATTTTTTCATTTTATCATTTAATAACTCATATCTGAATTATATATTCATCATGTCTATGTTTTCCAAACTTTAATGAGTCTCACAACATCTTCATAGGGTTATCTCTTCCCATGGACTAGTTGTACTACTGTCCAATTAAGTTCATGTTTAGCTTAAGCAATATTGTCAATTACACAGCAGTTTTATATGTAGTTTCTTTTTTTCTACTATGTTAAATAGGTAATTAACTATGAACTGAAAAATCACCCACAGGGCACCTAAAGTCATCTTGCTATATTGTATGTGCACCCAGCCTATAAATATCCAACCTGTACAAGCATCTTAAAAATAAACTCAAACCCATTTTTCATATTATGTAGCCCCCAGGCAAATTCAACTTCATTTGATACTACTTAAAAAAATTTGGTAGTGCAGATGACAAAGCCATATAGATTGTGGAGGGGAAGGTCAGAAGTTAACATTTAAAATATTTTCAAGATAATTTTCATTGTTTTGACTATATATTCAGTGGTACTTTTGCACTGACTTCAGCATCACTTAGCATAAAAAGATGGAGAAGGCAATGGCACCCCACTCCAGTACTCTTGCTTGGAAAATCCCATGGAAGGAGGAGCCTAGTAGGCTGCAGTCCATGAGGTCGCTAAGAGTTGGACACGACTGAGCGACTTCAGTTTCACTTTTCACTTTCATGCATTGGAAAAGGAAATGGCAACCCACTCCAGTGTTCTTGCCTGGAGAATACCAGGGACGGGGGAGCCTGGTGGGCTGCCGTCTATGGGGTCGCACAGAGTCGGACACGACTGAAGTGACTTAGTAGCAGGAGCAGCAGCAACATAAAATGAAAATCCACAGGAATTTAAACTGGGAATTAGATCAGCTGATCAAGAAAATTTGATTATTTTTTCTTTGATGCATGTCAGAAATAGCACATATACAGTAATACAATAAATAAAATTCTATTCATGTCTGACTCTTTGTGACCCCATGGACTATAACCCACCAGGCTCCTCTGTCCATGGCATTTTCCAGGCCAGAATACTGGAGTGGGTTGCCATTTCCTTCTCCAAGGGATCTTCCCGACTCAGACATCAAATCCAGGTCTCCTGCACTGCAGGCAGACTCTTTACCATCTGAGCCACCAGGGAAGCTGGGCAAAATTCTAAAGGTATTTTTCTAATCCCTTCTAAAACTATCACAAAAGAGCTCTAGAGTTTTTTTTTCCCACAAAAAACATCACAAATTATGGTGTCTAATGACTCTAAATTATGGGGTTTAAGAGACTAAATGATCTAATGGTCATTTAATATGTCTTATCTTATTATTCCATAATTTTCTTATTTCATACATACCCCCAAAAGGTAAATAAGAAAATTAATACCTCAAGAAAGAAAACATCAAGACAATGATGAAGACATTAACTATCAGTTATTAAAGAACATTCAAAGACCTAAAGGAAATAATGATCATAGAAGTAACGGGAGCTGCGATGACAATGTCTCATCAAAGAGTGTATCAATAAGGATATAGAAATTATTTTTAAAAAGAACCAAACGGAAATGCTTAAATTAAGAAGTAACGTAACCAAAATAAGTGAAAGTGAAACTGTTTCAGTCATATCTGACTCTTTTCGACCCCATAGTCCATGGAATTGTCCAGGCCAGGATACTGGAGTGGGTAGCCTTTCCCTTCTCCAGGGGACCTTCCCAACCCAGGGATTGAACCCAGATCTCCCACATGGCAGGCAGATTCTTTACCAACTGAGCTATCAGGGAAGCCCCAGTGAAGAAGAAGTAAAAAGCCTCTCGATGAAAGTGAAAGAAGAAAGTGAAAAAGTTGGCTTAAAACTCAACATCTGGTCCCATCACTTCATGGCAAATAGATGGGGAAACAATGGAAACAATGAGAGACTTTACTTTTTTGGGCTCCAAAATCACTGCAGATGGTGACTGCAGCCATGAAGTTAAAAGACGCTTTGCTCCTTGGAAGAAAAGTTATGACCTATCTAGACGGCCTATTAAAAAGCAGAGACATTACTTTGCCAACAAAGGTCCGTCTTGTCAAAGCTATAGTTTTTCCAGTAGTCATGTGTGGATGTGAGAATTGGACTATAAAGAAAATTGAGTGCCGAATAATTGATGCTTTTGAACTGTGTTGTTGGAGAAGACTCTTGAAAGTCCCCTTTACTGCAAGGAGACCCAGCCAGTCCATCCTAAAGGAAATCAGTCCTGAATATTCATTGGAAAGACTGATGCTGAAGCTGAAGCTCCAATACTTTGGCTTCCTGATGTGAAGAAGCAGCTCATTTGAAAAGACCATGATGCTAGGAAAGACTGTAGGTAGGAGGAGAAGGGGACAACAGAGGATGATATAGTTCGATGGCATCACTGACTCAATGGACATGAGTTTGAGTAAGCTCCAGGAATTGATGATGGACAGGGAAGCCTGGCATGCTGCAGTTCATGGGGTCACAAAGAGTTGGACATGACTGAATAACTGAACTGAACCAAAATAAAACATTCATTATTAGACAGTGAAATGATAACCCATAGATTGGGAGAGAATTTTTGTAGATCACATATCTGACAAGGGACTTGTTCTAGAATAGGTAAAGAATTTTTAAAACTCAATAATCAAAAGGAAAAAAATTCAATTTAAAAATGAGGAACAGATCTGAATAGACATTTATTTCAAGAAGATATACAAATGATCAATAAATACATGAAAAGATACTGCACATCGTTAAGTCACTAGGGAAATGAAAATCACAATTACAATAAGATACAGTTTCACACCCATTAGTAAGGCTATAATCAAAAAGACAGATAAGAATAACTTCTAGTGAGGTGTCTAAAAACTGGAATCTTCATACACTGATGGTGGGAAGTAAATTGTGCAGCCTCCTTAGAATTCAGTCTGATATTTCCTTAAACACAGAGTTACCTCATGATTTAGCAAGTAACTATAATTTTATATCATGGTTTCTGTTGTTCGCTTTTAATTAATTCATTTTACAGATAAAATTTAATTTATTATACTAATAAAATCACATCTACATTTTTTCAGTTTAATATGGTTTGAAATTAAGTAAGTTAATGCTTTTTTCCCTGTAACATTATTAGCTGGTGTAATGAGTCTTTAAATACCAATTGGTATAATTCATCAACAGAGTCCTCTCTTTAACAGATTCTCTGGTTCAAGATGATTATGTGACTGACTCATATGACTGACATGAAAGTTCAGCATAATTATGAGTTTTCTTCTGAACGGTGAGTGAAAACACTGAATTATATTCAGTACCATGTTTTGTTAAGTCATTTTATTCTTGGAAAATTGGCAAGCTTTGAATAGAATGCATAGTTATTCTCTGAGAACTAAAAATCTGAGTCAACCTATCAGATAGTAGAGTTTACAGTAGGATTTTTAAAGCTTGAATTTCATCTGAATATTATTTCCAAAGAAATACCTATGTGTTGATACCTTTTCCAAAGTCTTCATTAAATACCAGACAATAAATCGATTATTATCTGTACTAATTGGCTATACTTTGAGTAGAAAGGTTTCCTTAATGATTCCTTTAAAATTTCATCTGTACTGCTGGCATTTAGTGAATGTCAAAATACTTAATTCAGGAGTGAACTTTCTGTTTTTTTTTTTTTTCCCCCAGTAAGATTCTATTGTTACTGACTTTATCTTGATAAAAAAAATTACCTCAAATCTTAGAAAATACATTTCTGGATACAGTAAGTGTGTTACTTTCTTAAAGTGACAAATCCTTCATGGGACTTTTTTTGGTGTTTTTTATTTTTTTCAAAATTTTAAGAAGGGGGTGGGTGGTCCTAAGATGGCAGAGGAATAGGATGAGGAGACCACTTTCTCTCCCACAAATTCATTGAAAGATCATTTGAACGCTGAGCAAATTCCACAAAACAACCTCTGAATGCTGGTGGAGGGCACCAGGCACCCAGAAACTCAGCCCATTCTCTTTGAAAGGAGGTAGGACAAAATACAAAAGATAAAAAGAGAGACCAAAGAGTTAGGAATGGAGACCCATCCCAGGGAGGGAGTCATGAAGGAGGAGAAGTTTCCAAACACCAGGAAACCCTCTCACTGGTGGGTCTGTGAATCTCAGAGGAAAACATAACCAGGAGGGGAAAAAAAATTAACCTTTCAGATAACGTGCCTAACTGCAACTCCCAGCAGAGAAGTAGCCCAGACACTCTTGCCCGCCAGCAGTGAGTGGGGGCTGAACAGGGAGACGTGGGCTGCATGCTTAGGGTAAGGACCAGGCCTGAATGCCCTGAGGACAATCTGAGAGACCTAATGTGAGATAACAACCCAAACTGTGGGATAGCTAGAGAGAGAAAAAAAAAGAGAGAGAGAACTTTCCCATGAAAAGCTTTAAGGCACAGCCTGGCCCACTCACAGAACAAAGGACTGAGTGAATACTAGCTGTGGACCCCACCCCATTCCCCCACCCCCACCCAGGCAGGGGGAAGAGAGACAGGCAGGCGACAGCCAGAGCTGGAAGATGAGGGGCAATCTTGGCCCCAGAGACAGCATCCTTCACCAAACTGTGAGCAGGCTCTTGGTTGCTAACCAAGTCTTCCTGGGATCCTGGATGGTTGACATCCACCAGAGGGTCACAGTCAGAGATCAGCTCTCCAGAGGAGACACATGGCACACCTGAGAGGGCACTCTCATAGCTCACCCAGGAAACAGCAGCTGGGACCAGGGTGGTGATAAGATGCACCACCCACCTGGGAGAGTGCCCTCACCAAGCACCTGGTCACCTGAGCTGCTTGGACCTGGGAAAGGCACAAAACGCAGGCCCAACTGAGTCTGTGCCTTTGTGGAATATCTGAGAACCTGAACCTGAGTGGCTTAGACCTGGGAAGTACATGCAACCCAGGGCCTGCTTTAGACAGTTCCCTTGCAGAACAACATGGAGCCTGAGCAGTGTAGACCGGGAAAGCACACATGCCATGAGCAGGGGCAAACCCAGTGTGGCCCAGACACTGCAAGCACTCCCTACACACACCAGTGGTATCTGTTTGCAGTGTTCCTCCCTCCCCACAGCACAATTGAACAAGTGATCCTAGATAAATGACCACCTTCACCTCCTTGTGGCAGGGCAGAAGTTAGATACTGAAGAGACTTGCAAACAGAGGAAGCCAAAATAAAGAAGAGGGAACCGCTTTGGAAGTGACAGGTGCAAGAGATTAAAACCCTGTAGTTAGCACTGGCTACATTGGAAGGGACCTGTAGACCTTGAGAAGAAGTATAAGCTGGAACAAGGAACTATCTGAAACTGAATTGACCCCACACTGCCCTCAACAGCTCCAGAGAAACTCCTAGATATATTTTACTATTATCATTTTTTAAGTTTTTTTCTTTTCTAAAAAATTTTAAGTTCTTTATTACTCCTTTAATTTTCATTTTAAAACCTATTATTACCTTGTTTAAAAGAGACCCTATTTTTAAAGCAAATTTCGTATTTTTAAAATAACTTTTGCAATTTTGTTTTGTTTTTTAATATTGTTTTTTTGAAAGTCTAACCTATACTCTATATTTTTAATCTTTGGTTTTGGTATGTGTTATCAATTTTGTACCTTTAAGAGTCCAATCTTCAGTACTCATTTTTACTTAGGAGTGTGATTACTGACTTGATTGCTCTCTCCCCTTTTGACTCTCCTTTTTTTCCCCAGGTCACCTCTATCCCTTCCCTCCCCCTTCTCTTCTCTACCCAACTCTATGAATCTCTTTGGGTGATCCGGGCTGTGGAGAACACTTAGGGAACTGATTACTTGCTAGATCTGTCTCTCTCCTTTTGACTCCTCTTCATCTTCTCCTGGTCACCTCTATCTCCTTCCTCCCTCTTCTCTTCTTTATGGAACTCTGTGAACCTCTCTGAGTGTTCCAGACTGTGGAAAGCACATAGGGAATTGACTACTGACTAGATTGCTCTCCCCACTTTTGATTACCCCTCTTTTCCTCCTGGTTGCCTCTATCTCCCTTCTCCCTCTTCTCTTCTCCGTGTAACTCTGTGAACCTCTCTGGGTGTCCCTAACTGTGAAGAATCTTTCCACCATTAACCTAGATGTTTTATCATTGGTGCTGTATGGATGGAGAAGTCTTGAGGCTACTGTAAGAATAAGACTGAAAGCCAGAGGCAGGAGGCTTAAGTCCAAAACTTGAGACCATCAGAAAACTCCTGACTCCAGGGAACATTAAATGACAAGAGCTCATCCAAAAGCCTCCATACCTGCACTGAAACCAAGCTCCACACAAGAGCCAACAAGTTTTAGAGCAAGACATACCAAGCTAATTCTCCAAAAACGCAGGAACAAACCCTGAGTATTAAAATACAGGTGGCCAAAAGTCACACCAAACCCACAGACACCTCAAAACTCACTACTGGACACTTCATTGCGCTCCAGAGAGAAGAGATCCAGCTCCACCCACCAGAACACTGATACAAGCTTCCCTAACCAGGAAACCTTAACAAGCCACTCGTTCAACCCCACCCGCAGGGAGGAACCTCCACAATAAAGAGGGACCACAAACTTCCATCATACAGAAAGGCCACCCCAAACACAGCAATTTAAACAAGATGAAAAGGCAGAGAAATATTCAGCCGGTAGAGGAACATGATAAATGCCCATCAAACCAAACAAAAAAGGAGGAGATAGGGAGACTACCTGAAAAAGAATTCAGAATAATGATAGTAAAAATTATCCAAAATCTTGAAAACAAAATGGAGTTACAGATAAATAGTCTGGAGACAAGGATTGAGAAGAAGCAGGGAAAGTTTAACAAGGATCCAGAAGAAATAAAAAAGAGTCAATCAATAATGAATAATGCAATAACTGAGATCAAAAGCACTCTGGAGGCAACCAACAGTAGAATAATGGAGGCAGAAGATAGGATAAGTGAGGTGGAGGATAGAATGGTGGAAATAAATGAAGCAGAGAGGAAAAAAGAAAAAAAGAATTAAAAGAAATGAAGAAAACCTCAGGGGCCTCTGGGACAATGTTAAACTACCCAACATTCAAATCATGGGAGTCCCAGAAGAAGAAGACAAAAAGAAAGGTCATGAGAAAATACTTGAGGAGATAGTAGTTGAAAACTTCCCTAAAATGGGGAAGAAAATAGCCACCCAAGTCCAAGAAACCCAGAGAGTCCCAAACAGGATAACCCGAAGGCAAAACACCTCGAGACACATATTAATCAAATTAATGAAGCTCAAACACAAAGAACAAGTATTAAAAGCAGCAAGGGAAAGACAACAAATAACACACAAGGGGATTCCCATAAGGATACTAGCTGATCTTTCAATAGAAACTCTTCAGGCCAGAAGGGAATGGCAGGCCATACTTAAAGTGATAAAAGAGAAAAGTCTACAACCTAGATTACTGTACCCAGCAAGGATCTCATTCAAATATGAAGGGGAAATCAAAAGCTTTACAGACAAGCAAAAGCTGAGAGAATTCAGCACCACCAAACCAGCTCTTCAACAAATGCTAAAAGATATTCTATAGATAGGAAACACAGAAAACATTTATAAACTCGAACCCAAAACAACAAAGTAAATGGCAATGGGATTATACTTATCAATAATTACCTTAAGTGTATGTAAATGGGTTGAATGCCCCAACCAAAAGACAAAGACTGGCTGAATGGATACAAAAATGAGATCCCTATATATGCTGTCTATAAGACACCCACCTCAAAACAAAGGACACATACAGACTGAAAGTGAAGGTCTGGAAAAAGATATTTCATGAAAATGGAGACCAAAAGAAAGCAGAAGCAATACTCATATTTGATAAAATAGACTTTGAAATAAAGGGTGTGAAAAGAGACAATGAAAAACACTACATAATGATCAAAGGATCAATCCAAGAAGAAGATATAACAATTATAAATATGTATGCAACCAACATATGAGCACTGCAATACGTAAGGCAAATGCTAACAAGTATGAAAGGGAAAATAAACACTAACACAATAATAGCGGGAGACTTTACCATTCACACCTATGGATAGATCAACTAAACAGAAAATTACCAAGGAAACACAAGCTTTAAATGATACAATGGAACAGTTAGACCTAATTTATATTTATATTTCACCCCCAAAACAATGAATTTCACCTTTTTCTCAAGTGCACATTGAGCCTTCTCCCGGATAGATCACATCCTGGGCCATAGATCACATTCTGATCTATCCAGGATAGATCACAGCCTTGGTAAATTCAAAAAAATTGAAATCATCTCAAGCATCTTTTCTGATCACAAGGCGGTAAGATTAGATGTCAACTACAGGAAAAAGAAAACTATTAAAAATACAAACATATGGAGGCTAAACAACATGCTTCTGAATAACCAAAAAATCACAGAAGAAATAAAAAAAGAAATCAAATATGCACAGAAACAAATGAAAACGAAAACACAACAACCTAAACCTATGGGATTCAGTAAAAGCAATTCGAAGGGGAAGGTTCATAGCAATACAAGTTTACCTCAAGAAACAAGAGAAAAACCAAATAAATAACTTAACTCAACACCTAAAGAAACTAGGGGAAAAAAAGAAATGAAGAACCTCAGGGTTAGTAGAAGGAAAGACATCATAAAGATTAGGGCAGAAATGAATGAAAAAGAAACAAAGGAGACCATAGCAAAAATCAACAAAGCTAAAAGCTGGTTCTTTGAGAAGATAAATAAAATAGACAAACCATTAGCCAGACTCATCCAAAAAAAATAAATAAATAAGTGGGGGGCGGGGAGAAGAATCAAATCAACAAAATTAGAAATGAAAATGGAGAAATCACAACAGACAACATGGAAATACAAAGGATCATAAGAGACTACTACCAGCAGCTCTATGCCAATATAACGGACAACTTGGATGAAATGGGAAAATTATTAGAAAAATATAACTTTCCCAAACTGGACCAGGAAGAAATAAAAACTCTTAACAGACCCATCACAAGCACGGAAATCAAAACTGTATTCAAAAATCTCCAACAAACCAAACAAAAACCCAGGACCAGATGACTTCGCAACTGAATTCTACCAAAAATTTAGAGAACTAACACCCATCCTACTCAAACTCATCCAGAAAATTGCAGAGGGAGGTAAACATCCAAACTCATTCTACTAGTCCACAATCACCCTAATACCAAAAGCAGACAAAGATGCCACAGAAAAGAAAACTACAGGCCAATATCACTGATGAACATAGATGGAAAAATCCTTAACAAAATTCTAGCAAACAGAATCCAACAACATATTAAAAATATCAAACATCATGACCAATTGGGCTTTATCCCATAGATGCAAGGATTCTTCAATATTTGCAGATCAATCAATGTGATACACCACATTAACAAATTGAAAGATAAAAACCATATGAACATCTCAATAGATAGAAAGCCTTTGACAAAATTCAACATCCATTTATGATAAAAAAAAAACCCTCCAGAAAGCGGGCATAGACGGAACAAACATCAACATAATAAAAGCCATATATGATAAACCCAAAGCAAACATTATCCTAAATGGTAAAAAATTGAAACTATTTCCCCTAAAGTCAGGAACAAGACAAGGGTGCCCACTCTCATCACTACTATTTAACAAAGTGTTGGAAGATTTAGCCACAGCAATCAGAGAAGAAAAAGAAATAAAAGGAATCCAGATTGGAAAAGAAGAAGTAAAACTCTTACTGTTTTCAGATGACATAATCCTCTACATAGAAAACCCTAATGACCCCACCAGAAAATTATTAGAACTAATTAATGAATATAGTAAAGTTGCAGGATATAAAATTAACACACAGAAATCCCTTGCATGCCTATACACTAACAATGAGAAAACAGAAAGAGAAATTACAGAAATAACTCCAGTCACCATTGCAATGAAAAGAATAAAATATTCGGAAATAAATCTACCTAAAGAAACAAAAGACCGATCTATAGAAAACTATAAAACACTGATGAAAGAAATCAAATATGACACAAATAGATGGAGAAATATACCATGTTCTTCAATTGGAAAAATCAATATAGTGAAAATGAGTATCCTACCCAAAGCAATCTATAGATTTAATGCAATCCCTATCAAGCTACCAATGGTATTTTTCAGAGAACTAGAATAAATAATTTCACAATTTGTATGGAAATACGAAAAACCTTGAATAGCCAAAGCAGTCATGAGAAAGAAGAATGGAATTGGAGGAATCAACCTGCCTGACTTCAGACTATACTACAAAGCTACAGTCATCAAGACAGTATGGTACTGGCACAAAGACAGAAACAGATCAGAAATAGAAACCAGAGATAAATCCACGCACCTATGGACATCATATCTTTGACAAAGGAGGCAAGGATATACAATGGAGAAAGACAATCTCTTTAACAAGTGGTGCTGGGAAAACTGGTCAACCACTTGTAAAAGAATAAAACTAGAACACTTTCTAACACCATACACAAAAATAAACTCAAAATGGATTAAAGATCTAAATGAAAGACAAGAAAGTATAAAAACCCTAGAGGAAAACATAGGCAAAACATTCTCTGACATAAATCATAGCAGGATCCTCTATGACCCATCTCCCAGAGTAAAGGAAATAAAAGCAAAAATAAACAAATGGGACCTAATTAAACTTAAAAGCTTCTGCAAAATGAAGTAAGGTGAAAAGACAGCCTTCAGAATGGGAGAAAATAATAGCAAATGAAGCAACTGATGAATAATTAATCTCAAAAATATACAAGCAGTTTCTGCAGCTCAATTCCAGAAAAATAAACGACCCAATAAAAAAATGGGCCAAAGAACTAAACAGACATTTCTCCAAATAAGACACACAGATTGCTAAAAATCACATGAAAAGGTGCTCAACATCACTCATTATCAGAGAAATGCAAATCAAAATCACAATGGGGTACCATCTCATGCCAGTCAGAATGGCTGCTATCAAAAAGTTTACAAACAATAAATGCTGGTGCAGAGAAAAAGGAACACTTTTACACTATTGGTGGGAATGCAAACTAGTACAGTTACTATGGAAAATAGTGTGGAGATTCCTTAAAAAACTGGAAATAGAACTGCCATACAACCCAGCAATCCCACTGCTTGGCATATACACTGATGAAACCAGAATTGAAAGAGACACGTGTACCCCAGTATTCATCATAACACTGTTTACAATAGCCAGGACATGGAAACAATCTAGATGCTCATCGACAGATGAATGGATAAGAAAGCTGTGGTACACATACACAATGGAATATTACTCAGCTATTAAAAAGAATGCATTTGAATCAGTTCTAATGAGGTGGATGAAACTGGAGCCTATTATACAGAGTGAAGTAAGCCAGAAAGAAAAATACCAATACAGTATATCAACACATATATATGGAATTTAGAAAGATGGTAATGATGACCCTATATGAGAGACAGCAATAGAGAAACAGATGTAAAGAACAGAATTTTGGACTCTGTGGGAGAAGGCGAGGGTACGATGATTTGAAAGAATAGCATTGAAACATGTATATTATCATATGTGAAATAGATCGTCAGTCCAGGTTTGATGCATGAGACAGGGTGCTCAGGTCTGGTGCACTGGGATGACCCTGAGGGATGGGGAGGGAGGTGGGAAGGGGGGTTCAGGCTGGGGAACACATGTACACCCATGGCTGATTCATGTCAATATATGGCAAAAACCACTACAATATTGTAAAGTAATTAGCCTCCAATTAAAATAAATAAATAAATTTTAAAAAAATTTTTAAGAAGAAATAGAGAAATGAAACATTGTTTAAATATATAAATCTCATTGAACTCCCTGAAAAGAGAAAGAGAATGTGAAATGGTACCACGTAGAACCTAAGAGGAGATCTACAGGAAAGGCCAGAAAGAGCTTTGACTTTGACTTATGATTATGAACAATTTCCTCAGGAAATAAAAGCACAAGAATTTAGCATGTTGATAGTTATATGAAAGTGAAAGTGAAGTCGCTCAGTCATGTCCAACTGTTCAACCCCATGGACTGTAGCTTACCATGCTCCTCTGTCCATGGGATTTTCCAGGAAAGAATACTGGAATGGGTTGCCATTTCATAGTCACCATCATTTAATTTACTGTCAATTGTCATAATTCATCATTTGTCATATAGTGTTTGTCTGATCTCTACACAGGAAGGGGAGGCAGGGGAGAAGAGAAGGGGTGGGTCCATCTCTGGTGCCTGCTTAGGTGGTCAAAGCTTAGGAAGTGAAGGAGAACTAAGTAGCCAGTGGAGTTAGAAATCTTATCCTAGGATGAGCCAATTGTCATAGCAGTTGGAGTCAAATTTTATTCTCAACTCCAAGAATTTAGCACAGGACTTAGACAGACACAGTTAAAACTTGCCAAATGCCAAGCTGATACCAGTGTGGAGCATGGAATGAGAATAACTAAGGGAGAGAGTAAACTGAAAAACAGTTGATTAATTGATTTTTTTTTTCTTTCAAATATTTAATAACTATTTATTGAGTGCCTTCAATATGCCAGGTCTACAGTAGAATTTGGTAATATAAGTAACACTGGCACAATCTTTGATATCATGTGGAATAAATTTTAAGAGAAAAAATATTAATTTAATAGTTCTGAAAATAAAATCAAATTACAATTATAGAGTGACAAAGGAAAAAGTTGCTGTAAGAACATATAAAGAGGAGATCTGACTTCTAGGTACTGCATCTCTAAGGATCCTTTTCCTTCTAGTTTTCAGTTGGATTCAACCAATGGTAGGGACCAGTTCTAGGTAGCAATTTATTATGGCAACAAGAGGAAATTAATACAGGAATCACTGGCTTGTGGGCTACAAGAGGCACCAAAATAATTTTCCAGTAGTGGGGATGGTATGCCAAAGGATTGTTTTCATTGGAAGAGTGATATCTGTAGAGCAGACTTTTATAAATATTGTGTTTGATGCAGTCATTTATTCAGAGATGGTTTTGACAATTGTGCTGATATTTCAGACAGGATTCCTCATCATTTTGAGTTCTAATCTTCTTGAATTTAGTACCAAATCATTCCAATGCTGAATAAGACTCCATTGCTCTTTTGTTAGTTGAATGGGAAATTTTGAAATAAATTCAGATTCTCCTTTGAAGAACAGTATCAGAGCTCTTTAATTTAATATAAAAAAGGCCTTTTTATATACTCACTCTTTTTTTTATCTTATCCAACCTCATGGATATAAGTAACTTGTATATGGAGAAGATTCATCTTTTACATTTCTAGCTCTAACCCCTTAAGCTCCAGACTTATAACTAGCTGCCTACTGGATATTCTCACTTGAATGTTTAGTAGACATCTCATAATCAACATGTGCTAAACTGAATTCCTGACCTCTCTCCTAACCAGCTTCTCCCACAGCTTTCTCCTTTCCATTAATGAAATGCTTGAATACTTTCAGTCTTTTAAGTCAACAACACTGGAGTCCTCCTTAGGAACCCTGATGTCTCTACCTTCAGATCAGCTATCCCTACTTTTACCACTTCCCATCACCTCCACTGCTGCTACTATGATCAGAGATTCTATCTTCTCCAGCCAGAGTTTCTGTAATAGCTGTCTAATAGGTATACTTGCTTCTATCTCTGCTCTCTAGACGTTCTGTTTCCAAAGTGGCAGAGTAAGCCTTTTAGCATGGAGTCAGAACATGTCACTTAGCTGTTTAAAACTGTGCAAGAGCCTCCAATTTCAGTTGCTCAGCCAAAGTCCTTAAAATTGTCCATAAAGCTTGACATAACCTGGCCACCACTTGTCCCTCTGATCCTTTACTCCACTGCATTGATGAGAACCTCCTTGAATGAATATGTTCCTACTTCAGATATACTGTAATACAGGAGTGGAAGTACATGTAACCCCCAGAGAGGGACTAGGGAGATGGCTGGAGGTGTCTCTCCTCCCTCTCTCCCTCCTTACTTCCTTCATAACTTCCTGGCATTATTCATATGGCAAAACATTTGGTACCTTCTCATACATGTTATGTAGCTGATAGATGCTAGAGACAGGAAAGTCAATAAAATACCAGCATTCACAATTCAGAAGGGAAGACTTTTATGTAAACCAACCAATACAAAGCAATGTAATAAGTGCAGACATAGAACTGTAGGGTACAATTAAAGAACAGCATGTCAAAGTTGGGGACAATAATTCTTTACCATATAAGATCATTCTAACCAGTGTAGTGTGGAAGTACCCAGATATTCTACATTACAGAGTGATCTGAAAGTAGCTCTACCTGGTAAACATATTTCCCCAGTAGCCATGCCAGTGTTCTCTCACAGGGCATGAGCTAACCACTGAATTTTGTTTGTTTTGTCACAATTCTAGAACATTATAATTTCATATTGCTTTTTGTTTCTTTTCATGAGTTAGGGATGATGATGGTTATAGGGAGCACTCCCATTCTGAAGTCATACTGACTTAACACCTCTCTAAAATGCTTTGCTGAATAATGATAACTTGATAACCAAATTTTAATCATATTTTGATGACTTTCTCTATAAGGCAAAGTTCCTGAGAAAATAGAAAATGAAAGGCACATATACAGTATATTCCCTTCACAAACAATAAGATTTTTTCTAATTCTTAGCATCTATGATAAAAGAGTGTTAAATATTTTATCTTTCTAGAGAACTGATGTCTAATATTCTGACATTAAAATCTGAATATTTTGTAATTTTTTAAAACAAACTTCAAACAAATTTTGAGTGACTCTGTGTATATTTCAAAGTATATCTCTAAATTATCTTTTTTCATTCATAAATAACTAGTCATATACCTGCATATGTGCTAAATCACTTCAGTCATGTCCACCTCTTTGTGACACTATGGACTGTAGCCTGCTAGATTCCTCTGTCCATGGTGATTCTTCAGGAAATAATACAAGAGTGAGTTGCCATGCCCTCCTCCAGGGGATCTTCCCAATCTAGGAATCCATCCCAAGTCTCCTATGTCTACTGCATTGGCAGGTAGGTTCTTTACCACTAGCACCACCTGGGAAGCCCAGTCATATATCTACTCCATAGTAATAACTAAGGATGTGATGCTTGAAGGCAAACAAACACAACTGATAAAAGAAGATACTGTAAATCCAAGAAGACTGAAATCATATCAAGCATCATTTCTAACCACAAACTAGAAATCAATTACAAGAAGAAAACTGGAAAATTCACAAATATGTCGGGGTTACACAAAATGCTACTGAACAACCAATGGGCCAAGCAATAATTCAAAAGAGAAGCCAAAATATATCTTGAGACAAATCAAAGTAGAAACACAATATACTAAAAAATGGGTGGACTTAAGGGCATTATACTAAATGAAACAAGCTAGACAGAGAAAGACAAATACTGTATGGTGTTACACATGCGATATTTAAAAAGGTCAATCTCATAGAAACAAAGTATAAAAGTGGTTGCAAGGGCCTAGGAGTCGAGGAAATAGGGAGAGTTTGTAAAAGGGTATCAGCTTTCAGCTTATAAGATGAAGAGGGTCTGAGAATCTAATGCAGAGGATGCTTGTTATAGGTAATAACACTGTATTGTATAATTGAAATTTTTTAAAGAATAGAACTTAAATGTTCTCACTGAAAAACAAAACAAAGAAAATGATAAATATGTGAGGTGATGGATATATTAATTAAATATATAATGGAAATCTTTTCACAATGTGTGTGTGTGTGTATATATATATATATATAATCATCATGATATACACTTTAAATATGTTATACCTTTGTCAATTATAATTTAACAAAGCCAAAATAAACAAATTAATGGAGAAAATATCAGAATGTCCTGCACATGGTAACAGTAAACACTGTTTTTTTTTAAAACTTGTTTTAGCTATGTGAGAATACAGGCATATACATGGATGCTCACTGAATTTCCTTGTAAAATGTTTTCTTATTGTGAGTTGAGACAAAAGAACTTGGAAAAAATATTTTTAGGCTCTGGTTTCCTCCACAATGCTACAAAGTCACTGTTTCTCCAATATATCCATACTTTGAGCTTCTTATTAATATGCAGAAATGTCTCATGTATTTATTAATGGGCAATAACAAAACACATGTAGTATCCTATATGGTATATGTATTAGCCAATCAGAAGGGGTGGTGGAATAGAGAACCAGAGGTCTCTATCTCTACCAAATGTTAAAAGATAAATCAATGAATATAAATAAAAGAGATAAAAAAATAGAATCATATGCCCAGATATCTGCATGTGGTAACAAAGAACTGAGATAAATAGGGATAAATGACCTTTCAGAATTTGTCCTGCCCCTTTTAGTTCTTGGTTCTAAAATATATTCCTCATCTTAAGTCACAAACATTCCTCCAAGAGTATATTTGACTTAATTACCTATACCTTTAAAATGTAAATGCAGCCTTTCCAAGAGAAGCCTACATTTTAGTTAAATTATTCTATCAGATTGCCATCCTTCTAAGATGAGGGTAAGCCTAATGTTGAAGTGAAGACAGCAGAGATGGTAAGAAATCTGCCCTAGGGCACACAGATGATGAGGGACCCTCACTTAATCTTGTTAAATGTTTGGTTTACTGAGTATTAATTTATTACATTTATTCCTACTTCAGAGGATTGTTTTGAGAACTAAATGTGATAATATCTGAAACATGTAGGACACTTTCTATGATGTATTAGTGACTCAGAAAAAGTTAGTCTCTCCTATGCCCCACAGCCAATCTGTTCTCCTTCGCTGTAAATTCAAAGTTACAGATTCTGTTTTTAAAAAAATACATTTATTTGTTTTTGGTTGCACTGGGTCTTTGTTGCTGTACATGGGCTTTCTCTAGTTGCAGAGCAGGGGCTCCTATCTAGTGGCGGGGCTCAGGCTTCTTATTGTGGTGGCTTCTCTAGATGTAGACCATGGACTCTAGGCACGTGGGCTCAGGAGTTCTGGCTCACAGGTTTAGTTTCCCCGTGGTATGTGGAATCTCCCTGGGCCAGGGATACAACCTGTGACCCCTGCATTGGTAGGTGGATTCTTATCCAATGTACCACTAGATTCTTAAACAACCCACTCAAAACTGGACATAACTAATGATGCACTTGAAAATTTCCTTAGGGTTCTGAAGAGCAGAAACAGAAGTTTCTGTGTCCCACTGGGTGGATTGAAATGTTTTCCTTCTCTGTTAAGGTTGAGGTTTGCTAACTATGGAAACCAGATTGGAGGGAAACTAGTGAATCTCGTTCCTCCTGCTGAGCCTCCATTGTTAGGATCCTTCAGGAAGGTCACTGTCAGAAATGTATCTAATTACACTGGTTGGTGAGCATCTGTAGGGAACATGAGTGGGCCACCCTTCCCCACTTTCACACTTTTATTAACATATTGATGTGGGAGCCTTTAATTGCAGAGAGACCTCTGACTGGATGTAAACAATGACTTTTTCAGTCAGATTCACTCATTGTTATTTTACTTGAACTTATATCATATGAAAATTTTAGTTCTAATAGTTTACACAACTTCTATACCCAACACATTCATTATTCGGTTCTTTCTGTAGAATTAAAACTCAAACTTTGTTTTTGTTAAATGATCCAGTGGGAGACATCGTCTAATACTCAAGCATTTAACAGTCTGTTTTTACTCCAACCACATATGAATCGGCTGAATTACAAATGCTCTAACTGGAAGATTTCAGAACTTGGTAGTTTGCTTTTATCATTATCATTTTTAACTACAATACACTATTACTACTATTGTTTTTTGGGGCTCCAGAATCACTGCAGATGGTGATTGCAGCCATGAAATTAAAAGATGCTTACTCCTTGGAAGGAAAGTTATGACCAAACTAGAATGCATATTTAAAAGCAGAGACATTACTTTGCCAACAAAAGTCCGTCTAGTTAAGGCTATGGTTTTCCCAGTGGTCATGTATGGATATGAGAGTTGCACTATAAAGAAAGCTGAGTACTGAAGAATTGATGCTTTTGAACTGTGGTGTTGGAGAAGACTCTTGAGAGTCCCTTGGACTGCAAGGAGATCCAACCAGTCCATCCTAAAGGAGATCAGTCCTGGGTGTCCGATGGAAGGACTGCTGTTGAAGGTGAAATTCCAATACTTTGGCCACCTCATGCGAAGAGTTGACTCACTGGTAAAGACTCTAATGCTGGGAAGGATTGGGGGCAGGAGGAGAAAGGGACGACAGAAGATGAGATGGTTGGATGGCAACACCGACTCGATGGACATGGGTTTGGGTGGACTCTGGGAGCTGCTGGACAGGGAGGCCTTGGGTGCTGTGATTCATGGGGTCGCAAAGAGTCGGACACGACTGAGCGACTGAACTGAACTGAACTGAATGATTAAATTACATATATAAATTTTATATAGTAATAATAAATGTGACAACTACTTCAGCTCAATAAAATGTATAGTTAATAATTGCTACTAGATTAAAATATTTGTTGACTAAGAATTTATGTAACTGAACTAGGATAAAAGGAACTTAAGTATTGTCTGTTCATTTACTTTAACAAATACAGTCAATGTCCTAGCTATATTTCCTAGACTTATTCTGTAAGTCATCTAAGACACTACAGCTGCCTCAGGGTGCTCCTTCCTGGAACCCAGCAAAATGCCTACCCGGGAGGTAATGGCATGGGAGCAACAATAACTTACAATCACCCAGCAAGGTATAGCACTGTCCTACTGGGCAGTCTCTGAGAGGCTGTGTGTGAGATTGAGCCCCACACGCCCATTACCCTCTACTAATCTTTCCTTCTTCCTTGTCTCCCTGTCTCATTCCTTAAGATGGCTTCCTGGGGTGACTTCCCAAACAAACTCCTTGTACCCACCTGCTTGTCTTGGCATGTGATTCAGGGATACCTGAACCAAGACATTTACTTGTTAATTTTTTGACATTTATTGAATCCTTGTTCTGTGCCAGACACCTTTCATTTATTATATTGAAACCTCAGCAACAGTAGTTCTATTATTTTAATACTCATTTTACAGAGGATAAACGGAAATTTAAAGAGATTGAGATAACATATAAATCATAGTAGGCGGCAAAGCCTAGAATCAGTTTCCATTCTTCCACCGCTTCTATTGTTCCACTACCATCCTTGGCTTTTATGCTGTGATTGCTGATTCATAATGTGAACATGGACTATGTTGTTATACACTTGCATTCTCTAAAGCTCAAATTTCTGAGTGGATTTTGACCTAAATAACACAAAGTTGTGTCTTCTTGCTGTGACACAAGCATAGAAGGCTCCTCTTGGCAGGACGAGCTCCCATTGACTCTGTACCTCACATATTCACTGCTCATGGCTTCATTTTCATCAGATGGGGAATGAAAAGCCTTGATCTAAATGATCTTTGGGATCCATTAAAGAGTCAATGTTATACAAACCTGAGTGATGTGTAGTCGAGTCCCTCTAGCCAATCCTACTGCTCTAGGTTTTTTTTTTTTTTTTTTTTTTAACGTTGAAATATCTTTAAAAACACTTCTAAAGCAGAGATCAGCAACATTTTCTATGAGGTGCCAGACAGAAGACATTTTAGGCATCGTGGTCCTTAAGGGGTCTGCTGCAATGACTCAATCCAGCAGCTGTAGTTGGAAAGCCTCAAAAGACAATACACAAACAAATGTGTTCCAAAGAAACTACACTAAAACAAGCAGCCAAACCGCTGGACAGTCTCCATATCGCATACAGAAAACACTTCCCTGAGGCCTTCATGTCAAAGGATGGCAGATGAGAGATGGCAGGAAAATTCCAAATGTGGCTTTTATTTTCTGTCTTCCTGGTCTCCCAGAAAGTTTGGAGAGCCTTCTCCTAGAGGCCCTCAGAGAAACAAAGGAAAAAGAAAGCTTTTCTTCCTTGTCTGAGCCTATCTGAGTGGCTTTTATTTGACAGGGCATGTTTTGTGTTTGTGTTTGTGCTAGGCTTAAAGGCTAAGAACAGTCAATATTCAATGTCTCTGTCATCTGGAGAACACATAAATACTGCATTTGGGATGTACTTTTCTTTTGAATAAAGTTTCTGAACAGGTTTGCTTGCTATGGGTCTATTATTGGCATTTTCATTATAACCCCTCTAACACCAAGCTGTTTCAAAGGACTGATGACTCAGAACAAACATTTTCTTGAGTTTGAATGTGGCATACTTAATGTTTTTCAAGAGATACATTTCTTTGTAGAAACTTTCCATGGAAAACTCCCTAAGCCTTTTTTAGGGAACCCAGAGGACTCTATAAAAGAAACTGCTGCCTTTTAGTCAGCTCTCTGAGCTAACAATGAGTAAGCATAGTCCAAAATTATTTCTGATCCAATTAGTATTGAAAATGTCTTCTAGACTAGTGACTTATAATTAATGACAGTTCAGGAAACCTATGTAAGTATCTTAGGATTATGGAATAATGAAACAGGCTTGCTTTTGAAACAATGAGTTCCTTGTCATTAGATGTAATCAAGCAGAAGTTAAATAAAAATACACCAATGATTTTGTTTAGAGATTTTGCACTAGGTGAGGGTTTGAGCAAACAGGTTCCCAAAGCCCCACCTACTCACTTGTTAGGGAGATCTGAGGGAGGGGCCAGAAAAATCTGTCTGGACTACACACCTTGCCTTCCCTCCCATTTCCTCCTTGAATTGGAGAAGCTTTGCTTTTACACAATTTACATTTGGGGCATTTAGGATGTTTCCTTTGGAGAAAGAAATGGTAACTCACTCCAGTATTCTTACCTGGAGAATTCCACAGAGAGAAGAGCCTGGTGGGCTATAGTCCATGGGGTTGCAAAGAGCTGGACACAACTGAGCAACACTCACTCACTCACTATACTAAGAATATTGTTTTTAAATACAGAAAATACATTTTAAAGCAGAAGAGATTTCAAGTTCTTCTAACTCTTAAGATTTTAAATTTCCGACACAGAGTAAGCACGAACTCTTCCCTTTCTGTCTTTCCCTGAAATGTCCCCTGATGTCTACTTGGCAAGTATGAAATCTGTTTACTTTTGGTAAATTTTATAGTTGGCTTTCAATGAAAGAGCAAGAAATTCACTATAGGTCTTGCATTCATAGGAAATAACTATCAGGTTTAAGGTTTTGACCATCATTAATAAGTAAACTCTTTAAAAGTCAAGCAGAGCTGTGTTCATAGAGAACACAGTCCTTTAGGAACAAAAGGAAACCTTTAGTTAATATCCAAAGGCCGACTGCAGCCTTAGGGACACAGTATTTGTGCTATTTCCTCACCTGACTTTTAAATGTTTCTCCATCTTGAAAGCTGAGATTCTCCGAAATAAAAATAGAATCAGCAAAATGTCATGAGAGACTCTTTTCTTTTTTCTTTAAATGATAGTGGTTTATTTCTCTCTTAGGTAAAAGATAAAATCAATTAAAAGTAGGAAAGTATTAGCATAAAATGAAAAAACTCAAAATATTACCATCAGACATATATCAAGTAGGGTAGGAACTCAATAAAAATGTATTGAATTAATGAATGACTAAGGTCATTATTAAAGACAGCCTATATTAAATCCTTTATAAAAAGAAACAATATGAAACAAACATCTTCTAATTTAAATTTTGGGACAATGTGTGTGTGTGTGTGTATGTTTAATAGTAATTTGAGCAAACTGCTTCTACTGGTAAACTATAAAGCAATAAGCAGGCATTCTGCTTATGTGGAAGCCAATACTAATGAAAAATATTGACTTACTTATTGTGCAGGCTCTGAAGGAAACTACGGATGTTTTTCTGGCAAAAGCTTATGAATTTATGGTGAAAAGAAATTTGCTTTGTATCAAGCAAGTGTCATAAATACATAGCTAGATGGTAAACAAATATAATTCCTTTTTTTTTGAGTAATTAATGTTTTAAATGTTTGCACAGGGCCATAAGAACAACAACAACAAAAAGAAATCTGTGTTTTCCATGTAAAACCTAAGCAGTTGGCAGGGGGGAAAGGGAGATATTTTTCACAAATCATCTCTAGGATTCAGTTCACACTTATAAAGGAGTCCCTTTGTTGAACCCTAGAGCTCTGGCATAGAATAGAACCAAACCTAATTATTACCACCCTAGAGCTTCAGCAGGAGAATCACTTACATTTGTTTACTGATCAGTATTAAAAACAAATCAGCCAGAGGTTTTAGTTGTCCTGGATGGAGACTGACTCATCAATAACACAAACTGTGTTGAGTGTACTCTCTGGGCTCTCTATGCTCTTTTGCTTTGTTTCTACTTCCAAATGCAGATTGAATAAAATTAGAACAACTTCTAGCTTCCACCAAAGTCTCCAATGCCCTAAGATCAAGGGGTATCCCTGTCTTTACCCTGATCGTCTGGAGCACGGTAGCCTGTGATGCTTCTCAAAGTTGAGTTCTGGGTGGCTGGGACAGCCTTAAGGGATCCTGAGTCCCAGCGATGGCTTCCCTGTGTCAGTCCACCAGCAGAGGGACACATTCATTTTCAAGGCACGGTGTAAGTTCCATCTGTTATCCTAAGTGTTAGTGGGGATTACATGCCAGACAAAAGAGTTACTGAATGAATTAAAAGTAAATGTCACTTCCCCAAACTCAGCCGAGTCAACACAGCTTGGGGAAATATTTCTTTTCGCCTGAGTTAGAGCATTGGAGTTGGGCAACATGGCACTTTCAGACCTGGTTCACAGCTGGAGAACCTCACAGCTGCCCTGCCCCAGATGGTAAGGATCACTGGATGGTCATTTCTCGCTGAAAAGTGAAAGTGAAGTCGTGTCCGACTCTTAGTGACCCCATGGACTGTAGCCTACAAGGCTCCTCCGTCCATGGGATTTTCCAAGCAAGACTACTGGAGCAGGCTGCCATTTCTTTCTCTAGGGGAATCTTCCCAACCCAGGGATTGAACCCAGGTCTCCCTCATGCAAACACCCACTTTACCATCTGAGCCACCAGGGAAGACCATTTCTCACTACCAGTTTACAGAGCATATAATGCGAAGCCTACGTGAGATCCACAAACAGCACGACACAGTCCAACACAATCAATAAGACAACCTCGTAATGGCCCACTGTAATTCCCTTCTTTTATCTTTGGCTCTCAATTACATTTGCTTTTAATGGACATGAATCTGGGCTGGCAGTTGCTGAAAGTTTCCTCAGATGCAACGCTTCATGTGAGTGCCTCAAGCTTCATTTCCCATCTCAGTGGCTAGTCGATTCCTGTTTTCATCTTTAATATACTGAAGAAAATTTGCTTCTATGGTGAACTTGTCAGAACTGCTAGTTTCTCAAATACTGAATCCTTTACCTGGCCTGCAACTGTTAAAGCTAATTGCAATAATAATCAAAATTTCCATATTTTCAAAGTTGGAAATATGATATTCCATTGATTATTCAAATATAAAAAGCAGAATGGTGGGAATTGCCATATGCTCTGTAACAATTACCTACAAGCAGTAATCATCTTTGTTGACCATCCCTATGTGCCTCTGAAATTTACAGCAAAGCAGAAATGAATGATGATCTTAGTTTCGCAATTTATGCCTCATGTTCATATGCCTGTGGGCCCACCACTACCTATTGCTGGTCATATAGAGTCACTGGAAAGCCAAAAAATATAAAATCTCTGACCTCAAAGCTTCATTAACTAGGAGGCTAGTTATCGTAGGAGTGGAGACTGTTTAGGAAGAAGAACATTTACTGATGCAACATTCAGAAAACGAAGATCATGGCATCTGGTCCCATCACTTCATGGCAAATAGATGGGGAAACAGTGGAAACAGTGTCAGACTTTATTTTGGGGGGTTTCAAAATCAATGTAGATGGTGATTGCAGCCATGAAATTAAAAGACACTTCCTCCTTGGAAGGAAAGTTATGACCAAACTAGGTATTATTAAAAAGCATATTAAAAAGCAGAGACATTACTTTGCCAACAAAGGTCTGTCTAGTCAAGGCTATGGTTTTTCCAGTAGTCATGTGAGAGTCGGACTGTAAAGAAAGCTGAGTGCTGAAGAATTGATGCTTTTGAACTGTGGTGTTGGAGAAGACTCTTAAGAGTCCCTTGGACTGCAAGGAGATCCAACCAGACCATTCTAAAGGAGCTCAGTCCTGGGTGTTCATTGGAAGGACTGATGCTGAAGCTGAAACTCCAATACTTTGGCCACCTGATGTGAACAGCTGACTCATTTGAAGAGACCCCGATGCTGGGAGGGGTTGGGGGCAGGAGGACAAGGGGACGACAGAGGATGAGATGGTTGGGTGGCAACACTGACTTGATGGACATGGGTTTGGGTAGACTCCAGCAGTTGGTGATGGACAGCGAGGCCTGGTGTACTGTGGTTCATGGGTCGCAATGAGTCAGACACGACTGAGTGACTGAACTGACTGACTGACTGAGACTAGGCTATGTGTAATTGTACTGGACACCCTTTGTGCTCTGCTTAGATCCCCTTGGGTCCCTTTTAGAGCCTCTGGCTGCCTCAGTACTTTCACTTCCTCTATTGGCCTGCATCTGTGACTCATCTTGGGTGAATGGCCCATGGGTTGCTGGAGCCCTTGTGTCCACAGGGGCAGAGAGTAAGAAGTGCCTTAGGTTGATGGCTCAAAGTACCCTGTAGCCACACTGATTAGTGAAGGAGGAAGGAGGCCCAGCTTCTTTTAGTCATGGCAAGCTCTGATGTATAATTTGCACAATAGAGTTACTCTCTACAGGGTCATGCTGAGAATGGGACTTTGACTGGAATCATATCCTTGCTTGTATTTCCCTTCCCAACTTTCCTTCCCCCCACTTCCCTCATCCTTTCCTTGGGGAGCACTTTCTGAAGAAATCACTTGTTGAGATTTCAATGTGTTCAATCACTTGAACCCTTGTCTCAGGTTCTGCTTGAAATATACTCTGCAGGACCTTTTACTTGTGTTCTAATACATGTTATACTTTTTGTGTATATTACATAAGCTATACCTTTTTATATATAGTATGTTAATCTGCACAGTTCTAGGAGGAAATTGAGGATCAATGATTTTATTTAACCTGTCCAATATCACAGAGCTATAAGATGTTAGAGTATGGGTCTCCTAAACCTTAGTCTTATCTCTTTATTTATTGCATTTTATTCTCAGCATGGCAAAGAGTATGGAATGCATAAAGGCTACTTTGGGAATAAGTGCATTTGGAGATAGATGGCTTCCTTGAACTGGGCCTGATAAAAATGCTAACTTTTTACCAAGAAGATATCATTTGAGATGGAAAGGATAAGCTCCAGTTTTGCATTCTGTGTTTGCTGAAAAAGCATCAAGCATATCTCTTGGCACTGAAAGCAAAATGAATCTTAAAAACTGCTATGTGAGTTGTTTCATGCCTACTTTTAAAAATAAACTGCTTGAGCTACAAGTTGCTAGATCCACTGTAACATGGTCTTTACTGGAGACAAATCTTTGCAAAAATTAGATCAATAATGTTGCCCTTTGCTCCCTATCAAGGAAGTTAATAAGCTTTGCAGAAAATGATGAAGATCTACAAAACCTTCAGGTTGGATTTTTTATAGCAAATTAGTTCAAATTAATGACCTCAAATGGGTAGAATTATAGTTCCCATTCAGCTTGATCTTTCTCATTAATTACTTCCACTGTGTCTGCCACAATCAGTTTTACAATATAGCCCTGAAAGCAAACAAAAGAATTGCTTTCCACAACTTTCACAATAAAACATTCCTCTTCTATTGCCATTAAATGTACCCGTAAGAGTCCATTGTCTTTTACTTCTTTTCTTCCTCAAATTTGGTTCTTGGGGAATTTAGAGATGCCGCAAATGCAGGGTAGCTGATGACTCACATGAGAAGCTCTGCCTACAGTCTCAGGGCTATGACTTTGAGACTGGCCTCCTCCTCCTACTTTCTGGGAGCTTCCAGGCCAGACAAATAAACACTGCCCACTTCACCTTCCGTTGAAGGGCTTTGAACACCTTAACCAATGTTAGATGATGGCAATGGGCAAGGGTGGGGGGGCAATAAAAGTTCCGAAGTCAGAGTCCTACTACACAGTAAAAGTGATGACTTATAAGTCATGAAATGCTCAGAAAATGGGTTAATAATCTCTAAAGGTTGATTGCACAAATGCAGATTCAACTAATGCACATGAAGTGCTAAGGATTTTATAAGCAGCTTTGTGAGGAAAGTGTGATTACTTTACAGGTGAGTAGTCTGAGGTTGAAAACTTGCTCACTCCAATCAGCAGAAGAGCTGAGATTCAAAGCTATAAATCTCCAGTCTGAGTTCAGGGCCCCAGCTCTTTCATGATGCACCATTGGTCTTGACTGTCCTAAATGGGAAAGGCTGCCTCAGGAGGCCTTGGGGAATTCTCCAGGTCACCATCCCATGTTTACCTGGGTGAGTTGAGGCAATTTTGCCAATTGCCTTAAAGTGAAGCCGAAAGTGGCAGACTTGGGGGCAGATATATATGCAGAAACAAGCTTCAAGAGAGAGTGTAGCAGAAACTATTTTATAGTTATCAATAGGTTTATCATTTCTGGATCCTAAAACCCTCTATAAGAATCCAGTATTCCAATTTATACTATTCTATTTATTAAGCTCATTCTTTTGGGTGTCTCCACCTCTTTGCAACCCCATGGGCTACAGCCTGCCAGGCTTGTCACTACATGGAATTCTCTGGGCAAGAAAACTGGAGTGGGTTGTTGTTCACTTCTCCAGGGGATCTTTCCAACACAGGCATTGAACCAAGGTCTCCTGCATTGCAGACAGATTCTTTACCTTCTGAGCCACCTGGGAAGCCTATAAGCCAGATCTCTGCCCTCAGAGCATCTACATTCTAATAGGAAAGAATAAACTAGATTATTTCAGGTAGTTATAACTGTTATTTTAAGGAATTAATGATACCGTGGGGAGTAACGTTTCATGTCTCATATTTATTTCTGCTTTCACTAATAGACTGTGAACTCCTGGGAGTGGTACTTTAATTTTTTATTCATCTTTATATACCTGATGGGCTTCCCAGGTGGTACTATTGGTAAAGAACCAACCTGCCAATGCAGGAGACATAATGAAATGCAGGTTCAATCCCTGGGTCAGGAAGATCTCCTGGAGGAGTGCATAGCAACCCACTCCAGTACTCTTGCCTGGAGAATTCCATGGACAGAGGAGCCTGGTGGGCTACAGTCCACAGGGTCACAGAATCGAACACAACTGAAGCAACTTAGCATGCACACACATGCCTAATGTCTAGCATGATTTTAGATACTCAGTAAGTGATCATTTAATGAATGGACAGACTGGGGAGCATAAGAAGCAGGCTATTAGTACGGTTCTCCAAAAGTTTGCTGGAGGAGCAAGAATAAGTAGCTCAAAGGAAGGCCTATCCTCTCCATTGAATTTGAAGCCAAATGCTTTCAGACTTTCCATCTTTGAGATGGTTGGTGTTCCCATAATATTAATAAAAGGGAGACTTGACTATCACATTTTCCACTAGTGATCACTATCCATGAACACTTTAAGGGGAACAAAGTCAAAACTGGCTATTAGACAGCAATGATTTAAAAATAATTATAAAGGAATATTGATTTGGGGCTTCTGGACCTAGGGGATTGGGGTTTCTTTGGTGAGTTTAGAAGGTAAGCTTACTGTCAAAATACTGCAGCTGATTCTCTTGCAAAAGGGAAAACAGTCACATTTTAAAAGTGCATCTTAACCTCTACCTACCACTTATCTTTTAAAAATTGTGTGAGACCTAAAATAAAAGCACTGCTTTCACAATGTAACCATACTCTTCTTTAATACAAAGCTGCTTTAGGCAGGATCTATATGAACAAGTTAAAGAAAACATAGAATCTACACTTCAGCTTAGCCTTCACCAAGTCAAAATTTGAAGTTACTAAGGACTAACGCATTAGATCTCAGGCACCTTGAAAATTCAAAAACAGGACTGCAGGTGTGTGGATGGAAATGGCTAAAGAATCTTTCAAATGCCTTGTTCAAAATGTATGGAGTTTTTTTTTTTTAAATAGCATGCATTTTCCTTTTAATCTATGTTGCTATTATGATTAGCTTTCTTCATATGAGAAGATAACTGCATTTTTTTTTCTTGAAATAAGACTGAGATTTGAAGAACTTAAAAAAAGCATATAAGGCCAGGCCAAACAATATTCTACATATCTTTATTTTCTCAGCTTTTCTTCTTTAACCTTTAACTACAAATATGCTTTTAGCTTCAACCCTAAAGTTTTATACAAAGGATACCTGATAATGTATATGAATATCTACAGATACAAAAGGGTGATAGTTGATATTGTACAGTCAGGTAGTGAGGATTCAGGCTTTGTGTATGAACAGCTGACACACTCGAGATACATTGTTGATTCTTGGTGAAATGAAGCATTTTTTTTTAACTTCTCTCTTGGCCTGTATATTTCATGAAAAACTGGCCCATTAGTGAGAATTAGCAATTATTATGTGCCCCTCTCTACTTTCTTTGCCCAATGAAGTATTCTATCAGAGATTTCTCAGGCAGCCTCAAATTCAAGATTTAACTTCACAATTTCAAAAACTAACCGTGCAAAGCAATTTCATATTAAAGTAATTGAATTTGGATTATGGATCAAGCAAGCCAGAAGAAGGGCCTCCTAAAATAAGTCACTATTCCTATTTTTAAAATCACACATCTGGGAAAGACACAAATACAATTTTACTTCCTGCTCTCTATCTGCTGTTGACCACAATTTTGTTTCAGCCAGCTAGGAACTCATCCTAGGGGAATGCAAAGAAGCCAGAAATGATAACTAAGTTTTTTGGTCTTCACCGTAACTAGAAAGAAAACAACTTCGGAGAAAACATGGGAGCATAAGTAGACAGCATGTATACATATCTGGAAGGCAAACATTATTTATCTAAATGAAACATGTTGTGGATTCAGCAGCCAACAGCTTCTGTGATGAAAGCAGCATGAAGCAGAGGAAGTTGGGATCAGGAGAACAGGGTTTGATGTTACCCCTGCCACTTGCCTCTGTACCCTTACCTATTAAATACAGGCAAGATACCTAATAGTCAAGGATTAGGTTAGACCATCCAAGTGCAAACAACCAGCACAGTACTGCATAAGGCCACACTCTCAGTCTACATCCATGTCCATTCTCTGCCTCCCTCCTCCTATCTTCAGACTGCTTCAGAGCTGTCTTCACACTTGTGAAATGGGAACAGTCTTACAGGTGTTCTTTGTTGTCCTATGCCTCTAAAAGGAGGGTCAGAATGTGACTTCACAATGTTATAATTGTGCTTGGAAGAAAATAAAAAAAAAAGATAGAGATAGGTCTGATGACCCTAGAAAGAAGAAGAGAAGAATTTTCCTTAAGAAGAGAAATCAGAATTATAACTGGCATAAACATACTTACAACCATGCAGAATTTACTATCTAGGCAGATTCATTCACCTCATACCCCATCTTTAAAGGCCTCATTAGGCTACCTGGAGGAACATTCAATGTATTTCTCTAGTCTGTTTACTTTGCAGAGATTATTTGGGAAGAAGTTACCGGAGATGTTTCGAAGCACTAAGAAAGAGCCATATTATCAGCAAAGAAAGTTATCTTGGCCTGTGACAGTACAGTAGTATCTCATCCTCAGATTTACCTAATGGAGGAAGAGATTCTTAACTAGTTCCGTTAAAATAAAATAATACAAATGAATCATGACAGAGATAAGCAATACTTTTTAGTGGTATGTTTTACTTTGTACTTGTGTTTTTGCTTTACAGAGCAGGAGAATATAGAACCAACATTTTTTTGATGACTGATACATACTATAAACTGCTAAACTTTTTTCAGATTAATAATATAAAAATGATCATTTATGTATCAAGTATATGGCCTGTATTTTGCATGCATTGTGACCCTTCATTCTCATATGCATAGGAAGAAACTGAGGCACAGAAAGTGACATTTGCCAAAGAAAGCCAAAACTCAAATCCAAAGCCACAGAACATACTACTTCTCACTACTGTATTATGTTGTCCAGGACACTTATTAAAGTTTTGAGCAAAATGTCATTGGTCTCTATTAGATGAATTAAGATTATAGCTGGGTTAGATCATCCCATGTCTTACAATCTTGGAGCAGAAATTCTTCTCTGTGTTCCTGGCAGGTATGACCTCCACAAACAACTGTCGAAAACTTTATAACTGGCCCTGCTCACAGCTGGATGATCCTAATAGAGTCACAGAATCCACAGCATCTCCTGGAAGGGGCAATTGACATCTTCTTATTCATTTAACTCACTTCTATCTCCCCAGCAATCTTTCTCCACATCATTGTTGTGAGATCCTTATTTAAATTCTCCAATAAATGATCTTATTGCCTCAGTTTTCTCATCAATAAGCCTCATCCAAGGTAAGGAGCAGCGGCTGCACTTTGCTTGAGCAGCCGTGAAGAGATACCCCACGCCCAAGGTAAGAGAAACCCCAGTAAGACGGTAGGTGTTGCAAGAGGGCATCAGAGGGCAGACACACTGAAACCATACTCACAGAAAACTAGTCAATCTAATTACATTAGGACCACAGCCTTGTCTAACTCAATGAAACTAAGCCATGCCCGTGGCAACCAAAGACGGGCGGGTCATGGTGGAAAGGTCTGACAAAATGTGGTCCACTGGAGAAGGGAATGGCAAACCACTTCAGTATTCTTGCCTTGAGAACCCCATGAACAGTAAGAAAAGGCAAAATGATAGGATACTGAAAGAGGAACTCCCCAGGTCAGTAGGTGCCCAATATGCTACTGGAGATCAGTGGAGAAATAACTCCAGAAAGAATGAAGGGATGGAGCCAAAGAAAAAGCAATACCCAGCTATGTATGTGACTGGTGATAGAAGCAAGGTCCGACGCTATAAAGAGCAATATTGCATAGGAACCTGGAATGTCATGTCCATGAGTCAAGGCAAATAGGAAGTGGTCAAACAAGAGATGGCAAGAGTGAATATCGGCATTCTAGGAATCAGCAAACTAAAATGGACTGGAATGGGTGAATTTAACTCAGATGACCATTACATCTACTACTGCAGGCAGGAATCCCTCAGAAGAAATGGAGTAGCCATCATGGCCAACAAAAGAGTCCGAAATGCAGTATTTGGATGCAATCTCAAAAATGACAGAATGATCTCTGTTCGTCTCCAAGGCAAACCATTCAATATCATGGTAATCCAAATCTATGCCCCAACCAGTAACGCTGAAGAAGCTGAAGTTGAACAGTTCTATGAAGACCTACAAGACCTTTTAGATCTAACACCCAAAAAAGATGTCCTTTTCATTATAGGGGACTGTAATGCAAAAGTAGGAAGTCAAGAAACACCTGGAGTAACAGGCAAATTTGGCCTTGGAATGCAGAATGAAACAGGGCAAAGACTAATAGGGTTTTGCCAAGAAAATGCACTGGTCATAGCAAACACCCTCTTCCAACAACACAAGAGAAGACTCTACACATGGACATCACCAGATGGTCAACACTGAAATCAGATTGATTATATTCTTTGCAGCCAAAGATGGAGAAGCTCTATACAGTCAACAAAAACAAGACCAGGAGCTGACTGTGGCTCAGAGCATGAACTCCTTATTACCAAATTCAGACTGAAATTGAAGAAAGTAGGGAAAACCGCTAGACCATTGAGGTATGACCTAAATCAAATCCCTTATAATTATACAGTGGAAGTGAGAAATAGATTTAAGGGCCTAGATCTGATAGATAGAGTGCCTGATGAACTATGGAAT